>WOXC01007443.1:592500-936301 GCA_011680675.1 Gymnobelideus leadbeateri | reverse complement strand
CTTAATAAATGCTATTCATTCATTCACTCATTCTTCATGTATCCTCTTTATCAGTATAGGGTATAAATAATTTTAGGGATAAGTATAATTATTGGTCGATTTATGTAAATTGTCACTTGCTTATCCCCCTAGAAATGTTAGCCATCACATCTTGAAATTATAACTTTCAAAACTTTAATTAAAAACTAAAATGAATGAAGAATAACAAGAAATGAAAGACTTAGTTTCTACCTTGATCAAGCTAGGATTGATATTAGTTAATTTGGTTAATTCAGTCAAGCAGATGGTTATTTTATTTTAAAATTAGTCAAACTGCTTTTTGTGGGAAAGGGGGTAGGGAAAACCTAAGATGTCACTTACAGTGGTAAAGTCATACAATCGAAAAACAGACAATAGGTCAGATGATGTGTCCTTTGCAATCAAAAATCTTAAAAGGCAGTCAAGATAAGTAAATGCCTGCAAGTATAATGGATAAGTAAGATGACCTCAGTCATGAAAAAACTTCATTTAAATATCTGATAATGAATTTACACTATATTGCAATCACAATATGATTTGTTTCATCACCGTTAAACTAAATGCTGTTTAGCTATCATCACTAGAATGATTATTTAATTTATTTTTAGCATGGTTATCCTTTTCTTAAACCAGGATAAGGCACCAAAATTGTATTGTTTAGATGCTGGATGAGGTATAAAACGCATATAAACAAAATTCAAAGCAATTAAGTTGTCATCATAAACATGCTAACACACCAAAGAAAACTTCATTCCTTCTGCAGGTTAAAGGTCATAATTAAGTTTTAATACCAGAGTTGGCTTAGGTGCAGTGCCAGGCTGTTGCTTTGGGGGTCAGGAATCTGGTATCGCTTTCCTCAGAAAGTGGAACAATTAAGTGACCATACAATATTCCATGGTAACTACCGACAGCACAGTGTTGATGTTGCTAAATTAGCTGAAGAGCTGGTAAGTCTGGAAATACAGGTGATGAATTCATTTAAAAGAAATTAATTACAACATTTTCAGTGGAAAGATGTCTTAGATCTTAGTACATTCTTTGTCAAAGAACAAAGTAATCAAAATTTAAAGTTTTTACTACAATAACCTTGGATCCCCTAGAGAATATTCAGTGAAATACGAGAGAGATTTTAATACCTGGAAGCACAGCTGCATTATGGTCAGGTCAATTTAGGAACACTATTGAGACTCTAGGCCATAATGACTCCATATGGAGCTGGAGAGGAGCTAAGGTAATAAACTTTCGCAGTGTGATTTCTTTGCTCTGTGCCGTATGAGCATAATTTGGCAGCTACTCATCTTTCTTCCAGTGGAGGTTTTCCTTGAAGAGTTAGGCTTTTTTCCCCCTTTCTGTTCATCCTCTGCACACAAATTCAAGGGACAACATTGACTAAACTCAACAAAAGTTTGTTTGTTTCATTTATGTTCATCTTTATATGTGTACATAGGAAAATTTGAATTTTTCAATACCAATTTTCTGCCTCTTGACACTCCCCCCCCCCAAAAAAAGATGCCTTTCTTCATTTTAAAATGGAAAAGAAGAAGAGAAAGTAGAATTAGCTTCCCCAGTAATAAGAAGACTCTAAATGAAACATTTGAGGACAGAGACATAAGAAATTGTGGACAGCTGCGGACAGCAGATTTGGGACACTGGTATCAGTGTATGTAACAAATCTTTATTAATAAGTACATTAAATCCCATATTTTTCATTTATAACTGCTGCATAATTTCCTGTTAACACTTCATGTAAATTCCAGATAAGGTAATAATTTTTTTTTCAGAATTCTATTTCTGTTTCATTATATGTTCTATACTCTGCCCCACAGGTCAGTTGCATGATTGAAGTTTTATGCCTCATTAAAATTCCACTAGTTAAAACATGGAGACAGAATTTTGGTAATTCCTTTCTCCATAACTATAATTAACCATTCCAAGGCATACTTGTACTCCATGTAATACAGGTTTAAATAGCATGTGTATATACACATAAAGGGGATATATGTACAGGTATAAAAGAGTGTCTTCATAGAAAAAGACACACATATATGAATGTGTATATGTATATAAAATGGTGAAAAGGTCAAGGGGGTCTCAATGTCCTAAACAGAAGGTTCTTATCTTTCACTTGCTCCAGTGACTGAAAATCCCTGCCCCACCACCTCCCAGTTCAGTATTTCTAGCTAGCAGCTGCTATCAGAAACCTAAATAACAAAAATATGCAAACTTGCACACTAATTCCCTTTGGAGATAGATCTTGGCTGCAGCCCTGTCATAAATCAGAGAATTTCGATATGAAATGAGGCAAGCAGCTCTAATCATTTCTGCATTTCAAATTGGATCACTGGCTCAATCACTGGGCTTTTTTAAACTGCTTGCCTAAGAGCAAATGTGAGGCGGGAGATAATTCTGAAGAAATCTCTTCTTTTGTGGCCGTAGAACTCTTTTAACTGTTTCAAGACTGAAGGCCACATTCTAGTGATAATAACACATATCTGCTGTGAGAGATATGGATCCTTCAAGACATCTTCCTTCTCTTTCAACTCATAGAATTCCATCAATATCTGCATATATTATATATATTAATATATGTGTGTGCATTTTGGTATTTGTGTGCATAAAAAGGAAAGGGAATAAGAAACATCTGACATATATCCATAGCATATTTATCCTTAGAATTTTCTTTTTCTTTTTTTCTTTTTTTTTTATTCAAGGCGGGATTCAATTGAACCTAAAGGATAGTTAACACATTTATTTTTTCACTGAGAAAATTCATTTCAGATCAAATGAGACTATAAAATACAGAAGGTATTAGACTTTCAATAATGAATCATCAGTTTCAGGAACATGTACAATGCATGCTGTATTACTGTTGTCATATGGAAAATTAAACAAAAAAGAAATAGATCTAATACTGGTAAATAAAAGCTTCTGTATCCAAATGGGAAACCCTTAAGGTCTTCTTTAACATCATAAATGACATTTGAAATTGCTCTTCATTATAGAATTGATTTTTCTACTGTTGTATTTTTTTAAAGAAAGCTCTAAAAACAAGGTATCTAGAAACAAATTAGCCTTTAAGGCAATTATAATTGGGACAGAATCTTCTTCACCCCATTGATAATTTTTTGTTCTAAGTATCCTTTCTTAACCAAATGATACTAAAGGTTTGTTGCAGTTTCAAAGTCCTTAATACAGGGCTTTGAAATTGAATTTAACTCTATTATCAGTAGGTTTTTATAATCTCATGCAAGCCTAATAGTAATCAAGTGGCATTTTAACAAAAAGTTTCCTGCATTTTGAGTATTAATTTGACATGTTTATCAATTTTTTGTTTTAAACACGTATTTTAAAAATTCTATTCCCCTCCAATCCCCATACACACATACTATGTTCAACTTTGAATATCTACTATTGTCTGTCCCTATATGATATACTGTCTCCCTAATATTTTATGTGCTGTTGGGTAAAACTTAGTAAGGTATTTAATGTAGCATTACAGTTACTAATACAGGTGAACTGTGTCAGAACTGTATACTGATATAGGTGAATATCACCTGTTATTTTAATATTAACTTACATTATACTAGTCTAATGAATAATGCAATGATTACTGGGAATTTTTATGGACAACTTTAGAAAATTCACCACAATGTAACAGCATGAATATGGTTCATTGTCAGTGGTTCTTGGAGTAATAAAGTTGACTGAGTTTCTGAGCCTTTCATATCACCAAAAAAAATGATTTTTTTGAAGAAGAATTTTCCAAAAAATATATATATATAATATATACACACATATATTGATATATAATATAAATGTATATATAAATTTCATGCATGCATACAGACACACTTTTAACTGTTCTCATCTTTATTTACATGGAAATATATTTGTAATCATTCTACTAAAAAAAGCTTTTTATTGCTAATAGCATTATCATAGTATTTCATTTTCATATTAGTCAAAACTGAAATTTATTACTATTGATGAAATTTCCTTTATTGTTAGAATTAAGAAGTCAGTAGTTCATGGTATAGCTAGCCTCTCTTGAAGCTTAAAGAAAGTTGTCTTAGCATTTCCCACTAATGAGAATAACTAGAGGGTGATCTCTTTGGATTAATGAATCCAACATGCAAGTATATGCTTTTATCATTGTTTTGTAGCAGTAAATAACCCTTTCCATTTAAAGGCCTAAATAAAGGGAAATAATGTACATTATCATCTTTTTATCTATCTTACTAAAAAAATAATCAGGGTTAATAGGGAGAATTTCTTGGAGTCCTATCCAAGAAGTTTATAATTTCAGTTTTTTGTTACATGGTATACTTTTTAAAAAATATAAACCTGGAGAAAATAGTCTCCACAGAGAACCACAGTACCAGAGTCAACAAACTACCCATTACTTTATCATGACTTTCTTTCTAGACCTAAGAACATTTAACTCTAAACTGTGCAGTTTCATTGTTGAATAAAAAAATCAAGAAACTGAAGCTATTTTAAGAATACAGGGGGTTGCTGTTCCCTTCACTAACTTATCAACTCACTACTGATAAATACTTATAATAACCTTGCATTATCCCACTAATCCCTCCTATTTTTATTTTGCTGGAAAGGGCATTAGTGTAGTAATGCCAGCCTTTAATACAATAGAGCAGCCCTCTTGTGAGTCTGATATGTTTTATTCCTAAAAGTACGGCAGGTGTCTCTTGTAAAGGGACTGGAGAGGTGTTCGTAGGAAGGCAACTGTACTTACATGAATCTTCTTTCCTACTATGATTTTCTATGCCCCTTTCTTATGCTAGTGCATGAAATTTCTGAAGCCACTTCTCCAAACCCATATGAACTGCCCCTATTTTCAGGATGTTATTCTCTTAAGGCTTGCATACCACTCCTTCCCCCTATTTCCTTCAGATTAAATCTTCACAGAAAAATCCACCTTTGGCTTACACCTATGAATGAAAATGCTTCATTGTGACCTAAAAATCACAATACAATCCCTAAAGAGTAGAAAATACATAATATTTTTTCAGGTCTGTTTCAAACAGTTATATTTAATAAATACAGAAATAGTACCATGAACACAGACATGTGTCAGATTCCTGTCAAAACATGAGTGTGCATTTTTTTTCCCATTGCTGCTGGCTTGTCTTTCTATGGTTTATCCTTAACAATCACCTTCTTGTCATTTTCCCTCTTAATGGGGATACTTTTAGGCAACAAGAGAGGATATGGAAAACATTTTGAGTATTTTTTATGGATGTGTGTGTTGTTAGGTGTTCAAGAATAGTTGGCAGAATGTGATTCTTGCCCTGGATAGTAACAGTGGACAGTGAAGCTGACTGCTGCCCATAAGAGACCCAAAGCTCCACCTCTCTGCTATCAGCACAAGGGAACCATGAGGGAGACAAGGCAGCAGGGGAGAGGAAGAGGTATATTGGCAGAAAGGTGTCAGAGATGCAGAGCTGAAGGTAGAGAGAGGCCAAATGAATGAAAGGGAGCAGCATAAGGATTGAAAGAGAGGAAAGTTATAAACCATAGGTGCAAACAATATACAATTGTAGAAGAGAGATAAAAAACCTCAGAGACAGAAGAATATGAATAATGGGGTAGAAAGAATCAAGGGAAAAGAATCTGCATTTAGGCAAAAGAGAAGAAACAGCTAGTTTAGATAGGATGAAAAGGAAGCAAAGTAAAGCACATAGAGGACAGAGATGGGGGTCAAAAAAAGAAGAGAAAACAAAAAAATCCCTTACTATAATGGGAACTACTATGGAACTATAATAATAACCACTATATATGGACATATGAGAAGCAAATTTCTCATTTTAATTTCCAGATGTCATTTATATTTATTATTATTATTTTAAATTCCTTTTTTCCTCTTGGGGAGGAGTACCTCAACAGTTTGAAAAAGGTCATCTTACTGATGTAAGCCACATTGGACAACAAAACTAGTGAATAACAGGGAGGATGCACACGTTTTTTGTTGCAGCTTAATAATATTAGTATTGTTTAAATTTGAATTGAAGTCATAATTCCCACATCACTTCACCAGAATTCAGTTTTCCCATCTGTACAATGGAAGGACCACACTAGGGTCAGACATATATAAGTTCCTTCTAGTTATAAAACTAAATAAGCTTCTTGAGGGCAGGAGCTAATTTCTTTTTATGTTTGCTTCAGTATCTATATGCCCAACTTCTAGCATATAGTAAGTGCTCTCTCTCTCGCTCTCTGTCTCTCTGTGTGTCTCTGTCTGTCTATCTCTCTGTCTCTCTTTCTTGTTGATTAGAGTTGGACTTTATTATTGCAGATAAAATATTTGGCTATGAGCTATAACATGTATGTTTCTAATCATAATTTAAAGACATTTTGCTATCATTGTAAAATACATTGCACTACTGGTCTGATCTTAATTTGATGTAATTCTTATGCAATAACTGAATTTAGAAGAAATCTTAGAATACTTAAAACTAGAGGACATTCCCAGAATAGGTTTAGACTTCACTAAGGTTTTCTTCTACTCCTAAGGCCTTCTCTTCATAATTTACTCTTAGATCCAGTCAATGTCAGTCAACAAAACTTTATTAAGCACTTACTAGGTGCCTGGCACTGTACTAAGTGCTGGAGATGCAAAGAAAGGCACAGATACACACACACACACACACACACACACACACACACAAATTGTAATGAATTTTAAGGTACTTAGAATTTAACCCACCAAGAGTACTAGTGATCTTGTGTCGTTGTATTCATGATGAAGCAGGGATCTTTCATACAGACTCATTTGACCGTGTTTCTAGCAGGTCAATGGAGAGGAAGCATAAAATCCACAGATCACTAGTTGGCACCTAAACTTGTCCCCACCTGGCCTGACATACATCCTTACTCTAGGAATTTAGTGAAATTCTATCTTAAATGGCATCCTACCCTAGAGTCGGCAGCATGGTTAATCTTTGACAAAAGGGCATTCACATGTCAACAAAACAAATGCCTAATGGAAGGTCCTACTGCAGAAGAATAAAGTAGGCCATTCAAACTGTCAATAAAAAGGAAATTTAGAAAAGATTGAAGGCTTGATTCTAGCATCATCATTTTCACAGAGAGTGAAGCTCTCTGCCAAACAGTAGGTGCTATATTGAGCCCAAAACAGATATCAAAGATTCTAAATTTAGATTTAAGTATCTTCTGTGTGTGTGTGTGTGTGGATGTGTGTGTGTGTGCATGCATGCAGTTGTAGAGGAGGGGAGGGTTGCAGAGTAGGGAGGGAAAATATACATTTTCTACATTTGTTTTAAAGTGATGCTATACCAGGTAATATGCTTTTGAAATAAATGGTGGAAAAACAAGAGTTACTGATTGAAAAGAAATGTTTTCATTCAACTTTCATCTGTACTGCATTTCATACAGGAATCCTCTTGCTTTACAGTACAGTACAATTTAAGTATGTGTGTGTAAACATGGATTATACCACATCAGAAACTAAGTTAGCTATCTCAAGAGAATTTATATCTTTGCTGTGTGTAAGTAAGCAGATTAATTCCTAGATCAAGCATGACCTAATGTATTTTCAATTCAATTTTTCTTTTCTTCTTTTTTTTCTCATATGGCTTAGAAAGCAGTATTGTTTTCCTAATTCAACCAATATTTTACACGATTTCCCCTGGACACTATCCCATTTCTCTCCTTCCACCAGTATCATGATTTCTACCAAAGTTACTGGCTGTTCCCATCAGATATGGTCAAAGATAAGAACCAGATAGTTAAACCTACCAGGTAAATTGCCCAGAAAAGCAAAGACAAGTATTTCTCTTACTTGTTCTCTAAAATAATCTCAGGTTTCCCTAATTTACATGACTAGACTGGAGCTACATATCTTACCTCTGAAATTTTGGGAAAGATCCATTATTATTTGTGCTTTAGAGACATCTCTACATGGAAAGATAAAAAAGGGGTCTGTCAGCTATTTCCTTTTGATTTCAAATATACCTGCTAGGACTGTTTAAGGTAAGGTCTGTCAGCATTTCCTTTATATGCATATGGCTATTTTCTGGATTTTAACCATCAAGAAAAAAAAGTATTTAGTAAGCATCATTTTGCTCATGGCACTTTAACCATTTCCATGTTAAATTGAACATTGAACAAAAGTCACAGTCCTAAATTTCAAATCGAATTTTCTTCCCACATTTTCTCCTTTTTTCTCTTCAGTTTTTCCTTTCTTCTCTCCTTCCTTTTCCTTCCTTCCTCTCTTTCTTCCTTTATTTCCTTTTTCTCTTTTTCTTTTTTCCCTTCCTTCATTCCTTTCCTTTTCTCTCTTTCTTTCCTTTTTTATTTTCATTTTATAACTGAGTTCATGAAGCCAATAACCTTAGCCTCCCATCAACATTATTCTCCTATTGTCAGTGCAGTAAAATGATATAATTAAGCTTCACCAGATAAACGCAGATATGGTAAAGGAGTGCAAGAGAACAGAAGAAGAGATACAAGGCCAAGATGAAAAATAGTCTAATATGTCATAACTTTACTGATACTGTGTTTCTGGCTTTGCAAAATGTTCTTCAAACCTAAAGAAAAAAAATCAACTATCCACTTCACATAGTTCTTTATATATCCAATAGAAAACTTCCACAACTGGTAGGACTCTGACCAAGTTAGAAATTCCCTGA
Source organism: Gymnobelideus leadbeateri (assembly GCA_011680675.1). Classification (NCBI taxonomy): domain Eukaryota; kingdom Metazoa; phylum Chordata; class Mammalia; order Diprotodontia; family Petauridae; genus Gymnobelideus; species Gymnobelideus leadbeateri. The sequence goes on along the minus strand of WOXC01007443.1, from coordinate 927,614 downwards.
ACACAAAGTTTCTTTTTTCTTTTACTTTAAAAAACATTTCCCCATAATACCTCATGCTGAATATTCAAGGCAAAGGGAAAATACTCAGGGAAAACAAATGTTTTCAACAAAATGACCCTACAATTAAATTAGGATTTAATGATACAAAAGGTATTATACAGGAAAGTCCTTTGTAGGCCTTATGGTGATATATAAATATGAGTTATAATTATTATTACATGAGATAATAGCTATAAAGTTCTAGCAAAACCTAAAAGCTCTGATACCTGGGAAGTGGTATGGAAGGCTTGATCCATGCCAAGATAAGGCAGTTCATCTCTTAGACCCAAAAGAACCAATAGCAGAAACCAAATTTCCAAGAAAAGATTAAATAGTGGATGCTACCACTATGGATAATGATGAGAGATAGTTAAGAATTTTCTCACTTTATGAGGAGTAGACAGACTTCATAACAACCTGCAGAGACTTATATAAACTGATATTGAGGGAGAAGAGCAGAACCAGGAGAAATTTGTACACAATTACAGACACAATGTATGTATGATGACTAACCTTGATAGACTGGACTTTTCTCAGTAACGTAAATTTATAAGACAACTCCAAAAGACTTATGATGGAAAGAGATATCTACATTCAGAAAGAACTACAGAGTCTGAATGCAGATTGAAGCAAACTACGTGCTCTCTTTCTTTTTCTTGTTTTGTTTTGTTTCCTCTTCCCCATTGTTCATTCCATTGTTTATAATCCTTCTTTACAACCTGACTAATGTTTAATGTGAAGGTATTTGTAGATCTTATGTTTGACTTCTTGCCACCATGGTGGGGGGGTAGAGTGAGGGGGAGAAAATCTGAAACTCAAGGGATTGTGGAACTGAATGATGTAAACTAAAAGCAAATAAACAAACTAATTTTAAAAAAGAATTTTCTCATTATAAACCTTGAACAACAATATAACATCTGCCACAACTGTTACAGCACTCCCAACTCTTAAACTCTTGAATTTCATGGTCTGAGGGGAAGTTAAAAGCCAAAGATACATAGAAAGCATAAGAATTTCTCTGCATCACATATTTTATTTTTTCTGAGTGAAATCGAAGTCAAATAAAATAAAACAGCAAAAGTCACTTTAAATGTAAGAACAAGTGGAGAGGAAGTGATAAATATACTGTGATCCCTTAGAAGGAATTCTGTGCTCTGAATTATAAAGATATTTCCCTTAAAAATTTTTTTTGTTAAAAGAATCAGCAAGAGTATTACCCAGTCCAAGATCAAGGTCATGAGTTTTCTTTTTCCTCACTTAGAAATAAGGGCACTTACTTTGTCACGTCTTTCCCTCCAGAAAAGGCTGCTTATAACCTAGGTCGTAATTGAGAAGAGTGACAAAGAAGGCTCCTCTTAACAATATCAGCTTCTTATCTCTTAGATTTCTAAGGACAGAAATAAAAAGTCACAGATAACAGTTCCAGCACAAGGATGATGGTGAGGCAACTTGTTAGTGTCCCCTGGATTTGCATGTGACTGTGTCCATACTTAGTACTAGGTTTGCAAGACAACTGTCAAGGAATCACTATTTTCCAAAACATTGTCCAGGCTACTTTTTCTGGTACTTTATCAAAAGGTTTTATCAGACTGCTGCACGATAAGAGTAGCTACCACTTGCCAAGTTGGAATCTTCATGAAATTCCTTAATTTTCCCTTGTTAATCTACCAAATGCAAGTATTAGGAGACATCTCATACTAGAAGAAGAAACAACTTGTAAGACAATGAATGGATGGGGGTGGGAAAAGTAGGATGGATTGGAAGAGCAAGACTGTGGTTTTCTCTACTTAACTACGTAAAGACAGTAATTTGAAGGCAAATAAGATGTCAACAACAGACAGGAAATAAGAATATATTAAGAATTTGCTATGTGTCATGAACTATATTTAGGGCTGGAAATATAAAAGCAAAAAAAAAAAAACCAAACTGTATGAGCTCCCAAGTAACTCACAGTTTGATGGAGTAGACAATATGCAAGGAACTATAAACAAACTATATATACACAGGGTAGATTGTAGATAATCTCAGGGGGAAGAAACTAAGATTAAGGGCCATGGAACTTCTAATAGGAGCTGTAGCTGTTGTTGAGACTTGAAAGAAGCCAGAGAAGCTAGGAGGCAGAGATGAGGAGCTAGACAATACCAGGCATGGGGGACAGACAGTAAAAATGTCCAGAAGCAAGAGATGGAGTGTTATGTGCACATTGGGGAGGGGCGGGTCATAAAGTGTAAAACTGAAAAGGTAGAAAGAGGTCAGTTTATGAAAGATTTTAAAAGCCAAACAGTATTTTATAGTTGATCTTGGAGGCAATAGGGAGCCACTGGAGTTTTTTGAATGGGGTGTAGGGGGGGACATGGTCACACAATCTTTAGGAAGATCAGTTTGACAAAGGAGTGGAATATAGACTGGAATTGGGAGAGACTGAGGCATAGAAGCCAACCAGCAAGATATTGCAATGGTCCTGATGTGAGATAATGAGGGCCTGTACCAGGATACTAGCAGTACCAGATGAAAGAAGGGGGTTAATGTTAATGTTAGCAACATTAAAATGACCACTGTTTGGATAGGAAAGGGGGGTGTGTGGAGAATGATACCTAGGTTGCTATCCTGGGTGGCAGAGCAGCGTGGTACCTTGACAGTAATAAGGAGGTTAGGAAAAGGGGAATGTTGGTGGTGGGGGCAGCAGAGAGAATATAATGAGTTAAATTTTGGACATGTGGGCTTTAAGATATCTACTTAACTTTGAGTTTAAGATATCCAAAAGGCAACTGGATATGTGAGACTAGAAGTCATCAGAGAGGTCAGACATGGACAAATAGATTTTAGAATCATCTGTATAGAAATGACAGTTGAATCAATGTGAGATAATGAGATCACCACATAAAATAATACAGAGGAAGAAGAGAAAAAGGCTCATGACAGAGCTTTGGGGAAAACTCACAGTTGGGAGGCAGGACCTGGATGAAAATTTTGGAAAGTAGATTGAAAGGAAATATTAGAAAGGTACAGGAGGGGTCAGTGCCACTAAAACCTAGACAGAAGAGGATGACCTACAGCATCAGAGAGGCCAAGAAACATAAGGATCAAGGAAAGGCCATTAGCTTTGCTAATTAAGAGATTGTTTTCATTTCAGAGAGGGCTCTTTCAGTTGAATGCAGTTTCTGCAACCAGAATGTGAGAGTGAAGAAGAATGAGAGAAAGGGACACAGAGACATCAATTGTATATGGCTTTCTCAAGTACTTTAGTCACCAAAGGGAGGAGAGATGTAGGAAGAAAGTTACCAAGGAAGCATGGATCAAGTGAGGTCTTCTATGTGAGAATGAGGGAGATTTGGGCATGTTTGTAGGAAAAAGGAGTCAACTGAAAGGGAAAGATTGGGCTACGTAGTACAGTGGATAGAGTATCAGGCCTGAATTCAGGGAGACTTAAATTCCCGAATTCATATCTGGCTTCAGACACCTACTAGCGTCATGATCCTGGGAAAGAAACTTAACCCTGTTTGCCTCAGTTCCTCTTCTAGAAAATGAGTTGGGGGAGGAAATGGAGAACCACTACAGCATCTCTGTCAAAGAAACCCCAAATGGGGTCACAAAGAGTCAGACACAGCTGAAACGACTGAACAAGAACCAAAAGAGGGATGACAGAGGGATCAATCTACTAAAGAAGGCAGGATGGAATTGGATCACTTGTGCATGTAGAAGAGGGTCTGTCTTAGCAAGGATAAGAGCCATCTCTTATGAGACGGCAGTGAAGGAGAAAATGGCAGAAGGCATTTCTGAGTGATGTGAGATGAGGAGGGGAGAAGAAGGAACCCTTGGAAAATTTGGAACTCTTGGAAACACATTTTTCATCAAAATATAAGGCAAAGTTCTTGGCTGAGAGGGTGGGGATTTAGGGGAACCATGGTAGGTTTGGAGAGGAATAAAAAAATTTTGGAAAAGTTGCAATGGTGACTGGGATAATGAGTCAATTATCAAAGGGGTGAAAGTCTTGCCTTGCTGTAGTAAAGAAAATGGCAAAGAATAAATTCACCACGTTTATTGAATTAATCTGTTAGTTTTCCCTATGGCTAGCTAGAGTCAAATTCCTTAATAGACATTTATTACTTTCTTCAAAAGTATTGTATGATCCACAATTCATCACAACAATCTTGAGAAAAATAGTTACTGCATTCATACTAAAATGAGAAAAGCAACATGGCAATATATCCTTTTCTTCCCCCACTCCCAAAGGAAAGAAATATCTCAAAGGGAGAAATAACTTCAAATTTCCAAAATCATAATCTTAACAGTATTATAATCTCACTCATTATCTTTGGGCATAATTAATATCAGAACATTTTAGAATTTATTCATTCATTCATAATGGGAGGCAGCTGGCCACAATAGACAGAAAGGCTGCCTTGGACCTGGGATCAAGTCCTGCTGCTGTTGACATTCTTTTACATACTAGTTGTATGACTCTGGGCAAGTAGCTGTAAGCCACCTGCCCAGGAAACCCTCTAAGACTATAAGTTACACTTGACTTGCTTGCCAGTCTTCATCTGAAGGAAGAGTTTTCTCAAAATATAAAATCAGAGATCCAAATACCTCTCCGAATCAATAAAATAAAAATCTCAAATTTTTGTTGCTGCTAACATAACTTTTATCCTCATATTGAATCAGTTCTTTTGATAGCCTAAATGATTCCAAAAATAATCAAAGATTAGCAAATTTTCCAAAAAAAGAGAGTAACATGACAATATCTATTTGAAATATAAAAAAACCTTTTGAGAATTCTTTAGTTAAAGAGGGGATCCCTTCTCATGAAGAGACTGTCTTGAACTATGAAGAACTATTGACAATCTTTCACCTACAAAATGTACACGAAAACTCAAGATATAGTGAATATGTCTTTTGGAGAAATTTCAAAGGAAAATTATTACTCTGCAAGAGGGATATATCATAATAAATTTATTATGAGGGAAAGAAAATGAGAGGTAAATTGAATATGTTTGTGTAAGTACAATGAACTGAATCTTTAACCTTATTTTAGAGAAATTCCTCTCTGATTTATTTCAATACCATTTCTCTCTGCCAACACTTCCGCCATATGTTCATTCTCTAACCCCCCCGGGAAGCCTCCTTTCGTCAGAAGTGTGCTAATCTCTCTATGTTTTGCTGCCATTGGCACCTCCAGTCCTCTTTCTGTTGCTCCCTTCCTAGTGTTCAAGAAAAACCTTTTAGGACTCTCAACAATACAAAAAGGAAAAATCCCTTTACTGAGCTGGCAAATGAAAGAGCTTAGTCTCCTGGAAATCCAGTGGCACAGGCATTTGTGATCATAAAATGTATGATCCACAGAAAAATATCATTCATTTTTTCAGAAACATTTTGTAAATGCTTTGCATGCATTTTGTATAAATGATTTTAAGGAATAAAAAGAGGCAGATTCTCCTTTTTCTGATGTCATATTCACAGCAAAAACAATGATCTAGGTGCTATGTAACATGCGGTATTTAATGTAGTTCCTCAACAATGGCTTTAGAAGCTATCACCAGAGAGACATATATACAAATATATGCATGAAGTTCATAAATCTTATAATCTGCCTTATGTGAATAGTTTGGCTACCCAGTTAAACTGGAAAGAATACTAGATTTGGAGTCAGAGATTCTGGGTTTAAATCCCAGCTCTTACTACCTGTGTCATCTTGGACAGTCACTGGGAGTCTCTGAGTCTCATAGTCCTTACCTGTGAAGGATATAGAGGAAGGTGATATACCTAAGAGAGCCCTTGACCTAGAATCAGGAACACCTTAGTCTGAATCTGGCCTGAGATACTAGTTAAGTAACCCTGGGCAAGTCACCTAGACTCTGTCTGCCTCAGTTTTCTTATCTATAAAATGGGGATCTTTAAATGGGGATAATAATTGTACCTACTCCCAAGTATTGTTGTGGGGATATAAAGCTCTGTATAAATGTTACCTATTACTATAAAAATACTTCCCCTCCTTCTTCCTAACACTTTTTCATTTCTCCATTTGGGAAAAGAAAAAGAAAAACAAAAGTGTAGAAACAAATAAGCAAAACCAAGCAAATCAAATCCTCATGCTGGCCATGAATATGTCTCATTCCGCATCATCATTCTGTTACCTCTCTTTCAGGAGGTGGGTTACATGCTTCTTATTTGTCCCCTGGGATTTGTATGGGGTAATTGCACAGAACAGAGTTTTCAAACCTTTCAAAGTCATCTGTCTTTACAATGTTGTTAATTAATATATTGTTCCCTTAATTTTACTCACTTACTCTGCATCTAAATCTGTTTCATTCATCATTTCTTCTGGCACAACAATATCCCATTACATTTATATACCATAATTTGTTCTCAAATTTCCCAAATTATGGGTGCCTTTTTAGTTTCTAATTATTTGACACTAGATGAAAAACTGCTAGAAATAGTCCTATATACACACATATTGTGTGTGGTGTTGTGTGTGTGTGTGTGTGTGTGTGTGTGTGTCCCTCTACATCCTTTGCTCCTTAGGAATGGTATCACTAAGTCAAAGGGTAAATGTATATTTAAATACCTTTTTGAGCACAATCCAGATCATTCCAATTCTAAATCTATGATATTATATCCATGATCCACTAAAAATGGTGGGAGAAGTTCAAGATCAGAAGCTGAACTCTAGTATTTACTATAAAAGAAATATCTGCCATTATTTTAAGAAGATGAGAGTCAATGTAATTTTTTAAACTTTACACTAACAGTGAATAAAACCAGGTCATAGTGCTACAGAAATAAAACAGCGAATTTAATAATAAAAACAGCCCAGATTCTCATGTGTGTGTACCTGTAGAGAATATGGACCTCCTATATTAATTAGACAAAACTAACAATAAAAGTCAGAAGGCAAATCATAGCATAGTCTAGTGAAAAGAGATATCTGGTGTTAGTATCAGGGTAACAGGAATTGTGTCCTAACTTTGATCCTCTCCAATATTTCATACTCTAATCTTTCTAAATTTCAGCTCCTTCAAATATAAAATGGGACCAAAATACATAGGGTTATCATGGGGAAATTGCTCAATGACCTTAAACAAACATGAAATTATTGTATGTGTTCAGCTGGATAATGATTGTTTTCTTTTAGAATTACAAAATCACATCACTTGAGAGATGGAAGACACCTTATCAGGCATCTAGTCTATCACATTCAAGAAAGGAAGCACTAGTACAAAATGCCTAAGTGGTGATATGGTTCTGCTTAATGATCTTCTCAGATGGGGAACCTCTCAAAACAAACCATTCCACCTTTTCCAGGCAGCTAGCTAGGTGCATAGTGAATAGATCCTTGGGCCTAGAAGCAGAAAGACCTGAGTTCAAACCAAACCTCAGACATTTACTAGATCCTGGGCAAATCACTTAACCTCTCTCTGCCTCAGGCCCCTCAGTTATAAAATGAGGAAAATAACATCTATTTTTGCAGGGCTGTGATGAAGATCACATATGATAATATTTATAAAGCAATTAGCACAGTGCTTTGCATTAGCATATACATACATATATACATAACACATATGCATTGCTTCTCTCCCTTTGACCATTCTAATTATTAGAAAATTGTTTGTTTTTTCCCGTGAGTCAAGCTTAAATCTCTTTCTTTGCAACTTTCACCAACCATTTCTGATTCTGCCCTTTGATGCCAAACAGAACTAGTCTAATCCCTCTTTCCCATAACAACCTTTCAAATACCTGAAGACAGCTATCATGTTCCTCCAAAGTCTCTTTTCAAGGCTAAACATTCTCATCTCATTCAGCTGAAGAAATGCTGCATTCTGTCAAGATCCTTTTGGATCTTGACTCTGTCATTTACTGTGTTGTTTCTCTTCCAGCTGCATTTAATCTGCACTCATTCTGAACTTCTTTGGTATCCCCACCATAGTCCCAGGAATTTCATTATTGGGGCAACTAATCATCCCATAAGAACTATTCAGACTTAAAAAATAACACCTCATTAGTTCTCTCTGCTATTCTAATTGGAGAGTAGAGTCACGAACTCCTCAACCACTATTTAGGGGGCACAGGACAGACATCTAATTTTCCTTGACTGTACTCATTCTGAACTTCTTTTCCTTCTCCACCATGCTATCAGGCCAGGTACCTGCATCATTCCTACTGCCTCTTAAATCTCTCCATCCTCATTTTTCAGCTTTCTTTTTTTATTGGCTTCTTCCATTATATTGTAAGTTGCTTGAAGATAGAGATTGCCTTTCCTTTGCTTATTTGTAACATCAGAGCTCACTTGCCACATAGGAGGCAAGTAATAATTATCTGTTGATTTGCAAATTAAATGAGCATGTCATCTCGGACTTTACTAAAGTCAGGAATAAAAATGTTCTACAACAAGGAAACAACTTTGGAGTACTTCACCAGAATCTTTCTGCCACACTACTATTGAGTCCAGTCATGCTCCCAATCATGAATCTATTTAGTTAAATTAGATCTAATCTATATCTCTCTGTCTTCTTGACATGAATAGTCTATTTTTAAAAGCTTGTTAACATCCGTGTAAACTATGTCCACAGAATTCCCCTCATATACTTGTTTAGTAAACTTGTCAAAAAAGGAAATGAAGTGAGTCTGGCATAACTTGTTTTTAATTGGCTCTTTGTAATCTCTACTTCCCTATCTTGATGTTTGTTATTTCTTTGTGACCTATTCCAGAATTTTCCCAGGAACTGAAAGCAAGCTTGTTGGCCCCGTGTTTTCAGACTGTATTCTCTCCCCTTTTTGGAAAATCTGGGCAATATTTGCCCTTTTCCAATGTTGTGGTACCTCTTCTTTTTTCCATGGTATCTCAGTGATCATATCTATGAGATCAATGAAGACCCAAGGATGCAGTTTATCTCGGCCAGGTCATGAATTCATCAAGAGTAGGTAGGGTCTCTCTTACCCCTTTACTTATCTTGTGTATTAACTCCATGCTCTATCATTTTCATTATAAAGCTCATTCTGATTTTCAGAGAAAACAAAGTCCTGCAGACTACTTATCCTTTTCCCTGAATTTCTGGAAATCTGCTTTCTCAAAATCTAAATCAACCTTTCTACAGATTTCCTTTCTTTTGTCACAAATTCTAGGAGGTGGTAATACTTCTCCCCAGGATTAACACCAATTTTACTTCCATCAAATAGTGTCTTCCCTACAAGTAAAACTTTTTTTTCTGAATAGAATTTCCCCTGGATAATTTCTCTATATTTGACAGGTGGGATTATCACGAATGCTATCTGAGAAGATATTATTTTCTCTGCTTTTGTTAGACAGAGACATCCACAGGTATCCGGATAATTGAAGTTTCCTATTGCTAGACTTGGGATCTGATTCCTAAAATCTTCATTACTTTCCTCTATCTGTCCAGCTGGTCTGTAGTTATAATACAATGAAAATATGACTTTTTTTCTTCTCTCCATTGACCATCATTCAAATATTTCTTATCATGATCTCTACCACTGGTTCCTGGATTACATGGATATAACAATGCTATCTCTCGCCCCTACCTTGTCTTTCCAATTTCATTTACACCATTTCCTTTGAAAAAGGTTATGCCTATGATGTCTTAGTTTTCATCTGCTGTGGACAGCTAGTAACTATGAAGCCAAATCTGCTTCCTTATGCTAGGAACTCTTGATTCTTTTCTTTATTACCTAATCTTTGGATAATTGTGTATTAGCATTCAAAGCCTTAGGTTTTACTTTTAGCTCTTCTCTTAGATTTTTCTTCCTATTAACCGTTTCTCAATGTCTATTCTTCCTTCCTTCTACCTAGTCTCTAGGGTATGTATGTCATATAAAGTATATAGACAGTGTCTTCTTTTATCCTTCCTTTTTTATGTAAATCCCTTTTACTTAGATTTACACAACATTTATCAAACACCTCCTTACTAATCTTCATAAGTTATATTCCTTCTTGAACCAGGAATTTCTCATACCTATATGAGTCATGGTCCAAAGGTTCAAATCCCATTCTTAGATACCAATTTCTTAGTTAACTGTTTAATTAATTATTATTAATTAATTATTAATTATTTTTCTGTGATTGCCTTTGTGAAGCAAGAGTAAGTAAAACTAGTATCCTTATACAATATACTATGGAAGCCAGGTGGCACAATGTATGGAATGTTGGATCTGAGGACAGGAATACTGGAGTTCAAATCATATTTCCAATACTTCCTAGCTGTGTGATGTGGGGCAAGTCATTTAATCTCCATTTACCTCAGTATCCTCATCTGAAAAATGAGGATAATGATACCATCTACCTTTGCTGTATATACTAACATATATTATATTATAATAATAAATAACATCTACGTTTGTTGTAAGGATAGAGGAGATGTTATTTGTAGAGGGCTTAGAACAGTGCATGGTACATAGTAGATACTTAATACATAGTTATTCCCCACCCCATATACTGCATAAAGCACTTTCTTGAGGAAGTTGAGTCTTAGAGAATCACTATCTTTTTTATTCCAAGTTCACTTTTCTCCCAAGTTTACGCCACCCCCAAATCCAATGCTATTATACTCTGCTACCTCTGAAACAAAGCACTCTTAAAATCTGAACTCATATTGTGCACAAAAATCCCTTTATTTGATATGTTTCTACTTGGTTCCAGCCCTTTCGCCTATAATTTTCTGAATAATCTTCATGGAAAAAATAATAACAATTGATATTTATATAGTATTTTAGTCCTCCAAACAAACCTTTGGGGTAGGTGCTGCTATGATCTCATTTTATAAATGAATAAGTTGAGGATTAGAGACGTGAAGTTATTCACCCTGGGTCACAAAGCTCATTATGTGTCAAGGGCAAGACCTGAATCCAATTCTTTTTGCTTTCAAGGCCAGCATTTTATCCTCTATGCTAGGCACCTCTCAAAACCTTTGCTTCCCAAGGTGCTTTTTCTAATTGTTCCATATTACTACTTTTCATCCTAAATATCAACTAACCATTCAATCCTCCTTCTTATAATAGAATGCCCACCCAGCATCCAGCACATCTTAGGTCACTGAATGGCAAAGTGCTAGTTTCTCCCCAAAATTCAATCTGTTCTTCTGACCAGAAAACACTGCAACATATGACAAGATGAAGCTGTGCGATCTCATCCAACCCATGATCTCACTTCGACCCTCACACTAACTTTGCTATTAAGCAAAAGCAGGCACATTTTCAAATATTGATTCCAACTAATGTCTGATCCTAACGGGCATGATCTTATCAAGGCCCCACTATAATAGAAGGAATGTCAGAGTTAAACAGAATAGGTTTGGATAAGATCACAATCTTCTCCACAACGATGTGATGGTATCACAGAGTGAGGATGGTATTAGAAGTAATTATCATTAATAGATACTGGCAATGCATCGAGCAGGCCTGACTAAAGCCTAAACAAATTTGACTGGGATAAAATAAGGTCGGTGTAAATTATAGTTTCAGGCACCAAGGGTTCTTCAAGTCATTTTTCAAAGGTTAAAATGATCTCTCTTGTGGACAGGGAAGGATGACTTGGTTATTTTTGAACATTTGGCATAAAAGCAGGGGGCGGGGGATTCCCTTTATTCTTGATTCAGGTACATTTATTTAGCTTTTTGCCCCTCGTCTCTATCCAGTTATTTTTTATTCATTGGTACAATTAGAGTATTTAAAAGGACGTCTGTTCTAGCTACTGAAAGAGGTTAAATGCATTCTCTGTTCACAATCTACCAGACATCTATCTGATAAATTGGCATCCATCACAAGAAAGAAAAGTTTGTTTATATTGCTTAAATGTCTTGACCAGCTTAAATATACCCTTTAATACACTGTGTAAGAGCTCTGAATGTGAGGGAAAGGTACCAAATTGGCCTTTTTCAACCTTTTATGATCTTTGCTCTTCCCAGATTTGTTTAAGCTTTCACCCCCAGGTGTGCCTGACATAAAAGCTCATAAGTTCCCCATGTCAGGGAAGTGCAGAGCCCCATGCAGTATACAGAAATATCAGAATGCTTTGTCTTAATTCTTTGAAAGCCTGGAGATTGGGGCTATTATATGCTTTTTTTTTTGGAGGGCAATTGGGGTTAAGTAACTTGCCCAAGGTCACACGGCTAGGTTTTTGTTTGTGTGTGAGTTAAGTGTATGAGGCCGGATCTGAACTCAGGTCCTTCTGACTCCAGGGCCAATGCTCTACTCACTGCACCACCTAGCCACCCTATTATAGGCTTTTTTAATGGTAATTTTATGTACTCTTCTATTAAACCCATAAAGAGACACACAAAAATCATAGACTTCCAGAATTTTAGGCCTTGAAAAAGTATGTTTAATATCTCTGAATTCCACTCCCTTTTTTTCTTTTACTGAAAATTATATATTTTTCAACAATATTTCCTCACCATTTTCCATTGAGAATAACATTCCTTATCTGTCACAGGGACTTCTTATATAAAATAGCACTTTAAAACTATAAAGAATATAATTAATCAAGACGTGTACTATTTCCCTTGGAGAACATAAACAAAAATGCCCACTTATTGAATTATCATTAATAGTATTATTATCATCATCTACATGGCTATTTTTTCTTATATAAACCTTAAACTTTCCTAGAGAGAGGAAAAAAAGTCAATAAATGATATCTTAGCCGGTGTTAGCTTTCTAAAATGTGTGATTAATTACAGGGTGCTGAAATCTCTTTGATAATCACTCAGGATGAATGCATCACTGCAATCAGCAGACATAGAGAACCCAAAACACAACCGGTTGTTAACACGGTAAAGCAAAACAGAGCATTCTACACCCCATATCTTGTCTAAAAATAATGCAGTCATTGACCTTAACATTATCAAACTGGTCCCATCATCAAGGTCAAATACAAGAACAAATAAATACTGTGGGTACTTATGTTGGTTGGAAATGTGCATATTCTAAGTATTTACTCTACCTTTATACTTTCAGTGCATTTCTTCTACACAAAAATGCCACCAAAACAAAACCATACTTTTAAAATTATTATTATTATTTTTGTCAAGGCATTAAAGTTTAACAAGTTTTGGAAAGAGTACCAGAAAAAGGTAAATACTAAGAAAAAGAAGAAATCAATATACAAAGGAAGCAACCTCCTTTTCCTCCCCCCTTTATTTTCCCCTTCCAATGCCCCATTTCCACCATGAACACTTCTTTCCCTTCTTCTGCCCTTCCCTGCTCATGTCTCTATTGTGTCCATAAAGGGTCAAGAAAAAAAGAATCTGAGAGGACAGTCACAAGGTAATAGCTGTTATCAACATATGTCCTAAGAGACTATTTAGGAGACATTTTAGTTGGTCCCTTTACCAAGGCAGAGAAGAGGTAGGGCAGGCAATCAGAGGGTCCTTAGACCCCAATTATATACTCTGGGCATGACTGATGAGGAATGGGTACCGAGGTTCTTTTTAAACAGAAGGACCATTTTACACCTGAGTAAACCACAAGATGGGTAGATAAGAATAGAACAAGGTGTGGTCCTCATGTTCCAGTCTCTTAACGCTTACACAAGTATTAGCCACTGACTTGAATCAGGGAATGGGAGGAATGTTAAGAGGACAAAGTTAAACCGAAATCTCTCTTAGCAACTGTTAGAGGTCAAAATGCATCATGCCGATTGTATTTTCACTTTCCACTCAGCAACCATGGGTTAAGCTAAGGAAATAAACTGTTTCTGGATAAAATGTATTGGTGTATGAAAAACTACTTGCTACTTGGACGTGCCTCTCTTAGTACCCCCTTTATACATTAAGGGGATTTATTAGAAAAGACAACTACCATGGCATGAGTATACAGGCACATTCAGTCTCATCACAAATATCCCAGTGTCCAGCATACACCCATAATGTCCTCTCTCTCTCTCTCTCTCTCTCTCTCTCTTTCTCTCTCTCTCTCTCTCTCTCTCTCTGTCTCTCTATCTCTGTCTCTGTGTCTCTCTCTGTCTCTGTGTCTCTGTGTCTCTGTCTCTCTATCTCTGTCTCTGTCTGTCTCTCTGTCTGTCTCTCTGTCTGTCTGTCTGTCTGTCTCTCTCTCTCTCTCTTTCTCTCTCTCTCTCCTCCCTCCCTCTCCTAATCAGGGCAGTGGTACCTGATAGTGGATGATTGACTAAAGAAATCAAGATTGAAGTTATTCCCCGAGGCACACAGTACCACCAGATCAAAGAGTGCACATTTGGCATCCTGAAAATGCAATCCCGCTGCTCTTACCTCTTAGCTCCCTGACACAGAAACCAAAGACAATGATGCTTATAAATCAGGGATACAGTCTCAAAAGAGGTAGGAAAGACTAAGGGAGAAAAGTTAGGGATCTGGGTAGAGTCAATTAAATAAAGCCTCTAAAAGAAAGCTTAGGGCAAGATTCATATCCTATTTTTCCATTGTTTTTAATCTCAATAAAGCAGTAATACCAAATTAAGAATAATCATATTGGATACTAAATGTTGAATTCTCTCTATGGATTTCTCTTTAGAACAATGGAAAGATTTTCTATACAGATGTAGTGTAATGCTCTAAATATCATGAATACAGGATGATTTATTCACATAATTTAGTCAAAAAAGGAGGGCTAAAATATTTTTTTAAAAATCTGTATCATCTTTAATTATATTGTCATTTATAAACAGATAATGGTGTTTTCCTCTAGTTACTCCAGATGTCATTATATTTCAGAGTGTGTTAATGGAAAAAAAATTGAAAAAGACCTTGAACATTTCATAAATAAGAGGACACAGAATAATAACAAACTCCATCTTGATTTAATATCTGATGCTTAATGGTATAAAGAGCATTATAAATATCAGTGGAATACTATAAAAAGTTAATTAATGCCTATAAGAGTTACATAGCTTATTGTCCTTTTTTATCAGGTTGACAGTATATATCCAGTTGTTTATAAGATCTATAGCTTATTCTTTTCTCTTCAATATTATGGAGAGCTATACTTCAATTCAGTCAATTGAATTGGACATATGAAGTTCAGTTCATTGAACTGAGTAGACACTGGTGGTCTCCAATCTTAGAAGGTCACATGTCTTGGATTTCTATTCCCCAAAACAGTGACTTTCAGGATATGGTTCGTTACACTATCCATTTTTTCAGGGTTATAAGCTCACAGAGTCTTAGTAAAAGATAGAACAAATGATCTTTTCACAACGAGAAAATCGTGCTTCCTGAGCACAGAGTTAAGTTTTATATCTATAAAATGGGAACAATAATATTGGAGAATCTAACAGGGATGACTGAAATATTCTAGCAATGCTAAGTAGAACCTCTACTATTCCTAGGTTCATAGTATATCACAGAATCACAGGATTCCAGAGTTGACAGGGGCCTCAAAGGACATCTATTCCAATCTCTACAGCTCAGGAGAAGTAGGGAAAGAATAAGACAAACACAATATGTTTCTATTTTTTAGGTTTTCTTTTTTCTTTCTCTGTCCTCCCTTCTACTCTTTTCAAGATAAAATGGATCCTGAACTCATGTAGAATATTGGTAGAAAGAATTTTTTAAAAATAGTTGGCTACCTTTCCTTTTTGGGTCATCACAGTTGACACCTGATGACTTATTTTTCTTTTCAAATCTACAAGTAGATAAGGAGCTATAAAGAGAAGGACAGATAGACGGACTTGCTCATATAGTTTGACAAATGAAGTGTAACTGTCTTCTGCAATTCAAGTGGTATGTTATATTTACAGCAAATCTCTGTACAGCCACATAATAATAACACCACTGACAGCACTACTATGTTTTTCTAGCTTAGAAATGGAAGCGGAAAATTAATGCAGTTACAAAAGGCTGAAGTTAAAATATTTGGGTTGCTAAAACCTGGAGATTTTAATTTTAAATATTCAAGGAAAATGGTGAAAACTGAACAATTCTAAGATACATATGTTATATCATTTCATTAAAATTTAAAATTTCCAACTATTCATGCTCAAGGAAGACTTGAATGCTGGAGTAGATAAATGAAAAAATATTTTAATGGCATATTTCCCAGATCACAGGCATTTTTCTTTGTTCTCTCACTTTTTCCCTTTACTTTTTACAAAATCCACCTCTAATTATTATAGTTTAATAGTCATGCTTTTTAAATTTCTATATATTTTTAATCAATTAATAAACCTTTATCAAGCAGCTATTATGTTCCAGGCACTATACTAAAAGTTAGGCACTATTTTCACAGTCTTTTAATTTAAAAAATATTAAAACAAAGTTTGATTTTCTAGATTACTTACTGTGGTATTCCAAACATATCTTATATTTTTATCTTTCTAGTAGGCAAAAGGGCAAATTAACATTTATGGGTTTCCCAACACTTATAAATAACAAAATTTTCGGAATGAAATGTTGAGAGAATAATCAGAATCTACAACTTTACTATAATCAATAAGTGGAATTAGTTTCATTATAGATGTATAACCTTAAGCAAAAGGTTTTTTCTTGACAAGTTAGCTTAGACTGAAATTCTCATAAACAAATAATGGAATATTTAAAAGGTGAAATCCTATTATAAAGTAAATTATCACATAATAATTTACTATTTTCTATATTTCTTTTATTGATTCTGCTTAAAGCATATCAAATCTATACAGAGGTGAGTTGTGCCTTCAAGAACAAGTCAAGACATGCAAAGTTGCAAGGGTGAACTTAACAGAATTATTGATAGACCCACTTATTTCCATATTTGTTACTGTTTACCAAATTTGTAGACTTTATTATCATGGCACATATCTTAGATTGTGCCAGTATAATATAAATGAATAGTTGATGATGCATTTCCAAATCACATGCACAAATGAAATATAAAGATAAATATGCATTAATATGAGCACATAGTGATAACTCAGGAGGCAATATTTAGAATCATGGGATCTTATAATTGGGGGATGGTAGATTTTGAAGGGACCTGAGTGACCATAATGTCCATAATTTATCAGGAAAAGAATTGATGAATATTTATATGCTTCCATGCATTTGAAAGGCAATCCTGTGCAATGATATTTGATTTTTTTTTCCTGTTTGGCCTTTGACAATAGACTACAAGCTAAAAAGTAGAACACTTAGGCTTGACAGTAGGGCAATATTCCCAGCAATTAAAGCTGTCCCAGAAAATTAGAATGGATTTCTTCAGGAGGACAGAGGTTCAAAGGTCTAGACCTAGAAAGGCATTTCAGAGGCTATCTGATTCAATTTCCCCATTTAAGAGTGGATGAAACAGACATCTTTGGTCAGGACATGACTTGCAAAAACAACAAAGATAGTATAAGAGGTGGGATCTGAATCCAGGTCCTCAAATTTCAATCAAACAGAGTTCTTATCGCTGTCTCATACTGTCTGAGATAGAGAGCAAGGGTTGGCAGATTACTCATTAGACATGTAATAGAATGGATTCCTTTCATGGGAGTGACTAAACAGCTGTAGAAATCTCTTCTAATTCCAGAATTCTTTGAATCTATAAAAGATTATAGTTATATATTTGGTTGAACAGAGACAGCCAAGTATAACAGGTTTATATCATATTTATGAGAATGATAAAGCTCAAAGTTACATATATACATATGTGTGCATATATACACGAGTACATTTATGAACTCTTTTTAGGGACCAGTGAGATATACCTTTTGAGTTCACTGGCCAAAGGGTAGAACCTGTGACCAGGGACCACACACACACACACACACACACACACACACTCATACACATCCTTATAGTCTTATAGTTGTGTCATTAATAAGTTATCACATCTGGAAATAAAACTAGATAGTTACTTTAAAAACTACAAAAGTGCCATACAATGACAGTCTATTGGAAAAGTAGTAAGTGCCTTGAAATGACACCTATAAATATGTCATTTTCACTATAGTGTATCTCTCTGTGATTAAATACAGACATTGTAGTCACATAGTGTTAAAGGTCTGAGTTAAACCCACCAAAACAAGGAGATTAGAACTGTGGAGGGAGTAACCCTCTATCAGCAAGGCCTCAGAAAGGGGGGCACACTTGGCTGCTACTCAACCCAGAGTACCTAAGCATTGTACTATCCGTGGTATGTAAGGTCATCACCTACAATTCATCCTCCTGACAACCACTTTGTTTTTTAACTCTTTCTCTCTGTGTACATTTTCATCTTATCCCAGGAACAATGTACCAAATGAGGAAATGCTGACTCCATACATTTTTTTAATTCTCTGCTAAGAATTGCATAAAAGGCTATTTCAAGAAAAAAAGGAAAAAAAAACCCAAAGGATAGTATTCCCAAATTTATCTTAACCTAGCTCATTAGTTGCTTCCCCACATGCTATCCTGGTATATTGCTAAACTGGTGTTAAATGCTGCTAGAGAAGTGTCTACCTAGAAGTGGCAGGTAAAACTGCCCTGTTAGCTACTTTAAAGCAGGCTTTGGTTCGTAAAGTTTACCAGAGACCTTTCAGATGCAATATTTCATGAATTATTTTTGAGTTTTTAAGACAATCCAAGGCAAAATAGCAGATGTATTCCATTAAAAAGAAAGAATAAAAGAAAATCCCAGTGGATAACAAAGGTATGTAGGATCCAGAATGAAAGCCAACTTACTTGTGAAGACAAAGGCCTTCCAATATATAATCCATATAGTTGGGGAAAAAAGGGTTTGAGTTACACACATACACATACATACACAATGTGTGAAACACATATATAAACACTCTTGTTAGTATACTTCTAATGAAAATGGCAAGGACTGTAGTCCCCTGAAGATTAAAAATATTCTGAGTTAGTTGCTATTGCTTTTCTTTTAAACCTGGATTGACCAATCCTAGATAACCGATGGAATAACTTAGACTGCATGTTGAACCTTGGCTTTTCTGACAGCAACTGAATTTCACAAACAAAATGTTTCATTAGGAAATCTTCAAGGAAAGGCATAAGGTCTGGCACTGAACCCCCAGGATTCCATTAGAGGGATGCATGAGACAGTATTCCATAGCTTGTCTAGTCCCAAACTGCACACTCTACTCCCACAGATTCCCTCCACAACCATTTTGAATCCTCTTTTCCTTATCAGACTGATACAGACCTGCATCATCCTCTCCTCCTTCTGACAGGGGCTACAACAATGGGGGGGTATGATACAACTGTTCATTGTTTCGTTTCACAAAACCCTGCCACAGGGCGCAGATTAACACCAAAAAATAGATGGCTGCAACCAAAGAAAAACATTTTTCAGAATGTCTCCACTTGATTAATGAAGTAATGGTACAAACCACTGTTTGACTTTCATCATGAGCTATTCATTCTTTGCCATTCTCTCTTTGGAGTATCAGCAGAGATTTGGAATCCTTTGGAAAAATTCGCTCCCTTTTAGGGGTTGTCATCCCCACAAAGTTTTTAAAGAACATGATGGCTAGAAAAAAATAGCTGTTTTTTTTTTCTAAAAATATTCAGATAAAGAAGAAACTTTCCTTTTACAAATTCTGAGCTTCTTTAACGAAGGCAAATGTTATCTTGTCTTCCTTTAGAAACTGTATTTGACATATACTTGGGTCCAGATGCTTATCTCAAATACACAGGCAGACATCACCATGTATCTTTAAAAATGGACTAATATGCTTACATGTGCATGTGCTGCAGTAGATTTAAGAAGACAGGTGTTAATGTGAGATGAGAATCAGACTGAGGGACTTAGGCTCACCCTCATCCATACTTTAACTTTTGTACTATTGCTAGTAACAAACGTTGTAACATATCAAGAGTAAGAGATGGCCTTGGAAAAGGAAGTGGTTTGGTGTCTTTTTCAAAGTTTAAGCATTTTTTTCCTTTTTTCTCCTACAAACTTTTTTTTTCACTCTTTCTCATAATTCTCAATTATGTTAAAGCTTGCATTATTCACTTCACGTGGAACTGGGTTCCAAAATGTCATCAATGATCAAAGAATTGAGTTAACACTTTAAAATACAACCTAACTCAAAAGTGAATTGGGTAGGCAGAATTACTTTTCAAATGGTCCAAAATCTCTGAACACAAGCCTGAGAAGTGCTCTCTGATGAATGACACTAAAAATAGCATATACCACAGGAATACTAGAGTGCACAAAGTGTTTTTGATTGTTTAACCTTCCCTTATGTACTTAAATAATTCTCTGCCTCCCCTCTCGATACTCCTTACTGCAACAATTACCTATTTGGACCATAACTTCAGTGAGAACATAATATTCTGTTTAAAATATACTAGAAATTTACATCACATCTCTTCCATATTAAATGGCTTTATGCATATATCTTTATTCTTACATGTACTATATGTATGTTTATGTGTGAATATGTATAATAAACATATTAGACATGTATTGTCCTGTATAAGTGTTCACAGCCATGTTGGAAACATGTAGGAAGCACCACGTGGTAGATGGAGAGCTAGCCTTGGAATGAGAAAGACTTAGGTTCAACTTCAGTCTCTTACAAAGTCTATCTATGTGATATGATTCTATCTTAGTAATTTAGGTGACTCACTGACATGCTGAATTTTAGATAAGTCATAAATTTGCAAGGATAAACTTCCCTAAATGGATGAAAGCAAAGTCCAAACAAAATGCACAATTTTTAAAAAATCAACTTCATGATAAACAATGAAAATAGTATTTAAGCTAAATTTGGAGGAATAAAAATGGGCGGGAGCCTTGCAATATTTCATAAATGACTTGTGTTTCACTTTGTGCTGAGAAATTAGGTTATTGCAGATAAAAGAACATTTACAAATAATGTAATATAATTTGAATTGTGATACATATTATTTACCTAGCATTACAATTATAGTTTACAAAAATTAAACAAAACTTGCCTATTATACATATATGTTAACCTCAAACCATATCAGACTTTCAACATGACAAGACAGCTAATCTTACTGAAGGGAAACCATACACCTGTGAATCTAAAGAATCTTTTGCTCTGTTGTTCAACTTGGATGAGTTGCCAAATGCACAAGACTAAAACCGAAGACCTATTCTAGAGTCCACTATACACTGTTTTAGTTTAGCTAAGTCATTTAAATTCCCTGTCAATATTAGGGGATGGAAGTAAGCTATCTCTAAAATCCTTTCTAGAATTAAAATTCTATAATTCTAATATGTATTATAGTTACCTGTCATTAGATGAGCTTAAGAAGACACTGAATGGATGTTACAAGGGAAGTCACTACACTGGATGAGAAAGCAGACAGCCCTAAAGCTTACATATTAAAATCTGAAAACTTAAAAAAAAATAAAAAGAAAAAACCCTGATTCTAACTCGGTGTGGCCAATTATAAAAGGTCTTTTAATTAATTTGGAGCACTGAAGAATGTAGAAACCACATCAATGCATTTACAGAGTTCTTGTCATATCTGTATATAAAATGGTTATGAAATATGTTTGTGGTTGTCACCTACCTGATGGCAATGAGATATTTTGTTTTTGTTTTTTTTTTAGCAACATAATGTTCATTATGATTCTTGCTGTCTCCTTTTTAAAAAAATTAATCAGTGTGTTATTTTGGATCAGGATAGATTTTGATGGACCATATGAATAATTTCAAAGAGACTGGGAAAAAATACAAGTGACCTTACTTGAAACTCCATTTAAAGAGGGTGCCTTAAGGCAGCCAAGTCTCAATCCTCTGCAGGCTGCATTAGGGACTTTGCTTCCCATGCTCCAATGGGTACCTTTGTTTTCTTCCTCCATCCCTTGACTTTCAGTTTCCTTGTATGTGTTAGTTGTCTTACCTCAGTAGAATAAAAACTCTTTGAGGGTAGGGACTCTTTTTCTACATGTATTTGCATTCCAGGTCCTTAGCACAGTACATGGCACATAATACTTAATAAATGCTTGTTAACTAACTGACCTTACTTGGCTTTATCAGTAGTTGCCAACAATAAAAACCAAGTTGTACCTGATTGTCTGCCTGAAAAGAAGAAAAATTTAGGTTTGGTCCAGATGCCGATGATTCAAAATTTTTGTTCCGTGTTTGGCTTGAATCAGAGAAAAGTCTGCCAAGACTGCAATGTGTCATCCATGAACATATTTTGTCGATCTTTTATCAAATGAAGGCATGAAACCAGCAAAGATTTCCTGACATTTGAAGACAAAACACTCAGAAATAGAAAACAAACCAAATGATTTTTTCCAGTGCAAATCTCTTAAAACAAAATGCTGAAGGAATTATTTTAAAATGTTTATTATATAAATTTTTTTTTATATTCAATTACTACTTGAACTGCTAGAAGCACAATTCAATATTGACAATGACAAAAAATCAAAGTATAAAAACTCATTGACATTTGGCCCTGCTCTTTGTCTTGTGGTCCTATTCTTAAATCCAAGGACAGAAAAATTGATGAGTAAGTATAAAAATCACACTGATTATCTTAATTTTCTATATTCTAATAATTTTATAAATAATATATTATTCATAATCCATGTTCATAATTTGCTAATATGCAATTTCCCTGATGCCAATGACAGAATAAAATTTCTTTAGTCTTTAAAAAATAAATATATGTTTTATTATATTTTTCCTGTAGTACAAAAATCTTTGGATTATGAGTCAGAGGACCTGGGTTTTAATCATAGCTCTACACATTAATAGATACTTACTAGGGTAACAATTTCTATATATCTACTCATCCTCATTTGTAAAATAAAGGGACCATCTTATACAATATTTATTAAAACTTTACAAATCCTATAACCCTCTCAGTAAAGAGGCATAGCATCATGGGGAGGAATGCTGCATAAATTGTCAGGTATGGTTACTTCATCATTTATAGATTTTTCTTAACTGTTTTCTTTGTTACACAGAAAAGGTTAAATGTATATTGAACTGTGTGACCTTGGGCAAGTCACTTAACCCCAATTGACCTCCAAAAAGCAAAAAAAAAATGTATATTGAGAAACAAACAGGGCAAATTATATTCGGAAAACACCAAGATAGAAAACAGAAGGCCCATTTATTTAAAAAAAAAGACTTCTAATTCAAAACAATGTTCACATCTCCATTAAAGAAACATCAGTGGCACCATCTTCATACTGATTACTAGTCTGCCTTAGTCATTTCTCTTATAAGTTTATCAAGAAGATTACTAGGAAATTTTTGTCTATTATCCAGAATTTCCTATATTTCATTACCCTACTTTTCTGCATTTGACTCCAACTATAAAAACAACAACAACAACAACAACAACAAAACTCAACGAGGTTGACGAATGCGCTTTCATGTTCAGATGGAATTGTCTCAAATCAAATATATACACTTTTTTAACATCAATAATGAAATACCATTAGGCTCTTTTTGCTATATTTATTTAATTTCTAGGTTAGAAAATGCTGAGATTTCTATCCAAATAGTATATTCTTTTATTATTTATATAGATTACTACTATAACGTATCTTGCTATATATATCAGAGGTCTAAAAGAGAGTAGAAAGGTAAATTGTTTAGAGGAAGTATAATCTTCACACATGCCACTTATTTCTACATCTCATTTTCCTGGCTTTGAGTAGCACCTTCGTCCAACTTTCTTAGTGCCTTACTGAAATAAGTGAGTTGATTTAAGTGGCCATGATAGTATAAGAAAAGTTTGAGCAAATAGACCTAATATTTTGAAGTGTTGCAGATATTTCTTGCCTATAGCAAGTGCCAGATTCCCAGAAATCACTTTATCCCAGAAGTTCCTTTGGTTTATTAGTTTTTTGCATGGTATCTATATTACCTCTCTCATTCTTCTCAAAAGAGAAAACATTACTTTGAAATCCCCAGATCAGTCTATATCAAAACTGTTCTACTGTCACTGCAATACATTTATATAAATATATATCAGATGATTCATTATTCAGCATCGCATTAGCTTAAGAATTTTTGGTTTTTGTTGTTTAACATATAGACCATACAAGGAACAGAATAATGTAATGGAATTAAAATAGGGGAAAAAAAGAGGTTTTGCTTTGTAATTTCCCACCAATCTACAACTATAATGCATCTATTATGAAAATAATCAGACATATATACACCTAGATCTTTTAATTTGAGGTTGATATACATAACCTGGTTACTTGCTCTAAGTGAAAGAATAAATAGATTCATTACAAATGGCATAAAACGGTTACTGACAATGAGATTCTCAAAGGCTACTAGCTCTTTATCATGGAATCGGTGTTTGCCACATAGCCCAGTTTGGTCGCATATGTTTAGCAAATAGGTAAATGCTAAAGCAACCTTTATATAATAAAATGTAATAGGAGAATCCTAAAAGGCTATCAGGTAGGAGAAAGACTATACAAACACAAAAGAGTCCAACTTCCATTAGTATAGCATAAAGAGTTAGATTAAAGGCAAATGAGAAAATCAGAACTTCTGAACTGGAAAGCATCTCAGAGACCATAAAGTTCAACACATACCTAGAAAACAGTCTGCCACGAGTAAGATCTTGATGAAGCTATGCTGGTTCCTTGCTTCCTCTTAAAATTCACTAACCAAGCCTTTAATTAGATGTCAGCATTTTACCAGGAATTGAAGTTAAACGTAGTGGCCCACAATTTGTAGACTCTATTCTCTTTCTAATCATGTTGACCTTCTTTCATTGTCTTCTTAAAATTGGTTCCAATGGGTCAACAGTCTCATCCACCATATTTTCTGACAAATTAGTTATCAGTAAAGACATGCTTCATGCAGGGCCTTGTCTATATTATTCTTTATGTTCAAATATACCCCTTAGTGTGAACATTATCTAAGTGTAAACAACAACGTGCTTTCAACAAGGATGTGTTTATAATACCATAAAAGTAAAGAGATATGGGATGGCTTGCTTAGAAGCAGAGGCTTTTGGGTGGTCAAAGACAAGAAGTTAAAGTCATAAATAGTAACAGACCCCACAAAAAGAAGCTCTAGCTCCATTGCAAAAGGTAGTCCTTATGTGACTGCAATGAGGGAAGGGTTTCTGGTTAAACACTGACTTCTCAGATTTTTCCATTTCTTAGCACAATGCCTGAAAATAGCAGTTGTTTAATGAAGTATTGTTGATTAACTTATTGGTTAGTTGAGCTACCACTCACACATATAAATAGCATTATAAGCACTAAGTGAGTGGAAAACCTTAGTCTAATAGTAGTGGAGTCTAGTGAGGAGCCAGCACAGCCACCAGATGACTTGTCCTTTCCAGCAGTAGATTGGCCCATGCAGTTGAGACATTCCATTATAGGAAGAACAAACCCAGTTGAGTACTATTTGATCCCAGACACCTTGTCCTTCCATGCAGAGCTAAATAATGAGGTGACTCATGACAATTTTTCTGAAGGATCTTCTGGAAAGAGAAAGGACATCAAGGTCCTGCAGATGCCGAGTTTTGAGTAGCCTTTGCCTTGTGTGTCTTCTACACATATACCTCACTCATCATGCTTTGAGTTCCTACCTGCTATTTCCTACTCTGTACCTTTGGGTTTATCTGTGGGTAAATACGATGCTTGTATTGGGGAAAATTATTCATAATTACAGTTTTTGCTATGCCAATAAATGTGTTTGCTAAAGATCTAGCTGAATCTATTGCCTTTTTAAATAGAAGTACACTCTTGGGGGCTCATGAGCTAGTGTTTGAGAACTGCCTGGGACAATTTGAATTACCTTTATCCCTATGTAGACTGACCTGGGACACAGCTATGGGACTTTTGGTCAAGAAGTTATAAAACTGTTTTTAGGTCTTCCATGGGGAGTTTATTGTACCCTAGGGAACCTCCTTTCCAACTGCATTTTTACCTTATTGCCAGTAGTTTTTATCATTTAGAATTGTCCTTGGCCATCTTGAAAATGGCTTCCAATTGAAGGTTTTAGGATAAGATATAAGTAAAAGGACTATGAACCCTCAGGCTCTGAGTGATTTATTGTACTAGATACCAAATAATACCAAAGACAGGGAGTATATCTGGAAAGGTCTCTGATATAAGAACAAAAGCATTTAAATAACACAAGGAAATCAAAACGAAATGGGAAAGTAAACTCTCCACTTCCACCTAGACTTTTCTTAACACAGGTAAATTGTGGTTTTTAGTTGTGTCTAACTCTTTGTGATCCCATTTGGGGTTTATTGGAAAAGATACTGGAGTGATTTACCACTTTCTTCTCCAGCTCATTTTACACTTGAGGAAATTAAGGGACTTATCCTGGGTCACATAGTTCGTAAGTGTCTGAGGCCAGTTTTGAACTCAAGAAGATAAGTCTCTCAGCTCAACACTCTATGTACTGCACCATCTTTTTCAGAACTTAAAAATGAAAAAAAAAAGTAGCAACCTTAAAAACAGCTTATTTTGAGATAATAGTAATGAAATGAGGTAAAAAAACGACCTTCTTAGAAATTTTATCTTTGTGTTCCTAGACTTTAAAATCTTGCAAAAAGAGATGAGTACCCAATATTTTCAACAATCATTAGAGTATATGAAAAAAGGTTGATGTTGGGCAGGTGAAGGACTGATTCCAAAGCCTGGTACAAAGAGTGCTTTTGAGATAAGTAGTAATTAATTATCAGGAAAAGTATATTTTCATATGCCTAACATTGTTCTTCATTTTCTGTATCATTCCACTTACAAAGAATGCTGCAGTATCTGCAGAATTGACAAGATTAGTGACCAGTGACAATTACAACACATTTAAAAATTTGAGGTCTCATTTTCACTTATAGTGTCTAATTAGATTCCACCATTGCCTTTTCTCCTAATGGCTCCTATGATGTCATCACTTAATAAATCAATAAATGAAGGATTGAATGAATAAATGAATGAATACTACATCTCAGGTTGGTCTGTCTGCCATTTTCCACAGCTGTGCTACAACATTTGGAGTACCACTTCAATGTGTCCTTTAAGCATTCCTTCTGTCCACTCTGTTTCTGTCAGCTCCTCACATAGGAGCTAATGTACAGGAGAAGTCAGGATCTTGCCCTCCCCATGGGAGGCATCTACAATCTCCATCAATAATGAAATTCACCAGCTTTCCCCAAGAGGAAAAGGGTACAATTAACTAGGTTATAAGTCACAGTACTGCTAGAACCTAAGGGCTTCAGCGAATGAAACTGGTCTAAGCCCAATTAGAGGAGTCAGTGCATTTGTCTCCTCTTGGAACAACTCTGCTCTTACGGATCCCATCAATTCAGTATAAATCTGACTGATCTTATCCATGAAGTTAATAGAAAATTGCTCACTGTGGGCGATTGCCACCTCAGTTTCCAAACAGAGACAGATGGAATTTCCCAGATGGTTTGTCACTGGAAAGAGCTGTGCTGGATGAAACTTCACAGAATACATGGTAGAGAAGAATACCTCCCTGGCCTTCAACCATATCACAGTGAAGGCCTGAAAAACTCTTTTTGATGAAATCTAAATTATAATTACTATAACAAGGTCTTAGTGTCTCTTCCATAATTTATTCATAGGTCATTTTTTGTACTCCTTAGTCAGCATGAGTATAAGTGACCACTGTACTGGGTAGGTCCTACTGTAATTTATAGCCCCTGTTCTTGAAAAATATACAAGCTAATGAAAGAGACAGAACAAAATCAAACATATAAACATATATTAATCAAGTAGGGCAAACTAGTAAGTATGCTGAGAGGTTAATTTAGAAAATCTACTTGGAGCTCAGTCTTAAAATAAATATGAAGCAATATAATTTGGTGGGAAGGAGTATAAAATGTAAATAAATTTGGAAAGTGATTAAGGTCAGAGAGAAATATATATGTACTGTGTGTGTGTGTGAGAGAGAGAGAGAGAGAGAGAGAGAGAGAGATAAATGAATTGACTTGTGAACAAAATAAGTTTACTTAACTGCAATAGAGAATATAAACCATGGTGTTGTGGGGAAAAGCAAAATGGCAAAATCCCTTTAAGGCTAAATATCACTGCTTTGTGGAAAGCAAATGGGAGTTACCCTAGGGATAACAGAAGGCCTGCTATGATCAAAATTATGTTTGAAGAAGACGATTCTTGTTGGTAAGTGTATTGTACAATGGAGATGGGGAGAAATAGAGAACCTGGCAAATAGACCTTTGGAATACTCTAAGCATGTAGTTTTCAGGACCTGAGTTATAGATGTGACTGTGGGAACAGAAAATTCAATGCTGGGAACAAATAAGTGGGAAATCATAAATGGCTCCAGGGTTGGTAATAAGGAAGACAATAAAAGAAGGAGTTTGGAAAGTGAGTTGAGCCATGTGACAGTCAAGCAGGAAAAAAAAGGAACAATAACCCTGTAAACTTTGAGAACTCTAGTAATAGCTAGCTAAAAAATCAGGCTAGAGACTTCAGTTGAGGTGTCCTTTGCATATAACTCATTATTGAACCCTGTCAGTCAGCCAGTCAGTCGAAAAGCATTTTATTAAGTACTTATTAAGTGTCAAGGCACCATGCTAAGCACTAAGAGATTTAAAGACATTGTCCTGGTCCTCGAGAAGCTCATAATTTAATGGGAGAAACAACATAGCAAAAGCTATATGTTATTATTGTTATTGGTTAAGAGGATTATTGATTTTTTTTAACATCACTATTCTTGGAGTAACATTAAATGGATATTAGACATGGTTTCATAGTCTCTAAAGAATCAAAACTGAAGGCCAGCCAAAGGGCAATAGAAAGATTCATGGTGGGTATGAGTAGGTTGTTACCACCCATGAACTGAGGAATAAAATTAATTTTAAGGATGTCATCAAAGAGATACATGATTGGAAATAGAGGCCAATCCTGTGTCATCAAAGTATTCCTAATGACTAGTTCATCTGTTCCACTGGTCATACCATATCAAGAGAACTAAAGGAAGGTTCCAACCCCTTTTGGTTCCCCATCACCACCACACCCAGTCCAAAACATTGAGGATTTATGAAGAAATGATGACAGTAGTTGCACAGGATTGGAGGATGTGGATGGGCTGTGATCAGCAACTGAAAGTGGTATAATGTGTAAATCATAAATCTTTCTATTTACAAAAGGAACAAGAGTTATTTAAAGCGAAAGAAGATATACATATATAATATATGAAAATAATTACAGGACTATGTTATTAAAATAAACATCTTTTTTCAGTGAAAAAAATCAAATATTTGATATTATATCCTAAAGAACTGGCTGATTAGATCTGAATTTTATCTAATTATATTGGCATTTCACAGACAGCTAGAATCAACTTACTGAATATTTGAGCCAATAGCAAAGTAGAATGAGTATCTAATTCACTGTTTTCATGAAACTATGTATAACAATAGTGGCATAAATGGAAAAACTGGTAATGGGTAAACAAAAAGAATCAAAGGCTATCTTGAAAGATTTCAAATGTAAATTATAGAATCATAGAATTTTCATTGGAAGACTTGTTAGAAACCATCAAGTCCAACCCTCACATAACAGATGAAGTACAGAGAATTTAAGTGACTTCCTCAGGATCAAATTGTTTATAAGTATTTAAAGCAGAATTTGAACTCAAGTTTTCTAGAATACAAATCCAGTAGTCTCACCCATAATTCCATGCCTCCTTTAAATAAGGAAAGTGATATAAATATACTTGTTTTACTACAGTTCAAAATATATCATTGATGATAATGTATAAAAACAACTGAAAAGATCTATAATTGTACACTAAATAACTAGGAATTTCTTGCTTACGTCTAACTTAATGAAATAACCAGATTCAAGAAACTAGTCAAATTAACTTAAACTAATTTGTTACTAAAGATAATCAAAACAGATGACTGCCGCTGACATCACAAGTAGCAAATTTCCCAAATTATTTTTCGTGTTGTTTGCTTTTTATTGAGCACCAAGTTACAGCATACAAGGTCCTATGCATATAGCACTATCCCTGCAATCTGAGTTCTCAGACAGATACTTCATGACACAAATGTTGCATACACAATCTGAATATCTAAAGACTTAAAAAATATAAACTTAGTACTATTTTAGAGTTTTCAATTTCTCCCTAACCACCACTGCTAAAGTTTTATCTTTTTAAAATTTTTATACTTCATAAGTCATTAAATCTATTAGTAGGTTTGTAAGCCCAGGAAAAATCACATTTTACAAATCTTTTCCTCCTCTCTCAAATGCCAGAAATATTTTAATGAACACCAAAAGTCAAGTGTGAAGAAGAGGCAATGCTAGACAAAGGCCTCATACAGACTGACAGGTGTGTGAAAGAGAAGTAGGCCACCAGCCTCAATCCTACTGTCATGGCTGATCAGGCATTTTTGAGGTCTCTAGTTTTGCTGTTTTATCCAAAAAGTCCCTGCACAGTTTACTCTCCCCCATGGTCTCCCTGAATCATTGTGTAGTTCCAAGAGACCAGATGATCTCCAAGTTACCTCTCCAAATTGTGAGGTCCATGATAATAATATGATTGAGAATAGCCACAATAATGAGGACAATTAATAATAATAAAAATTTTAAAAACTAACAACAGCTTACATGATGATAAATCTGATTTGCTGGCTCTGCACTTGGAGGTACAGCAAACTCCTAGATGAAGATTTGTCCTAATAAAGGAGGAATCCAAGTGGCATAATGGATAGAGTGCTAGGCCTGGAGTCAGGAAGACTCATCTGCCTGGGTTCGAATCTGGCATCAGACACTGACTAGCTGCAGGATCCTGGTCACTTAACCCTGTTTGCCTCAGTTTCCTTATCTGTAAAATGAGCTGGAGATGGAAATGGTGAACCACTCGAGTATCTTTGCCAAGAAAATCCTAAATGTGGTCACAAAGAGTTGGACACAACAGAAGATGACTTAAAAACAATGCTAGGTAACTATGGCTAGTTATTCTAAGAATAACTTTCTGTCCAACTTTAATGGCAAGCAAAGTGGATTTTTTTTTTTTTGCTGTTTTCCTTTGTATGTTATTTAGTTTCCCAGTCTCAGTTTTATATACCTCTGCACTGAGCCAATCAGACATGTACAAGTGGGCTCTAACCAATCAGAGAGTGGAGAGGAGACCTCTGAGAGCAGAGAGGAGACCCAAACAAAACCCAAAAACCTCTGAGAGCAGAGAGGAGACCTCTAAGAGCTGGGAAGAGACCTCTGAGAGTGGAGAGGAGACCTCTGAGAGTGGAGAGGAGAACTCTGATGGCAGAGACTTGCTGAAGCAGTCCCTGAACTTTGAAAGAATAGTGTTCTAGGGTAGAAACCTGCCCTTGGGAAAGAAGCTTAGTCTAAGCCCCTTTTGAGAGCTGTTAAAATGAACTGAGCTATTAATACAGAGCCTCTGGACTTCAGAGGTGAAATGAGATGACATGCTAATGGTATGTGTCAGTATTGTTGTTCTGTTAAACTTTGTTTTCCCAGAGGCAGAAGCTGTGGGTAGAAGCCCCTGGAGTTTGCTGTAGGAGAGGAGCAGGGAAAGCAGTCCCCATGAGCTGAGACATGGGACAGGATCAGAGAGCTGTCTAACTGTGAACCCCGTGCAGGAGTGGTCATTCCACAGAGAAAGAGCCATGGGACTTGGAAGTCAACCTTGAGTTAAGATGAAAGTGGAAGTGAACATACCTCAGTCACCATGTTGAATTAATTAGTCTGCTAAATATCTTGAGCCAAAACTAGTAGTGTGAACTGAGTAACATTGCTTCAGTTAACGTTAAGACAATGTAACAGAGTATTCCAGTTTTAGATTTGATTCAAGGCTGAGTAAGGAGTGGTTAGAAGATGAGGTTTTTTTTCTTTCTGTAATAAGGAAAATAAATCTCCTGGGGTTTAGATATATGATAAATCTTCACTCCTAGTTCAAGTCAGACAGCTGTAATAAAAGAGCAATTTTATTACTTCAATTATTCAAATGCACTTTAAATAATCATAACAGATATGTATATTTTGTTGAAGGCAAGAGAAATCATCTTCTATTAGCATCTTACTTTGATATTGTATAGTCATTTGAAGGTAGTCCTTGGTTCTTGACAGCTATGACAGCAGAGAATGAGACATAGTAAAGCATCTATTTGACCAGTGGATAGACTGCTCCAACCTGGAGTTGGGAAGTTGTTGTTGAGTAATTTTTCAGTCCTGTCCAATTTTTTGTGGCTTTCTTGGCAAAGATACCACTTCCTCTCCAGCTCATTTTATACACGTGTAAACCAAGGCAAACAGGATTAAGTGACTTGCCCAGGGTCACAGAGCTAGTAAGCATCTAGATTTGTGCCATCTAGCTGCCCTGGAGTTTGGAAGGCCAGAGTTCAAGTTCTGTTTCAGACAATTACTTAATTGTGTGGGCATGGGCAAGTCATTTAACCTCTGTCTTACTCAAGTTTCAGGATTGGTAAAGTGGGGATAATGATAGCACTCCCCTCTCAAGGTTGTTGCTAAAAGAGGGTGAGACAATATTTGGAAAGCGTTTTGTAAACCTTAAAAGGTTACATAGATGTAAGCTATTATGATTACAGAATAGAAATATTTCATGTGGGAGACTAATTATGGGTCAAGAATATTTATTTGGAACCAGCCAGGATTCCAGTGTTTAGAAAACTATAACCAGAAATCTAACCATTAGATGATGATTTTCATTGTTGTTGTCAGGGTATGTATGGAGGAACACCACAGCAAATAATCAAGATCTTCAACTAATATGTTAAGTTATGGGGCAACTAAGTAGCTGTCCTTAGAATCAGGATAAACCTGAATTTAAATCCAACCTTAGATATTTAATGTGTGAAATGGGGCAAGCCAGTTAATCCTGTCAGACTCCACTTACTTATCTGTGAAATTGGGATAAATATCTCAACCTCATCATGAGGGTGTTGTTAAGATCAAATGAAGTAACTTTTAAAGCACTTTGCAAACAATTCAACCAGACTGAAATCTAATTAATCCTAATTGTACTATCTAGCCCACATTTCTTTATCTTGTCTTTTTAAAAAAAATGACACAAATGACTTTTTCTTTATGTTCCTTAACTTTCCATTTTCAGCATTTACTTAACTATGCAATTGTTTCCTTTTGGTAAACTAGAAGCCCCTTGATGACTGGGATTTTTTTTTTCATTTTAGTTTTGTACACTCAGTACATAACCCAGTGACTTGCAAATAATAGGTGTATGCTGAGAATAAAAGGTTCTAGAGTTTTGTCTGGGATCTATGTTGGCATCACTGAACTATATATTTCACTTCTCATTCTTTGCCTCTTTTTTTGAAAAAAAGAAATATCCAAAATAACTTTAATAATTATCCTTCCTTTTTTAAAATAATGGTGCCATTCATGTTACTGACCAATTTAAATAATATGAAAGTATAACTAAGACCAAGAAGCAAATATTATTTTCAAGAAAAAATTAAAAGTAGCTATTTTTAGTAAAACATTTCATTTTTAAAAAGAGATAAAATTAACATTTACTTAAACATTTCATAGAAAGGAGTGTGGAATAAATACTTAACCTTCAGCATAATGAAATATATAAATACCTCACAGGTTTAAAAAGATATATTCTATTGATCAATTGGTTTTACCATACCTCAAGCTGTTGCTGTTTAATTTAAAAAAACTATAACAAAATTCGTTTTAAAAATATTATGAGCAAATGAATATTCCCTCCAAAAACTAAATTTTATGCCATGTCAAGGGTTTCAGAAAATCAAATGAACAAGGATATGAAATGCTGGACTATTTTTTGGATTTTTAAAGGAATTATTGAAAAAGGAAAATTTTAATTTTGCAAAACAAAATTTGTAGGGGAGTTGAAAAAAGGGTATGTGTCCAAAAGGAAGTCAAGGAGAATGAAGATGAAACGTGTTACCCAAAAACTGTTACAGATTTTTCTGTCTGTCTGGTTATGCAACAATGTAGTGAG
Source organism: Gymnobelideus leadbeateri (assembly GCA_011680675.1). Classification (NCBI taxonomy): domain Eukaryota; kingdom Metazoa; phylum Chordata; class Mammalia; order Diprotodontia; family Petauridae; genus Gymnobelideus; species Gymnobelideus leadbeateri. The sequence continues at coordinate 893,740 of WOXC01007443.1, read as the reverse complement.
GCTTTATTTTTCATTGTTAATTATTTGTCTTGTTTTTGGATTTATTCAGTTGGAAGAGGAATTTAGTATTAGAAAGACAGAATCATTAATTTTTTTCTTAATTAAATTAAAATAAATAAAGAAAAGAAAATGTGTATGTATGAATAGAGAATGGTCCAGTCTTAAAGTTTAAAACAGCAACAAAACAACCTGAAAGTAAATACAAAGGGACTTTGAAATAATTGTTTGGAAAACAGGGAAGCTGACTTCATCGAACAGGTAAGAGTTGGGAAGATTCACTATGACAATTTAAATAAAACGAGGGAAAGTTCTTCTGATTTTTCAACAATTTCTTTAGACTCAACATTTTAGCTTTAAAAGTTATAGGTCAGAAACAATTTCATTCCAGCAGATTTTGTCAGCATTCCTATTTATCAATGTACACATTTTAAGTAATAATAGTAAAGTACTACTACTCACATCCCTCATTACACTATGAAAGTGAAACTGGTATCCTAATGAATGTGATAGCCAAACACAAGTCTCAACTCAGCTGGAAAGGGCTAGAGTATGGATCTGGCAATGAACTGCATATCTGAATTCTGAGAATCAGTTTTATTATAAAAACTCATTAGCTATGTTTGTTGTCTACAAGGCCACAAATCCTTTAAAGTTATTGGAATTTCAAATCATGGAACCTTGAGATTTCATTGCAATAATAATAATTTCTCTTTAATCTGGCATATTTGTATTTGCAAAATGTATAACATAAATATCTCTTTTCAGACTAAAACTTATTAAAACATATTTAAAATTATTCCTAAGCATGCATTTTTCCAGTTCACAGAGCACCAATGGTATCATTAAAATTTAAAAACTAAATAAAAATAGATAAACTAATAGATATAAAAATGGTTACTGCTAACAAAGCACTTCATCATAGCAACTGCAATATTTCATGAAAAATTCAATATATCTACTTACAGTATAATAATATATGGATTAATCAGAAAATTGCCTTTTAAATATAGACTATCATTAATTTGATATACTATAATGAAAAAGGTCCATAATCTCTTATGTCAATAATATGCAAATGAAAAATATTTCATAGTAGGTACTACTTCAGTAGCCAGTAACAGCTATGAAGAATGATTGGTTCAATGTTCTATAGACTGTGCTAGTATCTTCTTAATAAAGAGGGAAACACACACACCACAGAAAAACTAGATTTAAACTATAACTTAAACTTTGACATTTGTACAATCTTTTTTTGCTTACAAAGAATGCAGGAGCTCTTTATTAGCCAGCATAATGAAAGTCAAAATGGTTTCCTCTGGATGTACATAAAGAGAGCAAGTACTGCCCAAATGCCATTCTGGGGGTCCTTTGACTTGAAGGATCTCCTATTATAACAATTTTGCTTGGGGACCATAAACATGAAGTGATGATTCTTCAGATGATCAACCTGGTTTATGAAACTATCTAGATTGCAGATTCCTTTATTTTTTTGGGGAAAGGGGTATCATGGACCCTTTTGGCTGTATAGTGAAATCCATGAATCTCTTCTCAGAACAATATTTTTAAGTGGACAGGATAAAATATATAAGATTCCAAAGGAAAGTAAACAAATTATATAGACATGTGTGTTGTGTGTGCGTGGGTGTGTTTGTGTGTGTGTGTGTGTGTGTGTGTGTGTGTGCACGCACTGTGTTTATTCACAGAAGCTAGGTTTAGAACTCTGGGTCTAGATTGGATCCTAGGAATGCCTGAAATTCTGAAAATTCTTGAGTTAGCTTAGATTAGTGGATAGGATACTGGACTTTGAGTCATGAAAACCTGGGCTAAAATCCTAATCCAGGTACCCACTAAGTATTTAACCTTAGGGAAGTTGCTTAACTTCTTTATGCCTCAGTTTCCTTATCTCTAAAATAAAAGTTTTGCACTAAATGGACTCTAAGATTCCTTCCTACTCTAACCCCATGATCTTCTGATCTTCATTGAATAGAGATTAATAGATAAAATTGTTTCAAATAGCTTACTTAGTACCACTCTTAGTAGTCTAGATCTCATGCAGAATTTACATATTTGATGATGGGCACAATTTTGAAAATATTTTTGCTTAAAACAATTAGCTACAGGTTACTTACAAAGACATGAGAGCAACAGAGTTCCAGACATATCAAATGTGACAGACTAAGAAAAATTGTTCTTGTCTACGACCAGATCAAGAGTTATGGTTAAAGCAACTATGGGACCTGCACATCCTTGTGTACTTGTAAAGAGTTGTTCATCAGTAATAAGGATGGCACTACTCAATCTCTACCCATAGGAAGAAGACTCTCTTTCCACTTAATAGCCCCTTGATACCTTCATAGATTAAGTGTGTATGTTTTTAAGGGATCAGTTTTAGGGAATTTTATAAATTTATTTGTTTATTTGTTCAATTTGTTTATTTTTACATGTTTATATTCAATTGTCTTAAATATTTAAATAGTTTTACTTATTTCAACCCTGGATTTCCTCCTATTATTGCTTTCTACCTTGTAATCAATACACATCACACAATCTTGCTGATACTGTTGGGTTTTGCTGTTGTTGGTTTGTATTTTTGCCTGTGTAGTGTTTATTTCTCTTTAATTTCCCATGCTAGCATTCTTGTCAGATGGTGCCTGGAACATATTGGTGATACAAGAGATTATTTTTTAAGGGAAAATATAGGTATGAATCTCCTCTGAAGGCCTACTCTGATGTCCTGTCCCAAAGTAGAAGTGATCCTGTATTATAAAAGGCTATCCCAATAGCCCATGACCTCAGTCAGGTCCTACCAAGCTGGAAGGACTTTAAGCCCAATAACAGACTGCTCTTGTAGGAATTGCTTGTCTAAGCTGATCCACAGTGTGATGTGATATGATGTGTGTCTGTGTCTTTGGCCACATCAAATCTTTTTAAGAAAATCTATTAGGGTGGCTACGTGGTGCAGTGAATAGAGCACCGGCCCTGGAGTCAGGAGGACCTGAGTTCAAATCTGGCCTCAGACACTTGACACAATTACTAGCCATGTGACCTTGGGCAAGTCACTTAACCCCAAATACCCTCCAAAAGGCAAAAAACAACAACAACAACAACAACAAAAAAAAAAACCCCAAAACCGAAAATCTACTAATTCATGGCATGGAAGGGGAGAAGGTGTTTACAATCTACCAACAAAATCACTTCCTTTGAGGTACTGAAGCACAGCAACAATTTAGGAGTAAAATCAATAATAACTCTCCTTTCTAAACCTTTATGACAGGGATTCTTAATCTCTTTTTGTGTCATAAGTTTCATTGTCAATCTGGACATTGTCAGCCTATGGACTTCCCTTAAAAATCTCTTCACATGCAAAAAATAAAATACCTAAGATGAAAAGATGGGCAACTATTTTGAAATACAGTTATAAAAACAACAACAACAAGTTAACAGACATTCCCTATTGAAGGAGATGGAAGTAATACCTGTGGTATGGAGTGTGAGTTATTTTGATCCTACACAAGAGAACTTAAGGACAGAATTGAGAATTCTAATTGGCCCTGGTTTTACAGGTTCAAACAATATTACCAGAGTACAACAAAGTTGTTTACTTATTTCTTGTTCTGCATGTAAACCTGAATTGTATGACAATTAATTTGTGTCATCTTAAAAATAAAGGCAATTGTATATGTTATTAAATGTGAACAGTATTAGCCTGGCTAAGGAGATAAAGCAAGAACCTTATAAATTACCTTACTAAACAGCCATTTAGCATGATTAACCTGTTCCCTTCTAAACTCTGCGTAGATTACTGTCAGAGACGAGCCACTTGGAAAAAATCCAAGCAGCTCTGTCCATGAAAAGCAACAACAAACCAGTTTTAAGTGATTTCATTGGGAGGCAACCAAAGATAATTCCTGAGGGACAACAAAAGTATTCAGATTCAACTGTCTCTTAGCATTCACATACCAAGGTGTTATTATTCAGATCCATCTTCCCAGCAAAAGGCCCCCATGTTGTTCCAACCGGAAGTTGCTGCCGACTCTGAATCTTGCGCTCCCCATCCTTCTGGACCACCTCCAACTCTCCTGCAGACAAAGAAAACAAGCCATGTTTAGAGTACTTTCACTTGTGCCTTGACAACAGCCACCTCTGTCTTTGTGTTTGTTTTACATGCACAATGTACTGAGTTCCCATATAATGAGAATTAATTATGCTTGTCTGAAAAACAACTGATCTTGTCATCCTGAGGAAAGAAAGAAAGAAAAAAACGAAACCTTTTCCTTATAATTATATTCAAATTTAGCTTATGGAGCCCAATTTCTTTCTTACATCTTTTCACACACATTATACTCTGAAAGCATTTCTATTTAGTAAGTCTTTGAGAATCAGAGGGAATAACCCTTCCTCAAATGGCTTTGTTCCAGGACTGGGGAATGGAAGAAGAAGTAGAAAAACATACTAGGGGTTAAAGTCCTTAATATACTTGACTGTCAAAGTAACTTTAATGGGATACTCAATGTGAGTTTATTTTCTTCACAGTAAGGCTAGGGAACCTTTGGCAAATGAGGGTCCCTCAAAGCTATTCAAAGAATTTGGATTGAAAATTGGTAGACATTTTAGAAATCCCTCTATTATTTCCATAGTGTACTATTTCTTCAGATAGAAAAGAATAAGTATCTATACTCATAATACATAGGTATGTGTTTTTTTTTCAAATAAATAAGTTTTATAGTATGTATTTCTAAACAGTTCTCTTTATTTTGGATATGCCCAGCAATGGAAATAATAGAAATAAACCCAGAATGAGTCAGGCAAAAGCTGATCCTCCATCCTCATAGCTCCATTGACATCCTGTTTTAATGAAACCATATCCTTTACCTTCTCATCATTTCCCACTATCAATCACAACGAACTGATGAAAAAATGAGGAAAAGGAAATTTTTTGACATGATTTACAATCCCTCAAAACTGACAGACAGAAATACAAACTGAAAACTCAAACTATAAAGTCTTTTTCTTCGGTTGTCTAATTTATATAAAGTGACCCAACTGCTTTATCCAGAAGTTTTCTAATTTCAAAATGTAACTTTCACAAAATATTCATTATGTTTCCTTGTTAAATGATATTCTGTTCTACACACTTGTACTACAGCTACTGTATTGAAAAGGCGGGTGTTTGCACTCACTAAGTTTACTCTCAGATGCACATTGCCAAAAACTAGGAGGAGGAGATGATTGGTGTAGATGTTAGTTATAACATCACTCTTCGGCCATTGGCCACACTTTGATGAAAATATTTTATTCTGATGGGTGTTTTTGCGGCTGCTGCTGTTATTTTAAAAGCACAGTTTAGTTAGATTTAGGACTTTTCTGCTTGTGTTTAAGTGTAATAATAGCACAGTCTCTATCCCTAATATAAATATCAGTGAGTTGATAGAGATTTAAAATTTCCTTAGTTGCTTTGATATCTGTTAACTATTGTGAATGAATTTGCAAAATTTGAAAAAAAAAAAAGGAAAAATTTATTCAAATAAGTAGGATATTTGGACAGTGAAAACATCTTGAAGTAGTAATTCAACAAATGACACCAACATTGCTTAAATGCAAATCCCAAGTTTTTGTTTTGTGTTATTTTTATGCTTATCTTCTGGCCCAAAGTGGAAGACTTGCTCATGTGGTAATTGTCTAGTTCCCCCTTACCTCCTGGCTCCTAACCTTGGTAAATGATAGCAACTTAGCAATAGCTCAAGACTATAGAAAGTGAACATACTGACACAACCAGTAGTTCCTCTGTCTAGGGGAAAATTCATTTGGAGTTGGGAGGGTAGCAGAGCTCTTCACAGGTCAGTCTACTCTGAATTCAAATGTACACTAGGTGTGGGGAAAGTTTATTGCCTAGAGAGTCTAATCATCACTCTTACACATTGTCAATACTCAATTCCTATAAGGAGGTTGGGGTGAATGTTAGGCATCAGGGAACATGGAAAATATAGTCCATAAGAAGACCACAAGAAATTTGGAACTCAAAAGCTTGTGGAACTGAATGTTGTAAACTAAAAGTTAAGTAATTATTATTATTATTATTATTATTATTATTTTGCTTTTTGGAGGGCAATTGGGGTTAAGTAACTTGCCCAAGGTCACACGGCTAGGTTTTCATTTGTATGTGCATTAAAAGTGTCTGAGGCCGGATCCGAACTGAGGTCCCTCTGACTCCAGGACCGACGCTCTACTCACTGAGCCACCTAGCCACCCCTCTCCACTCTCTTTAAATGTATCTTCACCCCCATTACAATGTAAGCTACTTGTGAACAGGAGCTATGTTGTTTTTGTACTTATATGTCCAGGTCTTCAGACAGTGATTTTTTTCAGTCAAGTCTGCCTCTTCATGACTCAATTTTGAGATTTTCTTGGCAAAGATAATGGAGTGGCTTGCCATTTCCTTCTCTAATTCATTTTACAGATGAGGGAACTGAGGCAATTATGGTTAAGTAACTTGTGTAGGGTCACAAAGCTTAGTAAGGATCTGAGGTTGGATTTGAACTCAAGAAGATGAATGTTCCTGGATCCAGGTCCAGCAATTTATCCAATGGACCTCCTTGCTGCCCTTTGGAAAGTAATTAGCATGTTAAGTGCTTAATTAATGCTTTTCCTTCATTCATCTACTCAGCAATGGTCATATATTTATACCTTTGATGAACATGTTGTTTCTGTCATTAGAATAAAAACTCCTAGAGGCCAGTGGGTGTTTTTGATTTTTCTTTTTATCCTCAATGCTTAACTCAGAACCTGGCACATACTAAGGGTTTATTAAATGTTTCTTGACTGAATCTAAAAGAAAATAATGAGAATAAGGAAGACAGCCAGACAAAACATCATCAGACCCCAATTATATTATAAAGCAGTAGCCATCAGAGCTATTTTGTAATAGTTGAAAATCAGACAAGCATGTAGCAGACTAGATAAGAAAAAACCAGAGACAACCAAAACCAGCACTGTGATGTTTGATAAACCCAAGAACATAAATTCCTTGGGAAGGAGTCCCTTTTTGACAAGAACTACTGGGAAAATTGGAAAGATGTTTTACAAGAATTTATTTTAAACTAATGTGTTATGCATTTACCAAAATAATTAAAAAACAGATAGTCAACTGGACGGGTTCATTCAAGGAAAATGATAAATGTTTGAAGAACTATGGAAAAAAGGCACAAAGATGCACTGTTGGTGGACCTGAGAATAAACAAAATCATAATGAAAAGTAAATTGGAACTATACCCAAATTTGCTAAATAGTACATGCTCTCTAGGGGCAACTGGGTGATTCAATAGATAGAGTTCTAGGCCTGGAGTAAGGAAAATTGACCTCTGTAATTCTAATCTGGCCTCAGACACTTAGCTGTGTGGCACCGAGCAAATAACTTCACCCTGTTAACCTCAGTTTCCTCATCTGTAATATGAGTCAGAAAAGGAAAAGACAAACAACTCCAGTATCTTTGCCAAGAAAAACCCAAATGGGATAATGAAAAGTTCAAAGTAACTGAAAAATAACATGCTCTATAATCCAGCTACATCACTTCTAGACCCACTGAGTATAAAGAGGGGAAAAAAATGGGATCAGAGAAAAAGGAAGAATAATGGCTATTTGTAATACATACATACATACATACATATATATGTGTGTGTATATATATATACACATATGTTTGTATATATGTGTGTGTGTGTATATATATATATATATATATATATATATATATATATATGTCTGCTTGATCTGTTTGTTTCTCTGTCTTGTAAGTTCTGTCTGTATACTTTGAAGTTCAGGGTGCTGACCTTTTTCCCCTTAACTAGGTAAATGATATATGTTTGATTGATTAAAGTAATCATGTTAACCCATTTTGAGTTGCTTTCCTTTAGAAAAAGCAGATCTAAGAACCTGTGTTGGCAGCCACCCTGGGGATGCTGGGGTGCTTGCTGCTACAGATGCTTAAAGACTGAGGAATAGTAGCATAAACTGTGGTTCATGATATGTAATGAAATATAATGCTACAAGAAATGAAGGAATAGATGCTTTCAAGATGACATGGAAAGAATCATATTAACCAATGTAGAGTAAAATAAGTAGAATGAGAAGAAAAAATATTCTGTAATATCAATATTATAAAAGTGAACAATTGTGAAGATTTGTAGACTGACAAAGAAAGAAATAAGCAGAAACGGGAAAACATTTTATAGGATGACAACACTGTAAAGACAAATAACTTTGAAACTTGTATAAACCATGATCAATATGACCATCCACAATTCCAGAAAAATAACCATGAAACATACTTCCTACCTTCTCACTGAAAGGATGGATTTAGGGTAAGAAATTAGAAAAAAATGTGTGTGAGTGTATATATATACATATATATATATATATGTATATATATATATATATATACACATGCATATCAATAAAAGAATTTGTTTTGTTTGACTATACATTTGTTATTAGGAATTTGTTTTCCTTTTCTCCCAACTACCCCGCAAAATGGGGTGGGAATCAAAGGGAGAAAAATATATTTCTGTTAATTTAAAAATATATATTTTCAAAAGAGAGATAAGAGAGCTATAGACGTGGAATGTTGCATGTACTTTTATGTGAGTTCACTGAATTGTTAGCTTAGCATAATTGTTTTACTTTGTTACAAGACAGTTCTTTTGGAGTGGGGTGATCTGGAAATGTTTGCAATGTAAAAGCAATGTACCAATAAAACTTAAAAAAAATTAATGGATGCATGCTCTGAATATAAAAGGTCATAATATTTAGAAAAGAATGACAGGAGGCATCTTTTGCAACTGACAAGACAGTGAATTCTTAACCAAACGCAGGACTGAAGAGATCATAAAAGACAAATAGGCAATTCATGAAGTGCATGAATAAAATCAATGAATAGAAAATAAGAAGATACTGTAAATCAGAAAACACAAAGATGAAATATAAAGATAAGAGTCTGATATTCAATATATAGAGATGGTTGAGTAAATTATATAACACCAAGAAAAATGCCATGATTGGTCAAAAACTATGAATATTTTAAAAATAAATTTTAAATAAATTTTAAAACAAATTTTAATAATTTTTAAAATAAATTCAAAGATAAATTCGAAGTAAAAATGGCCAAATGAAAATATAAGCCAAAAACACAAGCATTAAGAAAAATTCATATTAAAGCAATTGCGATTTTACCACACACTGTCCATATTGCCCAAGATAACAAAAAAATTTAAAAGGAAGTCATTATTATCCATTGGAAGACAGGAACACTAATGCATTATTGGTGGATCTGTAAACTGACCAACTCATTTTGAATATCAATTTGGAATTATTTTTGCATAATTAATAAATTAATTACATAAGACAATAAAATTTGTAACCTTTGACTCAGTGTTGTACAACTAAAGAGCATGTATTCCAAAGTCATCCAACACAGAAATAAAATTTCAATATAAAGCAAAATATTCTTAGTCACATGCTTTGTGATAACAAAATTCTTGAAACAAAAGGATGGCCATAATTTGGGGAACTGTTATAAAATATTATATAGAGGATATAATGGGATATCATTATGTATTAGGAAATGACGAATCTGAGGTATCCAGAGAAACATGGGAAAATCTATATAGTTGATGCAGAGTAAAATAAGCAAAACCAGATATATGTGTTGCTTTTATATGTGTGTATACACACACAGGTGTGCATATACATATATTTATTTAATGGCGGCAACAACACAATAAAAAGTTCCTCAAACCATTATAAATTGAAAGTACTGGAGAAGGGATAATGAAGCACATCAACCTCTTGAGGTAGACTACTCAGAATTATTGTATACATTGTCTTTGAGAAATTCATGTTATTTTTTGCTTTGTCTCAATATTGGATTCAATAGGGCAAGAAGGCTCCCCAGAAATACCTATAATAGATATAAAATAGGTCAATGGAAAATATATTTTTAAAATCTCATGTGCCTATAAGAATATTTATAATAATATTTCAAAATTTAAAAGAATATAATATATACATATGTAATGGTAATGCAGATTTGAAGATCTTCCCTGCCCCTAGGCCCTTTGATTGGTTTAAGAGACTCTGAGAACCTTCTTTAATTTGAAAGTATGCTCTATCCCCTAATAGGCTGAATGTGGTCACATGGAGACTGTGGTAGAAGGCTTGGTTTTCAGGAATGACCACACCTTGATGCTGTGTGATTGGGCAGTGGGTCAAGAGGGTGGTTACATTCTCTGAGCCAGGAGAAGGCTATATAAACCCTGATGGGAGGCTTTGCTTTGGGGTTCACTTTGAGAAGTGTTGTGTGATTTGACCAGATGAGACTCTGGGCAGCCGTTGAGAGCCCCCTGGCTTTGAAAACCCAGATGTTGATGCTTCCCTCTCTGGTAACTGTGATTTGGTATTGATATAATGGTTAGACAGTTTGGAAGCCTGTCTGTTTGATCTGTCTGTATACTCTGCAGTTTGGGGTGCTGATCATTTCCCCCTGAACTAGGTAATATATGTTTGTTTGATTAAAGTAAGCTTGTTAACCCATTTTGAGTTGCTTTCCTTTTGAAAAGCAGATCTAAGAACCTGTGTTGGCAGCCACTTTGGGGATGCTGGGGTGCTTGCTGCTACAACATATTTGTTAAGACCTACTACATGACAGGTACTGTAGTCATTGTGGGCCTGGAATTTATTTTTATGTGTATATACTTATGTCCTTCACTAAACTCTTTGTCTTTTGCTTTATGTGTCAGAGAGACCTTGTGTTCTATGACAGAAGAGTATAAGCTCTTGTAGGTCCTACCAGGCTAGAATATAACTGCTAGTCTATAAATAAAGGCCAGCTGATGGAAAAAATGCATGTCTGAAAATTGGCCTAGCTTGATTTGGAAAATTTCATCACCAAGTTAAATATCAATTGATGAGTATATTTCACTCCAAAATAACTCTAGAAAATCAAAAATATTTATTAAGTCATAGAGGATTATCTGTATCGGGGATTATCCATACCAGTACAGTCACAGATATTTGAAATATATATATATATATATATATATATATACATGTTAATATAGGTATCTCCACTAAAATTATATGTAGTCCAACAAGTCATCAGATATGGAAGTGACTTTCAGTTCTTGAAGGTTATGCCAGAGATGTCTACAAGGTTTTGAAAAATGAACCTTTAATTTTTTGTCTTTGTATCACCAGAGTTTAGCACAAAATTGGGCACATAATAGGTGCTTAATAAATGTTGATTGGTTAGTTTTTTTTTTTGAGGAAGAAAGGCAAGGCAATTGGGGTTAAGTGACTTGCCCAAGTTCACACAGCTAGTAAGTGTCAAGTGTCTGAGGTTGGATTTGAATTCAGGTCCTCCTGACTCCAGGGCAGGTACTGTATTCACTGTGCCACCTAGCTGTCCCTGATTGGTTCATTCTTCAAGGACTAATCTCTATTCATTTCCCACCAGGCTACCCTCATTTTGTACTTCTTTGACTTCACCATCTATCTGCTGCTTTACAGCTTCCTCTTATGTATTGTCTTCCTCCATTAGATTGAAAGTTACTTGCAGGCAGAGACTGTCTTTCTTTTTCATATTTGTATCCTTGGCACTTAGCAAAGTGCCTGGCATATAGTAGGTTTTAGTAAATGTTTATTATTAGTTGAAGAGATTGAGTTCAGGGAAATTCATCACTAGGTTGTCCATGGACAAAGTTTGTGTTTGTATCTACATGTGTGTGCACATATGACATGTATGAGTATATAAATATAATGAATACTCTATATGTATCATGAGACTGAAAAAGATATATATATATATATATATATACATATCTACTTCAGTTTCAGCAACTTTGAAAGACTAAACTATAGGACAATTTAGCATCTGTATAAGTGAAAGGAGTTCTCTCCATGACTGGATTATAGAACCTATAAATATATGTATATGAATTTAAGAAAGTTCATCACTATAAAAATGGCCAGCCTTCCTAGTAATGATTTGTTGTGTTCTTCTGTTTTGTTTTGTTTTTTGTCCTATAGCGATTTGAAGCCAACAGCTAGTGCATAGAGAGAAGAACTGTTTGTTGGTCAAAGCTGCATCCACTCAAGAGCTTTCATAAAACTTTTGTCCTACTGGATTTAAACTCAACAGAATCTTTATGATCTCATTTTAATCACTTTAAAAAAGTTTTTGAAACAGTGATTTCATTGATATAAGTCCCTCAAAATAGGAAACTCCTACCAGTGCCAGATGGCCACCTTATCTACAATGTATAGTCTCAGGGACTTGCCTGAGGCAGAGAGAGGATAAGGGACATACCCAGGGTCATACATGCAATAGGTATCAAAGGCGGGACTTAAAACAATGTCTTCTTGACTCCAGGGCTAGTTCTTTATCTTAAGCTATAGAGGTCTTAAATCATAAAATTTTTGTTTCTGTCTGATTGGAATGTCCAAAAAAATAATTAGTGTTTACTCAAATATACACCTAATCCATCCTCCACAAAAACTGTGAAAATGGATATTACTAAAATGCAGACATGACATCTTACTTTCCCTCATGCAAAAAAAAAAAAAAAGTCTACAAGGTCTCCCAACTGTCACTACAATAAAATGTCTTCCAAACTTTTCATTGCCTAGGTAAATTGGTCTTCTAGTTTTCTCCACATATGATATTCCATCTCCCCCTTCTCTTCCTTTGTTCAAATAGCTCCCTAAATCTGGAATGCATTTCCTCCTCATCTCTGCCATATTGAATTCCTGGTTTCCATCAAAATACATGACTCAGACACCATCCCCTACACTAAATTCTTTTGAGCCGTGAAATTTGCATTCTTTGTCTCTTATAATTACTTTGTAATACTTTCTATTCTTTTCTTTTTACTTAGTTATATGTGCATTCTGCTGCCTCCCCCCAATAAAATGTAAATGCTTGAGGACCAAGAAAAGTTAGTTTTTGGCTTTGTATCCCCAGGGTTTAACATAGTGGTTGTACGCGTCAGACAATAAATAGTCTTGTATATAGTCAGCTTAGTAAATGTTTATTGAATTGAGTATACCTTTTTAGTAGTTCCTCTATAAATTATAAAATAGAATAATGGTGACTTTCAGTCCTACAAGTCCATATTGGCTGTGAACAACTTTGAAATAAATGACAGATAGAGTGTGCCTTTCTGCATAAAGATGAAGCCTAAAGTATTTGCCTGCTTTTGCACACTAGGAAAAAAAAACAGCCATGTCTATGGACATGTCACATTTAACTGATACCAGAGGAATCATGAGAATCTTTGAAAACCCTTTTAAAAATAATTCAGGCTCCCTTTCTGCCACTGACATTTTTCATTTGAAAAGGGTTCAGGCTCAGTCACACAGTGACTCCTTATCTGTACCTGTGGATTTACAAGCAGTCCTGTCTTTTAATGGATTAAGAACTACAAACTTAGGGCAGATCACAAGGCGATACTCACATACCTTCCAAAGTTTTGAGGCATCTTTGACTATGCATTTTAACTTTAAATTGGCAAAAAAAGAAGCACTTTCTGAGCTCTTTAAAAGAGTATCTCAAAGAAAACCTGGTAACTGTCCAAAAATGCTATATTAGTCTTTTCTTTTCTAGTTGAGTATGACCACATAATTCCTAGACTTATTTGGTTTCTTCCAAAAAGCCACAGTAAGGTTAGGAGAAATCCCTCCTGTTATCAAAGCCAATAAATTTGTATATGTATGTGTGTGTATATTATATGTGTATATATACATATATCTGTGTAAAATTATATATACATATACATATACACACATGTCTCTGTATACCCTCATACTATCCATATATACACATATATGTATGTATGTATGTATATAATACTTTTCATTAGATAACTTCTAAGTATATAATAGCATTTTTGTTATGTTTTCCAAAGATCAAATTCCATATACAAGGAAGCTTAGCACTGTTAGCAGTGAAGTTAAGATAGAAGTTGAGATACATACAAGTGTCCTGATTTCCAATTCATTATGTTAGCAGTTGAATTGTACTCTCTAGTATACAATGTTTATAATTGAGTATTAAATTGATGCATAGGCAAGAAATATGGTATAGCAAATTAGCTCCCTCACACTTGAAGACTTAAAATGGAAAAAAAAAAGCGAGGTACTAAAGAAAGTACACAGAGCCTAGGAATGGAAAAACCTGGCCCTCTTCCTAGCCCTACTACTCATCTTGCATGAGACAACTTCTTTGGGCCTTAACTTCCTCATGATCTATTAAAGGAGGGTTCTGTACCTTCATAAATCATTGAATGAAGATTTGCCAAGTAGGGTACATACTTTTTAGGAACAATTAGCTGATGTTGGGAATAGAGTACTAAGCCTAGAGTCAGGAAGATTAATCTTGCTGAGTTCAATCTTGTCTCAGCCACTTAACTAGCTATGTGACCTGAGGAGGTCAGTTAACCCTATTTGCCTCAGTTTCTTCATCTGTAAAATGATCTGGAGAAGGAAATGGCAAACCACTTTAGTACCTTTGCTAATAAAACCCTAAATGGAATCACAGTGAGTTAGACACAACTGAAAAATGCCTAAACAAAAATTGTGCCTACTTTGTGCTACAGAGAATACGTAATAATAAAAAAAGAAAAATATAAAAAGCTAATTGTATCAAACTGTCCTCAAGGTACTTAAAGTTGATAAAGTCTCCTGGATTTCTTGAAAAACAATCCCTTAATTCTTTCACACCTTCAGAAGTAGTTTTTTGTAAACATTTTGAATTTGCTTACATGTATACAAGCTATATCTAGGTGTAGCTAAGTGGCTCAGAGGATAGAGAGCTAGACCTTGAGTCAAGAAGACCTGAGTTCAAATGTGATCTCAGATACTTACTGCCTCTGTAATCCTGGGCAAGTTACAACCTCTGCCTGCCTCAGTTTCCTCATATGTAACATGGTGATGCTAAAGCACCTACTTCTCATGATTGCTGTGAAAATAAAATAACATTTATAAAGCGCATTGTAAACCTTGTCTTAAAGCATTAAGTAAATGCTAGCCATTATTGTTTTTGTTTTTTTTTTTTTTATATCTTGTCTTCTTAGTAGAACATGAAGTCTTCTCCTGAAACCTAGCCCCTGTTCTGGGAACACCTATGCATCTAGAAACATATTTGATACAACATAGTACCTGGCACATGGTATGTATCCAATAAATCCTTTAAAAAGGTTAATTGATAGGAGAGTGTAATGGTAATAGGAATTTGAAGATCTTCCCTGCCTCTTAATAGGTCTAGGTGAATTTGAGGACCTTTCCTGATTTGAAAATATACTCTGCCCCCTAATAAGTTGCAGGTGCCCACATGCATCCTGTGGTGGGAAGCTTGTTTTTTTCAGGGAAGGCCCAATTTGTGTTACTTTGTAGTCAAGTGGGTCACAAGGGTTGTGATGTTCTCTGACTCTGGAGAAGGATATATATTTTTACCATAAAGTGAGGTTTTCCTTTGGGGCTCACTTTGGGAAGAGTTGTGTGAATTGGTCAGATGAGACTCTGGGCAGCCATTGTGCTCCCACCCCCACCCCCCTGCCCCGGCTTTGAAAACCCAGATGTTGATGCTTGTCTCTCTGGTAACTGACTAGGTATGGATGTAATGATCATACAGCTAGAAGTCCTGTCTGCTGGTCTGCTTCTCTGTCTATATTTTTTTGTCTCTTTGTAACTTCTGTTTGTATTTTCTATGAAGTTCAAAGTGCTGACTTTTCCCCCTGAACTAGGTAAATGATATATGCTTGATTAAAGTAAGATTGTAAACCCTTTTTGAGTTGCTTTCCTTTAAAAAAGCAGATCAAAGAACCTGTGCTAGCAGCCATCCTGGGTATGTTAGGGTGCTTGCTGTTACAGAGAGATAAAACAATTATACAAATAGGTGAAGCATAATGCTTAAGTTACATAAGGGAGGCATAAAATGCTATTAAAGTTATGAGAATGCATCCATCCCCTTGACATCAAGTCAAAATCTTTCATTCATTAATCTATTTCATAATGGCAATTGATCCCTCTTCAAGTAGCCCTAATTCTGTTTATCTGCATATTTGTTATGGCTAACAATAGTAATAGTTACATTTATATAGAGTTTTAAGGTTTCCAAAGTGCTTTGCAAATATGTGTAGAATTTTAGAATATAAACTCTCCCACCCCCTCCTCCCATTGGAGTCTCCTTGATAAGTAGCATCAAAAGTGTACTACTCTAAAATGATGAATTCTTCTGAAGTTTACCTATTTTAAAGCCCAGCAAAGGCATGTCCATTTTTGCTGCTCAATGTAGTTGTTCTCTTGAATTCTAGCAAAGAAAGGTGCTCATACTTCATAAAGGGATCGATCACTGGGTGTTTAAAAGTTACTAACATATTAAGACCTCATTAGCTTTGTTACTTACTGTTTTGCTTTCTTTGACTCCATGAACTGGAGGATGGAGAAATAATGTTGTCCCTTTTAACGAATATTTTTAAATTATACCGATGAAGCTTGGGAAGAAAAGAAAAAGATACTACTTCTAATACTTTACAGAAGTGGGGGGGGGGTGGTCCATGAGTGTGAGGAACTGTGTACATCAGACTTTTTCAATGCATTGATTGGTTTTGCTAACTTTCTTCTTCATCTACCTTTTGAAAAAAAATATATTATAAGGGATTTCACTCTCAAAGAGTCAGGGAAAGATAAAAGAGGAAGAGTAGATATCTGTATGAAATCAATTTTAAAATGAAGGAAAGTAGAGATTGCACTTTTATATACAATCTGTTTCCTATTCTACTTTGTATATGGAAATGTAAATTTTGTTTGGCATTTTATAAGTTCTGAATGAAAAATAAATAAAAGTATCTATATTAGGGTTAGATGGAAAATAGTGATCCCATTACATATTTTGGCAGCTCTTCTTCTTCAAAGAGAAATTTCATTTTCAGCACACTGAGTAAGTTTACACAAAATATTTGAGACACATGAGTATGGTTTAATCAATTTTGGTAAAAAATAATATTTTAATATCGTGGGATATTTATCTTATCATATTGATAGAGTATACTTTTAAAGACAATGGTTTCTCAAAGACTAATGATAGCTGCACTGTATAAAGTCACCCCAAGTCAGGACTCACCCTCTAAGATGTCATAGCAATCTTGGTGAGTGCAATGCCATGGTAAAAAGTAACTATCTCATAAAACCCAAACCCAAACAAAAAAACCCACCTAGTTATTATCACAGTACCCAAACATTCTACTGATGAGAGAACAACAAATTCTTTGCTATTATTACCTTTCACTAGGATATACATTCTATCCATGTGATAACTCTGCAGAAACAAAATTCTTTTGTGAATTCTATATGAATGGTAGGATCTCAAAATTAATCAAAGAGGAGATAGATCACTCATAGGAATTTACCAGAAGAAATTATCTGGAAAGAGGTTTCTTAATGTTGGGTGTGTGAATTTGAAATATTTAAAAATCTGGACAACTATATTCCAACATAATTGGTTTTCTTTGTAATCCTATTATTTTTATTGCACATAAACATGTATTGCATATCCATAGCTATCTTCCATCTATCTCTCTATCTGTCTATCTTTCATCTAGGAATTCATAGGCTTCACCAGCTTTGCCAAAGGTGTCTATGACTCAGAAAGTTTAAAATATCAGCTCTAATTATTTTTCCTTATTTATGAATTTAAAATATTTTTAAAACGCTACAAGCATTTCTACTATCCTTTGTATAGGGCTCACACTACATAGCAGAGATGAGGGCACACACACCTGAATTATTATGAGCAGGGATTATGTACATAGTAAATATACCTCCTTTCAATTCATTTGAGTTTGGAATACATATGGTATATTTTAAAGTAGGCAGCTGGAATTAACTCCTAATGTTTATTGGAGTTTGCTCTATGGCAAAGATCTATAGAGTCAGAGTCTCTATTTATATTTTCTTCATGGCTAGGAAACATTATACATCATGGTATCAAATATGGACAGCTCCGAAGTCACGCTGAGTTCAAAAAGCGCTCAAAGATTCTAGAAACCTTCGAGCCTTGTTCAAAGTCAGTCAAGGTGGCTAAAATATGGCACAGCTTTTGCTAATTTATGGCTTAACCATCTGACAGCTGCCTCCCTGGATACATGATAGCTTTAAGTGAACATTTGACTGGTTGGTGATTTTCTATAGCACAAAAGTGGTGTTGTGCCTCTGTGTGTGTCTCCACATGGGCTAATCAACAAATGTGTTATCTGAATAACACCCCAAGTACCTATTTTTATGCTATTTTAATTCCTCTTAAAGCATGGTTTGGCACATAAATGATAGTTATTGGTTATCAGACTTAAAAAGCCTTGTTGGGATACTTTTTCTAAGTCTCGTACTCAATTCTCTAGTTCTACACACAACATACACTAAACTACAGTTTTGAACATAAACTTGAAATACGGCGTTCTCTATTCAAGTACTCCAGTCAAACCCTGATAAATCAGGCAGGCCATGCAGTGATCTTATCCCTTCTGACTCTTTAATAAATCGAACCTTGTAAGTTTACGCTGTTGGAAGTTGTCACTAAATGAAATTGTGACCTTATCCGGCGCGTGAACTTATCCTGCTGACAACTACATTTATTGTGTGGATAAGAAAGCAAAAAAAAAAAAATGAGACTTTTGATAATTGTGATCTTAGCCATATGTAACTCTAACGGATGGGATCTTTTTGATGTTCCATTAATGATTTGCCTATGATGAGTCTCTACTCAAAGAAAAATGTTCCCCATAGGTAAGTGCTGGGAACACTGGCAGCCAGTATTAAAAGTGCATGAAGAGGCACTGGGTGACAGCCCTGAATCAGAAGCTATTAGCCTAACACAAAGAGCTCTGAATTAGCTTGTAATTGCACTGGAAAAGATAACATAATGGAGGTGGCAAAATAGAAACATTCTCTTTTCAGAGAACCCATTCAGTAGCTGAAAACTCTAAAACAAGACACTATGAGTCTCTGTAACCTATAGCATAGCAAGTCACTTCATTCCTTCATGAATGCACACTATGCTGTTGCTGTTGTTAAGGAAGAGTAATGTTGAGAGCACTGGTTTGTAAGGAAATTTACACAAACTACCAAAAACAAAAACTCTTTTGTGATATACTCCACATCACAGGGATACTCTGCATAAGTTTAACCTGGTAGGTGCTGTTTTACGGTATTCATATATTATAACTAACCCAAATGACAAATCATGGGGATCCTGCGGTAATTATCATTCAGCCGATTGCTCATTTCAAAACTTTTGCTCCTACTTTACTAGCAGTCCTCCAAAATATTGCATTCCTTAAAGTTGTGTTTTTATAGAACCAAAAAAACAATTCTAGGAAAGTTGGGATTTTTTCATTTTTCAGGCTGACCATGAGCATTAATTAATCTTGAGTTCATCCCAAAGCATATATGATTTTCTGTATTAAAGCATTTTGATGTCTAATAACTACTATTCTTATGTAGACAAGATTTTTAAAAATTGAGTTAGGCAAATAGCATAGAACTTTAAAGTATTTTGTGCCTTAGAGCACATACTATATCTTAGGCCATTACACCGTCCTTTCTACGTTCCTGTTTTTGTGAACTAAATAAATTTTAGAAATGATCTACTGGGTCCACATTTTTTGTTTTGTTTTGCTTAAGAAAAGAATACTTGTCAGTGTATCACAGGATACTGATCATTTTATTGCTACAAAAGCTCGGTTTTTTTGTTTGTTTGTTTGTTTTTTTAAGCAATTGGGGTTAAGTAACTTGCTCAAGGTTACAGGGCTAGTCATTATTTATGTGTGGGTGCTCATTTTCTGAGGCCGGACCGATTCCGGGTCATCCCGACACCGGGCCAGCACTCTTACTCAATGCGCCACCTAGCCGCCCCTAAAAGCTCGTTTTTTTAACTGGAGTATGTACTGTGACCATAAAGCCCCTAATCAGAGAATACTATCATGTCAAAAGAATTAAAATTAGGAATAACCTGAAAGACAATGGAAAGACATGGTGGGAACAAACAAGCTACAGTAATGTTGCTAACCAATGACATGCAAGGAGTTACCTAAAGGAGAAGAAACGTATAACTGGAAAAAGGAAGTGGGGAAGTCAATTATTAAGAATGGAAGTAAAGCAGTAACTGAAGTGGTATGCTGGTTCTCTTCTTCATGCCCCTAAAAGCTTCTTCATTGGGACATCTTATCCTATAAGATCCAATCAGCCTGGGTATTCATACCTCAACAGTAGTCTCTACCCCTCTGGTTGGAGAATGAAGCAATCAACTCCAAAAACTCTAAGCAGGGGGCCCAGAACAGCCATATTTTCATTTTCACCTGGCTCTTTACTCTTTTGGAGTTCTCTGGAATTCTTCATCATTCCCTCTGTCCCATTTTCTGTTTCCTTTAGTACTTTTTTCTTACTCCATTAGACTGTAAGGTCCTTGAGGGCAGGGATGGTCTTTCTTTTTCATATGTATATTTCCAGTGCTTCTTAAGATGCCTAGCACTTAGTAGGTCCCTATGCATTTTTATTGACTGATTGACTCTTTAGATATTTATGGGAATATATGAAAAGAATCACATAAGAAGAAAAACCATAGGGGGTTTGCATCATCATGGATGGTGGGTACCTATGTAAGTTAAATTTATCCATCAAAGTAAGTTTTTAAGGTTTAACATAGCTTCACACAAAATCTGTTTTAAATATCAGATAACAAACAAATCACCTAGAGTTTGCAGAGTTCACCAGAATCTTAGGAAAGTCATTAGAAGTCCAAAATGGATTTATGAGAGGCTTTTCAGCTGCTGTAAAGAGGCAGGAATCAAAGTTCATTCTATTCAAGAAACCTGACACATTCAACTTCCTCACTGCCAGAAACCTTTCCTGACCTTCCAGCCAGCACTCCAAGTTACAGGGTGACCCAATACCACTTCCTGATCCAAATCTTGAGGAAAAGTGGGAGGGTATGTTTGGGGAACTATGATTAGGGAGGAGTCATCATGGCAGTTAGCAAGCAGGCTGGGCTGGCAGCCAGGGGAAACAGCAAATCAGCCCACAAAATAGTAAATCAGCCCAGAGGAGAGGCGCAAACAGGTTTGCTTGGGTTTTGTTTTTCCCCAGTAGAGCTGCTATTAGAGGAGAAAAGCTAGGATTATTTGGATCAGTACAGAATATGCATATGTCTACTAGTTTTGGGTGTTTATGTTCCTAAGTTATGATAAATATTTTTAACTTTTCAAAAGTCATGCTTTCTTCTTTTTAAAAGCCTCACTTTAGGACAGCCTGTAAGCCACTACTGATTGATAATGGTGCAGTTATATGCATGATTCCATGTGTTTGTTTTAATATAAACTGCATTCATTCCACACTATTACCAATATTTACCTTAATGATGACAATATTTTGAACAGAGTAAATTGGAAATGGGGAGGACAGAAGGAAAATGCTCTAAAACGTAAGAATGCCAAGTTAATTAGTAAAATCTGCATTTTCCCTTAGAAGATGAAACTGAGTAATTTTTCCTTAGAAGATGAAACTGTTTGGGGAGGGGGCTGTAGTGCATCATTGGATTATAATAGCACAGTAGGAACCAAATGATCAAACCACAGGGACAGAAGAGTTTGTTGCAAAGGACACAGAAAGATGGAGCTTTCAGACAGGAAATGAGGGGAGATAACACTAAGAAAACTGTGATGCTGTGAAGTATTCCAGGAGAAAGAATTCCTATTGCATCATCTCATGTGAGAAACTTTCCAAAAACTGTTCTTGAGAAATCAATATTTAACATATTTGAACATATTTTATCCAGTGACCAATTGACATGATTCTCACTGTTTAATGAATAGTTAAGCATTAAAATGTGTGTATGTTTGTCTGTACATATGTGTTCGTGGTAGGAAAGGAGGATCAATTAGAAAGAATATAATGCCATAGAGTATAAATAGACAAAAATAGAAAACCCTAAATCCTAGGATCCAAGGATAAGGACATCACATAAATACTTAAAAAGCTAAATCCAACTTAAAAAAATATAGCAAAGCAAGCAAGCAAGCTGCTAGGCTTTCCCTCTAAAGTTACCTTCTGTCTAGTCTGTCTGTATCTTATGTATAAGGGAAAAGGGAATAAACATTTACATAAAAGCAGTACAATCATTTTTAATAGATATTATTTCATTTGATTCTCACAAAAACCAAGGGAGGTAGGTCCTGTTATCCCATAGTTAAGGAAGTTGAGGCAAACAGAGGTTAAATGACTTGCCTAGGGTCATACAACTAGTAAGTTTATATTTGAACTCAGGTTTTCCTGATTTCAGGATGAGTGTACTGGGGCCACCTAGCACCTAGGTATTTACAGATGGGGGGAGAAACTTTCTGGTTTGTTTGTTTGTTTGTTTTTATATCCCTGGTGCTTCAAATAGTGCTTGACATTTGTTGATTGATTAATTGATGAAGCACCACTAGATTATAATGTCCATGTTAATGCTCTCAACAGAATTTTATAAAATATAATATATAAGCATTTGACCTTACATAAAACCTGAGCCTACATAAAACAATTGCTTATGTTTTCATTAGCATAATAAAGGCATCATTGAGGATGTCTAAATTGGAGGCAAAACTTCTTTAAACAGCTTTATTATTCTCCAACATCATGTTAAAATTATAATTCTAAAGTATTGCCAATTCTCCAAAATCCTACAATCCCAAAATCACGTATCCTGGAAAGCAGATCTCAAAAGTCGTCTGGCCTAGGAAACGTCTGAAAGTACCTGGTGCTCATAAAGGCTAGCACTGATATCTTGTGTTAAGGTTTGCCAAGTGCTTTACATTCTTTATCCCATCTGAGCCTTTTTAATCTCCTTTGCTAGATCATCTTCCATGTCTGTTCCTTATGCATAGGTGCACTCCAGGGCTCAGTCAGAAGCTTATAGAGTTCACTACTATATATTTACTGGTTTATTGCTTATTAATAAACTTACACTTTTTCAGCTAACTTAAAAGCTATTCAATGGTAGCAAAGACATCAATTCTATACAATTGTAGATTTAGAGCTGGAAGGTACATTGTAGGTCATCAATTCAGAGGACCCTGTTTTTGCAAATGAGAGAAGTGAAGACCAGAATAGTTGAGTGATTTGCCCAAAGCCACATGATAGCAATTAACAGAGCCAGAATTTTAATTCATGTCTTCTAAACTGTCTTCCACTATATCGAAATGCTTTGGGTTTTTTTTTTGTTGTTGTTGTTGTTTTTTTGTTTTGTTTTGTGGGTTTTTTTTTGTATCCACAAAGTATTGGGTCCAATGCTTTACTCCTTTAATGCATGTTAATTGGTCAAGTGAATGGAAGTTACCCAAAGAAAGCCCAATCGCAAAGCAGTTGCTAGTTTTTGTTGATGTTATTGAGAAGAAGTAGTAAAACTGGAAAGAAGTTCAGTTTCCATTAAAGAGTTGGGTCCCCCAGAACTTGCTTACATATCTCATTCAGGGTTCTGGGAGTCAATGCAAAATAACTGGGGATGATGCTCTAATTTTTCCTTAGCACACTGGGGTGAGAGTGTAATGAACTGAAAAATCTGAGAAAAGGAAAACATGACCTCTCATTGGAGAACAGGATGCCCAAGGACTGAGCCTACTCACATGGGTTGGTGTAGGGAGGTTTGGAACAAATTTGACAGGTAAGTGGCAAAATGCCCCAGCATCCTGAGTCTAGTAGCTGATACATTACATGTGGAGACTTCATCCAGAGTATGAGGGATTGATTCTAATCAACCTTTAATCCTTTTGGAGGAGCTCCACATGTTTTGAGGGATCATCAAATAAATCATGAATTTGTTTTCTTTCTTTTCTTTAAACCAAGCATATTTATCACTGAGTGAGTTCAAATCCATATTTGCATCAGCCTCTGGGAGAAAAACAGGGTCACCTATGTTTGGCAAAGACATCTACAGAAATGTCCAAACTTTTATCTGCATGGGTCTTTGTCCAGCAGAGGATCCACTGGAAAAATACACTGGTTGTTCTATGCTGGAAAACTCAGGAGAACTTGTCCCAACTTACCTGAGGGGGGGAGTGAATTCCAATCAAACTCATGGGTATACTCAGACATAAGTTTGGTTGTATTTTACACATTTTTCTATGTCCCCAATTCTATAATAATCTCTATAGTCCTTGGGAGTATTAAGCATTGTCCTTTCAAGTACTTTTCCCAGTGCTTAGCTCTATGAGTTTCAGATAGTTGATATAGAGTAGTTCCTAATGGTCTCCTAAATTCAAAATAAAAGGACCTGGCCCTTGAGCACAGCCCTTATATATTCTTAATCTGGAGTCTTAAGGTAATGTCCAGGTCTACCATAACTGGTGTGCCTGGACGTTGATATCATTCTTCCCCAAATATAAAATTGTGAAAACTCAACAAAGGATATATTACAAGACATATGAGATCCCACGGTCTGCTTTAATTTTTAAAATGTCCTGTCCAAACCAAGCAACTAGGGAAAAATAAATAATGAATCTGTAATAAAACAACAAATGAAAGTGAAAAGAGAAAGAAATGATCTTGTCCTCTCTGAAAAAGAAACTTTAGCACCCAATGATCTCTTAAAACCACTCAGTATTAAATTGGAATTGGTTCCTCAAATACTACATGGGGTTCCCACATTTCCCATATGTAACAATTAAAAGAGCAGCTCCTATATCCAAGTGGATGGAGCATTTTGCCCTTTCCCTCTCTAATAAGGAGTAGATACATCCTAACACCTCCTATGGGAGCCTGGCCTTTCAAGAAAGGACATAGCTTCTTTTTCCTACTCTTCAGATCATTGTATCTCCACAATAGTATCCCAGAGAAAAATTACTTGAAGCTTAGGTCTTGGTTCATATCTAGTATCTTCCCAAAGGAGGGATATAGGGATAGAATAGAACAGTACTAGATGTACAATGGAAATCATGTATAGGACAGGTATTTATTTCCTATACACAAAAGAAATGCTAATACAAAATACAAAAGGATATTGTTAGAAGAACTTAAAACAGTATTCGGTAACTTACATTATAACTACTCTTATACTCTTTCAGATGGCTAAGACTTAAACCACATTGGAACAAAAAACAGTTGGGGGACATGCTGAATAGGAATTTGTTCCATTTCACCTTGAATTAGAATCACGCCCCCCTGTCTATTTGCCATTCAGGCTAGGGTTTGGGCTCATTCTATTGTCAGAGACCATCTTCCTCAATACAGAAACTTCTCATAAGTCTAGTTAGGACTTAACACACAGGAATACAAGGAATCTCAAACTCACAAGGTCACCTACATATGCATATCCATCTGGAAATCAGTATTTGATCACCCATACTTCATAATAAAATAAAAAAAAAGGTGTAGCAAGGTTTCGAAAACCCTACCTCAGACTCACCTAGGAAGATCATTTCCTTTAGCTATCATGGAACAGGTAGAGTGGAAGTCCTAGAGTTGGGGATATTCAAATCTGGTCTCAGACACTTACTAACTATGTGACCCTGGTCAAGTTACTTAACCCTGTTTAATTCAGTTACCTCATCTGTAAAATGAGCTGGAGAAGGAAATAACAAACCACTCCAGTATCTTTGCCAGGAAAATCCCAAATGGGATCATGAAGAGTTGCGAACAACTGAAAAAGAACTGAACAAAACCACAGCTTATGGTTCATAGTAGCCAGGGTGGGGAAGCCATTCCTAAAGAGAAGAGAGAGGCCTGATGCTTTGATAACAGGAAGATAACCAATAGCAGTCTGTCCATTCCTTTTTAAATATCCATTGAGTCATGAACAGTTCTTCCTCAGTGACCAATAAAAGAACTACTTCATCATTGCCATGGTACCTTTCAGAACTGACTCTCATACAGTCAGAAGTCACTAGAGGCTCTGCAACCCCCAAGTTCCCAGCACTGAGTCAGCATCTGTAATCATCCAGAAGCAAGGATAGCTTTGTGCTTGATCTGTTAAACAAGATTTGACTAGGAAACAAAGAGTATAGGTCACTAACCCATATGTGGCAGAAGGAGAACTTTACCAAGGTCTTCTTGACTACAAGACTGGTTATATATTCACTAAACATATGGCTTAGAACTCAGTAGATTCTTAATAGATATATTATGATTTATTGAATATCTGTAAACTACTTCTTTTGTTGTGGTTTCCAAATATTACACACTTAGCTCACCGGATGGGAACCATTGATCTAGTTATAGTGGCACAGCTAGAATATTGCATTTGAAAGGAATTATTGTATAATCATCAATTGAAAAGAAATATTAATTTTTATTATTTAAAATTTTCACAACCAATAAGAAAAATAAATAGCTGACTAAAACAGAAGATTCATTGTTTCTTTTTTTAAAAGTTGTTTTGCTGATTGTTAATAGTATCTGAACCGGCCATAGGAAAACTGAACATAGTAAAGGAAACAGTAGGAATGAGGGATCTGGAGGTCTGAGGAGAAGGAAACAGCCAAAATATGAAGTTTGCCTTCAAATGTTGTACACAGTCAGTCTTGCCTTTGTGTACAGAGAACAAAATCACCTTCTCTTCAAGCAAAAAAGCAAAGTCTAATGTAATGGTCTGAACAAGATAATACAGTCTCTGAGAATGGCTAAATTACCTGCAGGATATAATATATGCACTGAAAACATGTGGCTCCAAAGTATTTCAAAAGGAAGCATTATAGGCCATCTCCTTTGATCTATAATTTTGGGGAAAGGTTTTCCATGAAGTACATGCAAGATTATAAGTAAGCAAAATAAGTCGTAATTTTGTTTATAAGTAAACAAAATTGTAGGGTATTTTTCTTGATTTTCACTCTGAAAGTTTCTATAGATAAGTACTTTTAAAAATACACAGATTTGAAGCATTAGGCTTTTATTTTAAACTTGGTTGTTTTATTTTCATATTTCATATTCATGCTAAATATTTACATTTTCACATGTGTTTTACAAGTTAAAATATATAAAATATAATCATATTGTTATAATATATACATGCATTATGTATATATATATATATATATAGGTTATCTATATATATATATCTATATATAGGCTAGGTTATCTAGTTTACTAAAGGAAAATTGGAAAAAGGATTTGGACTATACAACTAGGAAAACTCCCTTGCTTTTCATCTATGTTTTTCACATTTTCTCCTATGTGAAAGTGAAAGTCTAGGCTTACATGGTCACTTCAAACTAACAAAAATTATGGATGTGTCATGAACACTCAAACTTACAAAACAGATTCCCAATTACCCTGATACACTGCACAGACCAGTGGGCTAAGTAAGCACTGTATACCACTTAAGGAGTCTCAGTCTCTCTCCCTTTCCCCACCCCCCACCCCCTCTCTCTCTCTCTCTCTCTCTCTCTCTCTCATACATGAGACAGAAATGCCAGTCTTGGCAAGAACAGGATGATGATATTCTTGAAGAGAGTTCTGTTGATAAGATCATCATCAGCTCCTGGACTCTAGGGTTCACTCCTTTCCTCAGTAGAGGAACAGTTGCCCCTGATAAATGTCTCTTTGTGTGAAGATTCACCTCTGATATATGCAAAGACATCTCAACCTTGCATGCATTTGTTTGGCTAGTTGTTTAGAACAACTCTAACACAATAGGAGTTATACAGATTTTTGTAGGTACAAGTCTCTCAGAATCTAGCTTATAACACTATGCACCTTTTACATAATGAAGCAGCCCATGAATTAGTTTAGTATTGTTCATTTTTTTTCCTCATGAAGGGTACATGTGTGGGTGTCTGTGTGTATATACATATACATATACACACACATATCC
Organism: Gymnobelideus leadbeateri; assembly: GCA_011680675.1. Lineage (NCBI taxonomy): Eukaryota > Metazoa > Chordata > Mammalia > Diprotodontia > Petauridae > Gymnobelideus > Gymnobelideus leadbeateri. Next base: position 865,857 of record WOXC01007443.1, on the reverse strand, counting down.
TGGGACATTAAAAGTGTGATTTGAATTTTTCTGCTAGTGTGTCAGTGAAATTTTGCCAAGTGCTAATCTATAAAATATATAACATCTACAGAGGTTGAGCAAATTATGAAATATTTACTTAAACTGAAAGTTCTATACCCCTCAGGAGGTCCTATGGTCCTAAGTAGCTGAGATATTACTGGCATAATCAATAAACTATATGCCCCATAGAAGTTGAACTTATGTCAAATGTCTCCTCTATCTAAACAAAATGCAAATAGTCTTTTTTTTTTTTGGAGGGGGGAAGACGGGGCAATTGGGGTTAAATGACTTGCCCAAGGTCACATGACTAAAAATGTTAAGTGTCTGAGGCCACATTTGAACTCAAGTCCTCCTAACTCCAGGGAGGGTGCTCTATTCACTGTGCCACGTAGCCACACAAAAAATAGTCTTTTCTATAGTAATGTGTACAACTATATACACACATTCTACAAAAAGGCACACATGGCAAAGTGAATTAAAGGTTAGCCTTAGAGCCTTCCACCCTTAGTGGAAGCAAATCTAGTGAGAACTCTTTACCCTATTGTTGTTGATTCAGTTGTGTTTGACTCTACATGATTCCATGGACTTTGTTCAGGGTGTTTTCTTGACAAAGATACTGGCATTTACTTCTCTGATATTTACCCATTTCACAGATGAGGAACTGAGGCAAATAAGGGTTAAGTGACTTGTCTAGGCTCAAACAGCTAGTAAGTGTCTGAGGATGGATTTGCACTTAGATCTTCCTTACTCCAGGCCTAGTATTATATCCACAGCACTACCTGGATGCCCTTTTGTAGGGCAGTGCTCACTTTTCAGTGCCCCATACAACTTAAAAAAATAGAACCCGTTTACCCTAATTTTGACTAAATCAGGTAAGAATTTTTCCCCTTAAAGATCACTTAATAAGCATGTAAAATACATTTTATACAATGTACATTTGTTCTAAAACTATAATTCCATCTGCAAATAGAATTCCCAATGTACAAACCATTCCTCCTCCTGCAATACAGATTGCAAGTCCACTGTAACTTTCAATATTAAGAGAGTTACCTGGGTTACTCAGAGGTTAAATGACTTTTCCATAGTCATACAGCTAATTTTTGGTCAGGGGCAGAACTTGAACCCAGTTCTCCCTGACTCTAAGGTCAATCACTACACTGTTCTCTTGCTCTGGATAATATAGAAGATAAATTTATACATATTACTTAAGAAAGTTTACTTTGCTATATTTCATAATTACCACTTTAAAACAAAACAAAACAAAAATATCTTAAATTAGAAATAACGATCCTGGACCTTAAGCCCTGCATGTTGCAGCAGTGAGATCATCTATGAGTGTATCTAAAATGTCTTCTCAGTTTACAGTGCTTAGAGATAGAAGGATCTATTTTCATCTCTCATTCTTGTGACAGAGCAGATGAAGTTATTTGTTCCCTAACAGATAAGCACATTCAGAATTGTCTGCTGCTTTGACTCTTAAAATCTGGGGCCCAAAAATATATTACCACTACCTTACTCATGCATTTAAGCACAAGAGATTAGCTGCTTTCTCCTTTTTAATTTCTAGATATTACTCTGATTTTCATTGAAAGACTTTATGTCAAGAAAAATGTCAAAACCCTAAAGGAATTAAGTTCAAAGGAGATTAATATGACTTTGTCATCTGATGTGTATTTGATACCTCTGAGCACAAGAGAAGAATGATCTATTCAAATTGGTACAATAAGGCAAAGTCCAGTAGCTCCAGGTCCGAAGCCGTCAGGGATGTCAAAAGAAAGTGGTAGGTCTATCACTTTTATGTACACAAATCTATCTGTGACAATTCTCACTTGCCCACAAAAAGTACTTTAAGTAAAGATGGATGGAAGTGTAAACACAACCCATAATAAGGCATCAAATAAATCATTTATGGCTGCCCATTGGGGATGGTTATGTGTAAGAAAAAAAAAAACAAATATACTGAACTGCTCCAAATCTCTTGATTTATGCACTTAACTTAAACAATCTACATGGAAACACATTCTATAGATTCCATTCCAATGCCTTAATATTCTATATTTTAATAGCAGTTGTTTGATATAGAATAGATATTAGTAACTATCATTGCATTTTTAAGAATTTTATTTTTAAAAACTTATTTCATTTTTAATTTATGAAATAAAACAAACATTTCTATAATATAGCATAAGAAATGATTGCACATGAAATTGCTAATCTATTATGTAGATTTCTTTTAAATATATAATAAAGTTATCATGTAAATTTTATTTTTTTCTTTTTTTGTAATTTCATTTCCACTGCAATTTTGAAGTTATTGAACATATTCCATTATGCATTAGGCTAGATTTATTTAGGATTGCCTAGATCCAGTGGGTAGTATTGAATATTTAACAATTAACCCTCCCCAAAATGTACATATGACACAACTTTAAATTTAGTCTGCATTATTTAGATTTTCTCCATCACTTTCTTGAGTCCAGAAAATCAACCAAACTATATATAGAGCCCTGTTTTGTAATGTTTGTCAGTTTCCAATGAGTTGTATAATACCCTTACATTAGACTCTTTCTCTTCCCCTCTTCCCTTAAAGGTTATGCCTTCAATTTAGGTAAAAACCTGCAGAGGGGTTTCAGGAGTTTTGTGGGGGTTTTTCTCATACAATATAAAAAACAGAGATATAAAGTTAGGATGTATTTTATCTTTATAATGAATATATACATATTCCAAGAAATGAACATTGGTGGTATTTTAAAAATTATACTTGAGAAAATTACATTGAATTCATAAATCATTAAAGAGTCAGGATTATGTACTTTTCTGGAACTCAGGAATTATAAGAACATAAGAAAGGCCCTCACTGAGATACTTGTTTACTGCATTTTAGTTTCTGCTCATATATGGATACTGTTTGATCTCAGGCAAGTGAATTAATTCGCTTTGATTATGATTTGGAAAATCTCCCTTGATGGTAGAAGTAAAGCTTAATGATAAAGAATTTTTTATATGCAATACTTCTAAATTGTTTGAAAATCATAACCAGTCTATCCTGATTCAACTTGGTAAATAAGAACCATTTTCTACTTCATATAAAGAAACTGCACCAAGAAATAGGAAATTCAATAAGTAACTGAAACAATACATGAAGTTTGAGTTTCTTCATTTGAAATGGACAAATTTGAGCTTTAGCAGACAAGTTAGAATCTGTCTTTCATTTCACCCAAGAGAGAGGAATAAGGGGTGTTTGCTCTGAAGGATAACATCAGAAGGCATGTTTTATTTCCATAAAAATAGAATTATTTGCCTCAATGATGTCATCTTGAAATTAGAGCACCATGTGCTATGTAAATAATTATGTAAAACAATGTCAAAGAGGAGGTAAGCAAACACTTTCACTTAATGATTAGAAAGAATTACTGAAATGAGCAATAATTCTCATTTTCCACAAAAAGAATCTCTCATTATGTGAAAGAGTCAACATGGCTAGAGTGTAGAGAGCTGGCGTCAGTGCCAAGATGAACTGGGATCAAGTCCCACTTGTGCTATATATTGACTATATGTAACTGGTCTTATCCTCTAACTCTCAGTGCCCTAAGGCAGCTCTTTCAGGCTAGGAGTAGCAGCAAAGTTACTCATCTGCATTAGTGTGGGGAGTTTCCATTCCTGGGAGTTCCCTATAATAATGAAATCACAGATCTCAATCCGTATCCAATCCCTATCCTCTGATGATAAGGAAAAGAAAGAGTAAAGAGCAATGGTATAACATTGGGGAAAATAAGGAACATCAAAAAGAGGATGAAAGGAATAATGGAGGGCATGGATGGCTGAAAGTCAAAAGGCTTACATCCCATTCTATCACTAATAATGTGAGTCATCTTAACCAAATCACATAATCTCTGCGGGTCTGAGTTTCCTGATTCACAAATACAGAACTTGTCAGAGATGATCTCAATAGTCTCTTGCAGCTTTGAACATTTAAAGACAAATTATATTAGGACAGATAAATCAATATTTATTAAGCACCTACTATGTGCCAGACATTGTGCTAAGCACCAAGGATAAAAAATGGAGGCAAAAAACAGTCCCTGTCCTCAAGGAGCTTACAGTCTAGTGATATGATCCTATTATAAAATATGAAAAACACTTGTCTTTCAATGGAATTTGGAAGGAAGAAGAAGAGAAAGATGCAATGATAATTAGGAACCATTATTGATTTTTCCTCCCCACTAAAGGGAGAGAGTCATTCAAGGAGGGGGTAGGAAGGAGGAGAGAAGCTAATGCCAAATAGAGAATATATTGTACACCTGAACACTTCAAAGATGATTTTGTACCTCCCCATTACCATGATCAGCATACCATCTAGCTAAGCTGAATTTCAATCTTACTAGACCTTTGTGAGTGGTCGTGTAGTCACCTCTGCTCCACTTATCATCTCATCATCAGTCCAAGGAGTGCAAACCTAAAGGCAGCTATTGGTTTCTTGATTCAAACATGGTATCTTTGGCACCCCAAATTCAACAGAACTCATTATCTTTTCTCCCCAAACTCCTCCTCTGAACTCCCTATTATTTTTGAGATTTGCAGCCTCTGCATCATCACCTCCTCAATCTAACTCACCCTACATATCCATTCAGTTGCCAAATGTTTTCATGTCTTTTTGTACAATCTCTCTCACATACTTCCCCTCCTCTACACCTATACTGCCATCCTAGTTCAGTCCTTCATTCTCTCTCACTTGGATTATTTCACTTACATCCTATTTGGCATCCCTGATTCAAGTCAATTCCTCACTTCAAGTCATCCTACACACAGATGCCAAAGTGACTTATTTTCCTGGAGCATAATTCTAAACACAGGGGCATCCTATTCTCTAAAGTTGAAATCTGGCAGTGCAGCAGATCGAATATGAATTTCTTTCCCTGACATTTAACTATATATAAATTTTACCCCTTCCTATCTTTCTTACCACTCTATGGCCTACTCTTATTGGCTTTTTTGCTTTTCCTCACAAATGAGATTCTATTTTTCAGCTATGTGTCTTTACACTGGCTGCTCCCTGTGCCTGGAACACTCTCCTTCTTCATTTCTGCCTCTTGGAATAATTAGTTTCCTTTAAATGTCAGTTCAAATATTTCTATAAGAAGCCTTTTATAAATCCATGCCCTTCTCTAGTTCCTAGTGTCCTCTCTCCACCAACTATATTGTATTCCTCTTGGATACATATTTTTGTATTGGAATATATGTATTATATATAACTATTACAATTTTTTATTAGGAAATAAACTTCATCAAGACTGATTACAAAAACTTTCTGTATATCCTCAGCACCCAACACAGTATCTGGCACATAGTAGGCTCACTACCTAAATGACTCCCTTAAAACTAAACTGATTCATATATAAAAACAGTACTCACTTCAGTGAGGATGAACATAGATGATCCTTTCCAATTTTCAAGATAAAATTTCTGAGAAAAATATAGTGATTAAAATGATAGAGTGTGATAAGATGAATATGAAATTAATCAATAATAAAAATAATAAATCACTGCTAAATTGGGAAGCTGTTGCATTTTTCTTTCTTTGCAATTAAAAGGCTAATTCACACCAATCGATCTGAGTAAGAAAATGAAGCGAGAAGATAGATCATCAATGAGCTTCACAGTATGAGAATGAAATCACACAGAGCTTTTGAATATTTTTCAGTTCAATTCAAAATACCTTTTGAATCTTCCCTGTGGACCCATGGACTTATATGCTTCCCCAAACCTTAACACTGCTGGTTCATTATGATCTGATGGACAAAGCACCACTTTCTCTGTATCCATGAGAGGAACAAACCCTCACCCTATGTATGTATACACACACACACACTCTATACACATACACACATTACATACATATGAAGCTTTTGGCAAACCTTAAAATGTCATGTAAATGTGAGATATTATTATTTTTATTTTGAAAATTAAAATGATCATTTTCAGAAACACCATGTAATTTTGGTCCATTCCAAAATGCAGGTTCAACAGACAAGAACTTTATCCTGAACTGCATGTTCCAACCAATCAGAGAATCATCAGGATAGGTATAATTATGCCATAATTTTACATTGTGCTAAAAGTTATTTTTAATAAGAATTTTCTGTTTTATTTACATTTATGGATTAGTAACTGAAACCACATTTGTCACAAAGTAGAAATTGAATCAGAATGGTCATCAAAATGATAATGTATATTACATTAATATAGAAAATATTTTAAAATATTCTACTGACAGGTTGCTAAGTGTTATAGAACCTTATAAAGGCACTCACTACCTTTTCAACAAGTCTGGCTTAGGAAATGATCTGTGAGCAGCCCTCCCATTCAACAGGGTTGGAAAACCACAGGATTATACCTACCACCATGTACAGAAGTCTATATTTTGGTTCCACCATCTTGTGCTGATATTCCTGATATTTTTTTTCCAGTCAACCTCATTCTTTCTATTGCTCTAAGGGTTTTAACTTCTGCTTACCAGTTTTACAAGGAGCTATCCTTGCAACCACTGTATGAAGTAAATAAAATAATGCATCATTTTCACTGTCACTTTATTGATGAGGAAACCAACAGGCAAAAGGCTAATGAGTGAACCCTAAGGTATCACATAGTTCAGAAAAGTATATGGTAGACTCAGGATGCAAGCCCATGTCTGTGACATAAAACTATCTTACCATGAGGGCTTTGGCATGGCAAAAGAGTACAACCCTGGTTCCTGGATGAATAGCAGGCACAACAGGATTTCTAGGTTTCTCTACTTTAGTACTTAAACATTTGAAGAACTTAGAGCTGACAGAATTTTCCTAAGGAATCTTGCCCAGTTTATTAATCTTTCTTAACATTAAATAATGCTTTATCCATTTAAGTGATCTCTCTCTCTCTCTCTCTGTCTCTCTCTCCTTCTCTCCCCCCCTTTATGTCTGTCTCTCCCTCTCTTTTTCTCTATCTCTCTCATATCCATTTGTAAATTATATATATATGATATTTAGGCTCATTTTTAATTCTAGAGGCAGATGGGTAAAGTCATGGCTACAGCACCAGACTTTGGCATCAAGGAAACCTGAGTTTGAATTCTGCATCATAATTATAATCTATATGATTGAGCAAAATTCACTTTTTTCCTTTTTCAGACTGGTTCCTCATCTGCAAAACAGGGATAATAATATCACTTACCTCACAGGGCTGTTGTGAGGAACAAATAAAATATATGCTCAGAATTTTGCAAATCTTAAAGCAGCAGACTAATATTAGCTATTATTATCATTTTTGTTGTTATTACTGTTCTAAGTTCAGTGCATGTGTTAGAAATAATTCCCATAATTTTGCTTTTTATTAAATTATAATACTTTATATCGATGACACATCTTGCTTCCAGTTCCATCATCTGAATAATTCTCAGTTCACAAAGGAATTGATTTATACGCCTTACTTATTTCTACCCATTGACATGTATTTAGAAAACTCTTTCTGTATTAAAAATTAGGAGGATCAGTTAATAATATGGGTGGGCCCAAAGTCTATTTTCTAATCTATTTTTATATAGAAATTTACCTTCTGAAACAAATAAATAACTTTGCTCATTTGTTTCTTTGGAAAATCTGAAAAAAGATGAGAAAATTACAGGCATGGCTGAAAAATCTTGCAATAAAAATTTACCTGGACAATTGAAATGGCTTTGAGAAAATGTTTCAAATGCAAATACAAAGTATGATAATAAATCTTGCAATATAATTATTAAGTCATCACAGCACTATAGTTTGAAGCATTTAAAATTGCCTATTGAGACACCAGTATATACTTTATATTTTTATCCAGCAGGCAAAACCTATATGTAAATCCACTTCTCTCTCTACAGTGGCAGTTTCCTCAAAATGTTCAGCCCTTAAGTAAAAACTGCCTGGATTTACTTGTATGTGCTTATTTGAAAATCATTCTCACAAGTTGTCTTTGTTGAGTAGGCTCACACAAAACAGATACAATCCCTCTTTGATTCATAATATTTCACTTCCAACTGCAGACACAGTCTGGTTTTTGGTAGCACTATTTATGTTTAATATTGAACAATCACTTCTGGAGAATGGAAATAATCACACAGCTTTTCTTGTTTGGCAAATGAGGACCAGATGCATAATTTCTAAGATAGGGTACAATGTTTTAACTTTGGAGATAGAGAAAAAAGTTAGAACACTCCGGGTCAGGCCTGGCACAATGTAACTATGAAAACTGCAAGCAGACTGTTTCACAGCCACGTAGGAGCATTGAGATGATAATGATGTATAATGTGAAAACTAAATTTCATATTCATAAATATTGTCTTGAGTTAAATAACTTCAGAAAAACTGAAGCTGAAGGAAAAATGCTTCCAGCTGCATTTTTCTGAATATGGGACTTTTGTTGCCAATTCTTCCCTTTCCCCCATATTTTCATATTTCATATTTGAAATCATTGGTGATTCTGTACAAAAGAAAATACATATGAAATGAGACTACAGTTTGGGATTTTGCAAATATGCAATAGCGTACTTAAAATCTGCCCTAATTAAAGCCATGTTAAATTATGTTCTTAAATGGGTTATTCCATATCAGAGCCTATTGGCTACACCGTAGGGACAAGGTTGATTTTATTTGTTTTCTGAAGCATAATGTTTATTAAACATTTGTTAAGGCTTCCATAACAATATTCTGAGTAGATCTCATTATAGCTAAGTAGTAAAAATAGTTAAATGATATGTTGGACATCCATGCCTCTTATAAAGGTCCATCTGTATTTCTTAAGATCGATTTTAGGGATCCTTACATCATCAGTTCTAGTCATCCCTTTACACGATTAGAGGTACAACCTTAATCAATTTGAGAATTCCTCCTAATAATGCAAATCTCAATTTATTTATGGCTGCCTTATTAAAAAAATCTCTTGTCCGTGTCCTGCCAAAAATTTACCATAAGGAGTTTACCCAACATGAAGAGGGCATTTCACACATTTTACTGACATCATCAAGGTACCAGTGGGGCATTCTGGATCTTTACCTGTCATCTCTCATTCTTGATGCAAAAAGAGCACATCTTCTATTCTTTTTTTTCAGATTTTTCTTTTTGCTTTTTGGAGGGGGGAAGGTATGGCAATTGGGGTTAAGTAACTTGCCCAAGGTCAGTTGACTAATTTTGTGTTAAGTGTCTGAGGTCGAATTTGAACTCAGGTCCTTCTGACTTCAGGACCGGTGCTCTATTTCATTGTGCCACCTAGCCACCCCCACATCTTCTATTCTTATTATGAATTCCTTAATGCTATTCTTTATTCCTGTTCTATTTTGGAATTTCTCATGAGTTAAATGTTTCAGTTTTTAGTCTTTTCTATAGCTAAAAAATTTCCAGTGGGGAATATATAAGTATCATGAAAGATTCTTGTTTTATCTTTTATTTTAGCTTTAACAGTATATAGTCACAGCCAAGATGAAAATTTCATCCTGTGTTTTATGTATGTATGCACATCTGTATTTATATGCATATATGAGCATCTTATATAATCTGTACTGTGAAAATATATATATATATTGTATATATGTTCTGTCTCTATGAGATATATAGAATATATGTGTGTATATATGCGTGTGTATATATTTAATACACATACATCTATGTATATATGTATATATATTCACTTACATGTTGCACACAGTGTATATAATGACAGATGTTATTGATGTTTACCTTGGACTGGATCATCATGTATCAGTGGTCCTCTTGGTCGCTCAGAAGATTTCTTTAATGCTAGTTTATCTTCGGAAATCCCTGGCATAGATAATCCCCCAATGGGCCCATATTCAGTATTTTCATTCAAATTAACACTTTCTGACTAAATATGGATTTAAATATATATATATTAAAGGAAAAATTCAAACTATAAAATATTGCCATTAACTGACTTTAAAAAGCACCATTCATCCATCAACACAATAGCAGTTTTAATGTCCTCGGTGCTATTCTGTCAAAAGCTGACATCAATTAACTAATTGTAATCTCTGCTAAGAAGTTCCAAACTATCACAATAGCATAAGACTATATTCCTAAGATTGATTTCCATTTACCAAATTATAATAATCAGAGGAAATGTATAGGCTATTTTCATTCAATCTATATTGTATTTGAAAGCATTCAAGAACATGAGAAGTCTCCTGAGCAAAATAAAAATCACAGTAGCATTTACAGAATAATAATGCACATCTGAGCCAAAGATCTCTAAACCAGGACTGTCTACTCACCCCCATGTCTAACTGACTCCTCTATATGGCTAATTTCTTTGTGTCAACTAAAACACACTACAAATGATTTACTGAAAAATAGGGATGTTCTATATCAGTAAAGGATGGGAGATAGTAATTGTGGCCCTGTGGACTAGGAGTCAAAAGATTTGAATTGTATTTCTACTTCTACAACTAATTCACTGAGTGATGCTATGTAAGTATTTTCAATTTTATGGTCCTCCATTTCTTCACATGTAAATTGAGGCAACTCATTTGATAATTTATTTAGATCCCTTCATAATCCTATGAAATGGAATCCCGAAAAGGCAAAAACAATACTTCCAGAAGGACTGTGGCTAACTTAACAGTAAGGTAACAAGAATCTCCACCCTTCTTTTGAGAGTTGATTTCAAATTCTGCTTCAGAGAGTACAACTCCAATGGACTGGCCGCGTTGTTCAAATGTAAAATGTACACTTGCCAAAAAGAAAATTTTATGGAGAACTCACACAGGGTTAAGTGTTCACATTGTGGTCAGAAGAAGAGATACAAGGATACTTTCAAGGTCTCTCTCAAAAAGTTTGAAACTGATTGTGTGATGTGGGACACACTGGCACAGGACTACTCAGCCCAGCATGCCCACATCAGAAAAGATGTGCTCTATGAGTAAAGTATAATTGAAAAAGCTCAAAGGAAACACAGGATGCGCAGATTAAGAGTATCTACCCCAAATGTTCTCATGGACTATTTATTCCTGACCTGTGGTAGAGCATTCTGAATTTGTATTGGTCTGATCAGCCACAGTCAGACACATTGAAACTCGACTCTAGCACAGTAATGTCATTTTGGTCCTATATGAGAAGGAAGGACAACAACCAACCAGCCAACCAATCATTATGAATGGCATCATGATTGAAAAAGCATAGGCTATCAATGATATCCACTCACTAAACCAAATGTTACTTATTCTAAGAAAAGGTACATGTTATTTTAGCATTTAAAACAACATACATGAACAAGGGTAAGCTAGCACCACCATGTCCCTTTCTTTAAATATAATCGTAACAATCTAGATAGGAAAACAGTCAGAACACCTAAAACAGATTAGAATTTCAGACCAAGTTCAAAATCCTCACCCATTTTTCTCTTCTACATTTTAATATGCCTCCACAACACTAATCATGCTAAAAGTATTTGACCTTTGGTATACCTTGTTCTGTTTTCATAATTTAAAAAAAAGGCTAAAAATATATCCTTTATTCAAAAATGTGTTTCTAAATAGTCTCAAGGCATTTGAGATGATGTGCATTACATTATAGAGATTCTGCCACCGAATATCATCTTGTCCTTGATGTTAGTATCATTAGCTCTTTTTGGAAATCTAAACACTTTTTAATGTTATTTATATGACAAAACAGATTCCAAAAGACCTACAATGTAAAATATGCAAAATGGAGGAGAGAGAAAATATAATTGGAAAACTTCACTGATACTCATTTACTTAAAAAAAAAAAAAGAATGTAAAGTTCTCCCCTTTTTCAAAGCTGCCTAAAGAAATGTTGGAAACCCTGGCATAAATTAACCTGACTGTAATCTCCATTCAGTCCTAATAAAATCATGATTCATTATGCCAAAGTTGCTGATGTAAATGTATATGTATATGTATATTATGCATGTATTCACCAAAGACAAAGACATATACTCCTGGGGGGGACAGATCACATAGAACAATACATGCATGAAGAGTATATCCTCCTAAGTCAAAGATTATATTTGATCATGAATTTGTTTTTCATACCTGCAGCCATTCACTCAGCAACTAACCTCTCACACCATCACTGACATAAGTAGGATGGCTACCTATTGAAATATACATATTGAGTAACCTATGCAAACATCCATGTATGTTAAAATGTGTAAAAAGATAAAATTTGAAAGTAAATATTCAGTTCAAAAAACAAACATTTGCAAAGGGTCAAAAATAATGTCAGTTTGAGGCTACCTATTAATGTCAGAACACATGAACATAAATCTCAAGGATTCCAAATAGCAGACTTATGAATGACTCTAATCAAACAGACAGACCTAAAATCTCCCTCCAGGGCTGGATGAGTCTGAAATAATCTGGTAGGCTATAGTAATCAGGTGGATATATTGACTATAATGAGCAGACAATCTCAGTCCTTCTAGGGCTAAGGCTGGGTCTATAATTTCTTTGACAGATGCTAAAGAGATGCTCAGAAAAATCAAAGCAAGGAATCAGTTCAGAGAATTCTCATAGCTGACTATGAGGACTAACAAGGACTGCTCCTTTCCAGCAAACAGAACACTCTGTATTTACAACAGAATTTTTGAATTTTAGAACCATTTTTTGTATGCAAAATTGATAGCATAATGTATTCTTAATTGTGGTTTATATGTTGTCGTTGAGGGTTATTTTTTTGTTTGTTTTATTTTTTTGTTTTGTTTTTGCTGGGAGGGGAGCATTCTCTGAAGGTATTCTCCACTGACATTCAACAAATCCTCTGAGATTTACACTTGCACTTTCTATAAATATTTGGAATTAGGGAAAAATCATAAACAATTACAATACAGGTAGAAATTAAATAGAGAATAATAAACCAAATGGATCTTCTTCAAGTAGCTTGCAAATAAATGCTTTTTCATTGAAGAAAATTTCACTTTATAATTATTATGTAGTATGTGAGACCTTGATTATACAGAACCATAAGAGAGACCATGTCCTGAAGAAGCTTACTTTCTAGAAGGGAAAATATTTTTTCTTACACAGACATGCACAAAAAAATCACGATCCCATAAATGATCTTGGATACAAAGTTGAAAAGCAAAACACTGAGAAATGAGTCCATTAGAATGTAAACTCTTTGAAAGTAAGGAATTTTTCATTTTATAGATGTATCACCAGTACTTGAGATTGAAAATTGCATACTTAATAAATAGGTATTGAATTTAATTGGATAACTTGATGAGGGGAAAAATAATGGAAGTATGACCATGGGATGGAGGTAGAGGTTGCATGTTCAATGAACCTTGAAAGAAGGAAGGGATTATTGAGAGAGAGAGACAGAGAGACAGAGACAGACAGAGAGAGATAGAGGTACAGAGAGAGACACACACAGAGAGAGGTGAAAGACATTTCAAGCACATGATACTGTGAGCACAGGTACAGAGACTGAAAAGGACAGAACAAAAATAAGGGAATATGGAGGATATGAGGAATGAGTCAATTAGAATGTAATGGACTCCTGAGATAACCTCAAAAAGCAGGTGGGTGTCGTATCATGAAAAATCTCAAATACTCATACTGAAAGTGTATTTGGTAGGTAATGGGGTAATGGGAGCACATAAAAGATTTTGAGTAAAAGTGTAGCATAATCAGAATAGTGCAGTAGGAAGATTCCCTGAGAAGTAAGGTAAAGGAAGGATTAGAGAGGGAGCTGAATTAGAACAAGAATAACCAATAAAGAAAATAATATAATGAACTAGATGAGAAGTTAGACATGTGTGTATTTATGTTTGTGTAAAGAGAGATAAAGATACAAATATGCACCTTTACAGAAACACACAGAAATGGTTTGGGGTATACACATATGTGAATAAACATACAACTGTATACACACACGTGTGTGTGTGTGTGTGTAGTATATGCCTATGTGGAAGACCTAAATTCTGAATACTACAAATACAAATAGTCCTTGATCACTAGATCATCTCAGCTTGAATTCTGAAACTCTAGTGAAAATTTGGATCATAATCTAAAGGAGTATGTTAACCTAGACTCATTACTCCATTTGGAATGAAACCAATCATAAGCCACGTAAAACGTATTTTCTATTTGTCCCCTTATATCACTTACATATATCTGTTTGCTTAAAGACCTTGTATTGACATTCTGTTAAAAAATTCTAATAGTTACAGGGCATTTTTACAGGAAACTATGATATTAAATTGTTACTTCCATTCAGCCAGACACTGAAAATGATATATTATTGATCCACAGACACAAATTCCTTGGCTACTGTTGACAAAGGCAGATAACCAAGAGATTTAAATTCTCATAGTTACTTGCTAGTGCCCATGACCACCCTATAGGCTGTGCTTTCTGATCCACCAATCTGAACAGAACAGCATGAGCAGCTGGGGTAGCAACTGGGCTCATATGCTTTCCAAATTCTCTGGAAAAATGGTCTCTGAATAGGAAATTCCATATAGGCCAGGGAAGGACAGTGGGGAAATTAGATATTTTCAGGAACTTTTTACTATTTCCTATTCCTATTTCCTATTTCCTTTCCACTATTTAGGGAAAAATTTAACTGTGCAACTTACAAAGTTGAATGGGTACCCTGCATGCTTTATTGCAGAGATCTAAATTAAATGAGAAAATGTGATAATATTTGGTCAAATGTGATAATATCCATCAAGTCTTAGCACCATGCCTGACACATAGTAGGTGTCACGTAAATACTTATTTCCTTCTCTTCCCAACTCTTAACCCCTGCCTTTCTAAGATAGTGAATACAATTCAATTAAACTATGTTGAAAAAATCTTTGAGGTTCAGAATTCACATAGAATTTTTTTACTCCAAATTAAACTCTAACTTGCCTTCATGAATTTAACTCATTTATTTTTAAGGTTTTACATTGGATTTAAGTGAAAGAATATCAAAACACATCAAAACCTTCCTCAGAAGGTACAGCTACAAAATTTTAAGCTCTACACAGTCTTACATCTTCCATTAAGAAATACCAAGAATTCATTAAAAATTTACAAGAAGAAGAGATCAGCATGATATTGAATATCATAGAATGTACATATATAATTGTACATATGGAATGTACAAGAACCTATACAACACAATCTTCTAGTAGTTGCTCAGGGAAATTTATCCCAATTGTTATACATAACCTTTCAATGTCCCTGGTGGTATTGCCTCTTCCTTAATTTCTTCCATATTTCTCCTGAGTTTACTATGATAAGCAGGAATTACATCCAACACTATTGGTATAGAACCATTCGCCATTAAATTAACTGGGCAAAAGCATATAACATTAAAAAGACACATCAGTACAAGTAATAGAACAGGATTTTATATAAATGAATATGTCTTTTTTATTTCACTAAAGACAAACTTTGAACTTTACAACATGAGAAAGAAAACACTATTGAACATGTAGAGAAGGCTAGTCATTAACTTCATGACAAAATGTTTAGTAACATAATTGACATATCCAGGATAAATGAATGGAATTAACATTTACCATTCTCTTGAAAATTTTATATTAATTTTCATTATGTTAAAGAGAGGTATGAACTATAAACCCATATCTAAAATTATTTCCTCTAAAACACTTAAGGATAATATCTCATGTGCTTGAAGAGGTAAAAATAAAAAAAATAATATTCCAATTTGTTATTTTTCTTATGTTTTACTTTTATATGAATATTTGTGGTAGAAGCAATAGTTATTTTAAAAGTTATTCAATTCTGGTTGTCTGAGAAGGAATAGAGATTTTAAAATATATTTTGGTTTCAAATTGTTGTTTCTCCTAAGCAACTATAAGTAATTAGGTATGAGAAACAAGGAATTTCTTTTGGACCCATTCCACTTCTGTATTTCATTTAGGGCACATGCTTTATTTTGAAGCCAATTGCAGAGAGAGCAGCAGAAGGAAATTCAGAAGAAGCAATTTGGCTCATTGTCCTTGGCTTAAACAGTGGCTGATCAATTTATTCTTTTTAAGAGTTAACACACTGTGATATTCTAGGGCTAGTTAGATACGAGTTTTTAACAGTAATTTTAAAATTGGGAGAGTCAATATGGCTTGCATCTCTAATTTGAAACAAGTTAGATTTACCAACTAAGGGAGACAATGAAGTATATTTAAAAGTTCACCAAACTCCCACCACTTGATCATCAATATGTGCTCTTCCTGTTCACCGCAATTCGTGCCAACTTGATATTTCTACCATAAGACTAAATTACATAAAAGAGAGAATGTTCTCTAGAGGATGACTCCCGTGTCATCTAATCACCTGTCACAATGAGAAACAAAGCTTGCAAAGTAGATAGAAAATAGTTTGGGCTAAATAGCACTTCAATGCTATTGGACATGTTTTCTCATGCCATCTAATTAAGCAGCTTTCTTCTGAGAAGAATGTACTGAGTGTTAATCAAGCAAACCATATAGTAACATAGCCATCAATATGATTAAAGAAGTGAACACAAATCCATATTTTTGAAAAAAATGCTTGGGCTAGGGAATGTCATACATGATATATACACTGTCGTGGCCTACATGGTACTTTGCACATAGAAAATTTTCAATAATTATTTATTGAAAGGATGATACAATGAATGACCATCACATTATATTAATAATCATAAAGCAAAATATTGCTTTACACTCAGCATTGCATGACTTTTGCATAGTTAATCCATAAAATGTTACAATGATTTGATATTGCTTGCTATATCAGGACACTGGTTTGTAGCATACAGAAGTATATACAATGAATGTTTGTATGATGTGTACAGGTGCAGAGAGGCAGAGGGCCATAGAGGATAAAGAATCAGCTCCAGAATAAAACACAATCTGGATTTGAATTCTACCTTGGACCCATACTGATTGTGTGACTAAGCAAGTTAATCTCAAGAGGGCCCAAACTACTCTTTCAAATAACAAGTTGTTAAATTGCAGAATTGATGCTGACCTGCAGTGAGAGTAGGAGTTTCCTTACAGAAACTTTGACAGCTCCCTCTGTTAGTGAAATCACAAGTCTGGCCATATTTGGAAATACATATCATCACATATATACATATACATAATCATATATCCACTATATTAAATGGTGTTTTCATTTCCATTGATATTTTAACATTAATGTCTATATAATATTAATGCCTATCAATTGTATAATCCATAAATTACCAAACTATTTTCCTGGTTAACATTTTGATCAGCATATTTATAACAAGCACCTCAATTTTTTTTCCATTTCCAAAATCAAGAATGTATTCCTTATCCAAATAGGGTCAGGGGCATATGAACCCCAAATGAAGGTAGTATATACTCTTTGTGTTTGGAGTTCATCTTTCTGCTCTCTCTGTATTCAACACTTTGGCCTGTTGTCCTGCTCCTTACTAAAGATGTGTACTGACTTGGCCTCTGATTGGTGGCTTTGGGGAAAACCTGAAGATGATATCAGATGCCGTGCTGCTGGATTGGCAGGTACTGCCTTACAATGCAGGTGCAAGGCTGTGTGAGTGTCACACACTAAGAAAGGCTGGGGCAAGTGTTACTTTGGGAGAATTATTCACTTTGAAGCTCTGTTGTCAGATTTCGATTCAGAGATATTGATTTGTACAGCATCTGAAAATTCACAGTATGTTCCTCTATCAAAGATATGCAAATGAGCATTTAAAATCATCCTTTTACTTTATCATTATAAATCTATATGAAATCTGTCATTTCATCCCTTCCCCCCCCTTTCTGTAAAACAGTGAAAATTCCTTAGAAGATTCAGAGCTCACTCCTAGTTCATAAATGAAAAGGGGAGTGGTTGAATTTTGTGACAAGCATTGTGTCTGTAGATAAAATATAGAGGCATGTGGCAATTCATTTCTTCTCTATTTCATGCTTCTTCTCCACAATGCCATGATGACATTTGTGATAGGTTACAAGATCCATTATTCCCCAATGGACTTTCTTATAACATATACCATATCAAGTTTATGAAATTTATTTTGGATAAATGGTCACTTTTTATAAAATTATTACCACGGTGGGTAAACCACCCTTTCAAACCTCTTACCCTATTTCTCCTTTCTGCCAATGCCTCCTCCCATTCCAAACTGAATTCAGCATCATTGCCATTTTTCCTCTTTAAAAAAAAAATAAACAAAAAACCCAGCTCTCTTTCATAAGTATAGGCAACTGTTGGTAAGGAAAATCTCTCTATAATGTAGGGTAGTGCTGACTCTGTACCTTATGATCCTAGAAAGCTGCATGAAACACTGAAAAGTTAAGTGACTTGACCAGAATTACACAGTCAATATGTGTTAGAGTTGGAACTTGAAGCAAGGTCTTACTATCTCTTAATATGACTGCCTCTGTTCTATTGTCAAGTCTTGAAGAAAGCATAGAAGCAAAGTATTGGAAGTGAAAGCAACTAATAGGAAGGCTCTCTGCCACATACAAAAAAAGTTTGAAATATTTGTCATTTGGGGGGGCGGAGCCAAGATGGCGGAGTAGAAACAGCTCATCCAAGCCACTCTGCCCCCAGATTCCCCTCAAACGATGTAAAAGGGGACTCTGAACAACTTCTGGAGCCCCAGCACCCACAAAACGACACAGAGAAGCTAAACTCCCGCTGAGGACAGCCCAGCAGCCCTGCAGGAAGGACCAGCACAGTGGTCTGGGACCTGGCAGCATGCAGTGCGCAGAGCGCAGGAGCTGAGCCGAGCCGAGCCCAGGTCTGAGTGAGCCGAGGTTTTAGCCCCAGGGCGGCAGGGCCAGCAGCCAGCTGAAGGAACCCCAGAACACCAGGAGCTGTGGCCATTCCAGAATTATCAACATAGACTTGCCTAGGACAAAGTAAGAGGTTAGTGTCCTATGGACTTTGGGACTGGTATTAGGGAATGCGTCGGCTCCCTCCCCTGGGGGCTAGAAGCAGCTGAGGACAAACACCATTTTGTAGTTTTCAGAGGCAACGCCCGCTCCCAGCCTGCAAATTTGTAGGGAGATCCAGCGATCAGTCTTGGGGGGGTAATCGCTCTTGCTTTAACCTCCCTGGATCTGGATTGTGATCTAGGGTGGAAGTCGTGGGTGAGTTTACAGCTTGCCAGAAACGGAAGTTGCCCCCCACACGTTCGGGACGAAAATTCCTCTATCTGGCCTTAAAGCCATAGTGTGGCAACAAGCCCAAAGTCAAGTAATTAAGTGGCAACATGCCAAGGCAAAGGAAACAGAAAAATGCAACCCTAGACTCCTATTTTGGGGGCATAGAGCAGGAAAAGGACTGTGAGGTCAGAAGTCCTGTTCCAAAAGCCCCAGGGAAAACATGAGCGGGTTGCAGGCCATAGAGGACCTTAAGAAGGACTTTAAAAATCAAATAAGAGAAGTGGAGGAAAAATTGGAAAGAGAAATGAGAAGGATGCAGGAAAAGTATGAAATGAGGTCAACAGCCTGACTGAGGAAAACAACACCTTAAAAAATAGACTAACTCAAATGGCAAAGGAGGCCCAAAAGGGCAATGAGGAGAAGAATGCCTTAAAAAGCCAAATTTGCCAGATGGAAAAAGAATCTCAAAAGCTCACTGAGGAGATTCATTCCTTCAGAGTTAGACTGGAGCAAATGAAGCTAATGACTTTATGAGAAATCAAGATGCTGTTAAGCAGATCCAAACAAATGAAAGAATAGAAGGCAATGTGAAATATCTCATGGGAAAAACCACTGACCTGGAAAATAGATCCAGGAGAAACAATTTAAAAATTATTGGACTACCTGAAAGCCATGATCAAGGAAAGAACCTAGAAATCACCCTTCAAGAAATTCTCAAGGAAAACTGCCCTGATGTTTTAGATCCAGAGGGCAAAATAGAGGTTGAAAGAATCCACAGATCACCTCCTGAAAAAGATCCCAAAAAGAAAACTCCCAGAATATTATAGCCAGGTTCCAGAATCCCCAGATCAAGGAGAAAATACTCCAAGCAGCCCGGAAGAAACAATTTCAATATTGTGGAAACACAATCAGAATAGCCCAGGACCTGGCAGCTTCTACACTGAGGGATCAAAGGGCATGGAATATGATATTCCAGAGGGCAAAAGAACTGGGAATGAACCCAAGGGTCACCTACCCAGCAAAACTGAGTATTTTGTTTCAGGGAAAATATGGTCATTCAGTGGAATAGAGGACTTTCAAGCACTCTTGAGGAAAAAACCAGAGTTGAATAGAAAATTTGACACCAAGACACAAGAAGGAAGAGATGCCTGAGAAGGTAATCAGGGAAAAGAAATCAAAAGGAACTTATCAAAGTTGAACTATTTACATTCCTATATGGAAAAGCAATAACAGTGACTGATGATATCTTTCTCACTATGAAAATAATGGAAGAAAGGGGTGTGGTCATATGAATACATATGTGAATGTGTGTGTATATGGTTACAGTTATATATGGATAGAGGACATAAGTTTAATTTGTTGGGAAGGGAGAATACTCAAGGGATGAAATTATGAGGTGAGAGAGGAAAGTGGCAAGAGGAGATGGGGAGAGACAGGGTAGTGTAAACTATCCCATGCAGAAGAAGCAAGGGGAAGTGGTTGCAAAAGAGGGGGAGAATAAGGAAGGCTAAAAAGGCAAAACCACATTCACATTGAATTTGGTTCAGGGAGAAAATGACATACAAACTAAATGGGATATCTCTACCTGCAGCAGGATAGGGGGAAGGGGGATGGGAGGAGGGATGATGGATGGGAGGGCATCCTTGGGGTGAGGGGAGGTTGGAAGTACCCACTATAGAAGAGGGACAGGATCATGTAGGGAATGGACCAGGTAGGGGGTGGGATGAGTGGGAGGGAATTATAAGCAGCCTTGTACAATATATCTACTATGATAATGTTTTGCATAGCTAGACATGTACAACATATACTGAATTACTTATCTCCCAAGAGGGAATGGGTGACAAGGGAGGAAGGAAATGGATCTGAAATTTGAGGTCATAACATTAAATGTTTCAAATATATATAAATACTATTATTAATACTCTTTTGCTTGTAATAGGAGATAAGATGTGCAGGCATTGGGATGCAAAGACTCACCTTCCTCTAATGGAAAAGTCGATGGGGGTATGGGAGAAGGTATGGGAGAGAGCAGATTGGAGGAAGCGATATCTTGT
Source organism: Gymnobelideus leadbeateri (assembly GCA_011680675.1). Classification (NCBI taxonomy): domain Eukaryota; kingdom Metazoa; phylum Chordata; class Mammalia; order Diprotodontia; family Petauridae; genus Gymnobelideus; species Gymnobelideus leadbeateri. Next base: position 844,645 of record WOXC01007443.1, on the reverse strand, counting down.
GGGACTGCTATTCTGGGAGGTTAGGTAGGGGAATAATGGGGGGAAAATGATTGTAACTCAAAATCTGGTGGAAATGAATGATGTAAAACAGAAGTTAATAAAGCATTTGTTTAAAAAAAAAAGAAATATTTGTCATTTGGTTTTTTTTCTGTTTTATTTTGTTTATACAGGTAAGATGGTATTAACTTAGGTGTATTTCAGATGGTAAAGAGAGACATCTCATGAGTTGTATGTCCAAAAAATTCATCATTTTGTGAACAATTTGTTGTACTTAACAAGCTATGCCTTGGAAAGTAGGTAGAATCTATTGTAGGGACTATAGTCCTAGCCTTTTCACCTTGGTAACAAGTCGGATTTTTGCCTTCTGTTATCCTAATCAATGTCGGTAAAGACTTGTACCTCTTCTATAACTTAGAGGGGGCATTGCAACCCGAAGTTAGGGACAGTACTTTTATAACCCCAAGGGCTATCATCTACTCACTAGGCAACATTGCCTATATGAAGGATTTGTGAAATGGTATGAGAGAAAAATGAGAAAAGATGAGAAATACTGCATGGGTTATGATATGTGTCTGTAGAGTTAATGACAGCATTGAAGAGAGGGGAGAGAATAAAAAAGAATAATTAAGCATTTATATAGCACCTACTTTGTACCAGGCACCATGTCACATGCTTTATAAATAGATGATCCTCCCACAACACTGCAGTGCAGGTGTTGTGATTATCATCACTTTATAGTTGAGGGAAAAAGGGAAACAGGTTAAATGAGTTGGCTAGAGTCACACAACCAGTAAGTATCTGAAGAGTTAAACTCAGGTCTTCCTGACTCTAGGCCCAACACTCTATCCACTGTAAAACCTAGCTGCCTCTGAGATTCTAGATCCATTGAGATATTTGTCAGACTTAATAATAAACAAGGCAGCAAATATTGGCTAAACATATTTTTTTACTACTTGGACACCATGCATCAGTCTTTAAAACTCTGGTTAAAACTGCACTGTCTTCTGAATGGTATTTTTCCTAATTACAAAACTGATTAATTCATCAGTTGTTTGTAACTTAATTTTCCTTTTAATTAACACAACTGTATTCTGGTGATACTTTGACAATGCACGTATAAATAAACAAAATAACCAAAGTATCTCTGATTTTGATATGTGAGCATTTAGATGCTTTTTGTTTGTTTTAGTTTTGCCTTTTAAAATATATTTTGTTTGTCTTTAAGGTTTTTTATAAGTAAATTGCTAGAAAAACTGAATTTTACCACTTTTTTAATGAGACTAAGTCCTTTAAGCAAGACCCAGAACTGAAAATACAGAATACAGTCTTCCATCCTAAAGTAATGACATGGAATTCATATCAGTTATGACAAAAAGTAATTCTGGTTGGCCACTAGGCTTTCATGGGATGCAAGAAGACATTTCTGTTTAGTTTAGCTAATTATATTCAGAAAGTATCACAACTCTTGCCTTTGCTAAATGGACACAAGTAGCTAGAGATAGGGCGGTGTAGGGAATGAAAGTTTGGACTTGGAATCAGCAAAAGCAGGCCTAATTTGACACATGGTCAAATCAACCCAAACGTGAGTTCTTCTTGTCATATTGAGATGATACTTACAAAGGAACTTTTTTTTTTCCTAAACCAGAAGAGGAGGTTGCTCGAAAGAAAGATATCCCAAAAGAAACTGAAGAAACCAAAGTTTTTGGCATATGAGTAAATATGGCGTTAGAGTGCAAATAAAAGTGAAATGAAAGCAAAACAGAAAAAAAGACTTGGATGAAGCAGACCTACTGTTGATGTGAAGACTGGGTTTGGCTATCGTTCTAACACTAGCTATATGACCATGGGTAAATCAGTCACTGAACCACAGTCAGAAATGATAATACTTGCATAATTCAGGAATGTTGTAAAGCTCACATGAGGTAATCTATATAAAGTGCTCTTCAAACCCTAAAGCATCATACTAATATCAGATTTTATTATATGGACAACTCACCCCATAGTATCATCACATACTGGGCTTAATGATAAATGAAACAACTTCATTTCATACACTGGACCTTAGGAACAGAGACCAATTTATAGCTTACATCTGAATAACAATACTAGAAACAGAATTTGACTAGCATTAAGAAAATTTGGGTGCTGATACTTTATCACCAACCTGCCCTGTTACTTTTGGCAAGTCATGTTACTCTTCTGGGATTTAATGGATTAGTGAAGAAGCATTTAAGAATGCATAATATTTTTATTTTATTTTTTTGTTTTTTGGTGGGCAATTGGGGTGAAGTGACTTGCCCAAAGTCACATGGCTAGTAATTGTGTCAAGTATCTGCGGCTGGGTTTGAACTCAAGTCCTCCTGACTCCAGGGCTGGTGCTCTATTCACTGCATCACCTAGCTGTACCAAGTACGTATCATATTTTTAAAAAAGACTATGAGAAAAGGATATAATATCTGTCTTAAAGAATTTGAAGGATTGCCATGCAGAAGAGGGCTTTAATTTGTTCTTTTTTCCCCCGGAGATTAAAACCAGGAGCAATAAATAGGTAGAAGGTCTAAAGAGGTAAAGTTTGGCTTAAGGTAAGGAAATAGTTTCTAAAACTTAGAGTTACCTGAAAATGTAATGAACTACCTGGGGTTCTCCCTTTATGGAGTTTGTCAAGCCTAAGCTGAAAATATTAAATATCTGTGGTATGTATTACTCTGGAGATTCCTTTATAGAAGTGGATTATGCTAGATGGGTACTGGGGTCCATTCCAACAATAAAATTCAGTTCCTGTTTTTATTTTCTCTGTGATCTTGATATTATAAATGTGAGTTTCTTGTTGAGTGACTAAAAATGGGCATTCTACTCGAGGAAATGGAGACTATCAGTCTTGACACCCTAGATATAAACCAAATTGGAAGAAAACAGTAAATTGTGAAATAAATAAAAGGATAACTTACAAGTTCTCCTTGAAAAGCCAAGTGATGGAATTGGCCGAGTTGGTTTTACTGTGTGTCCAACGTTATCAAGATCAATAGTTTATGAGGAATTTATTCACTTTCTGTTGCATACTAATTATAAGTATTTGTAAAAATGACACCATGAAGATATTTATACCTTATATGATAATATCTATTTCAGGAGGTGAAGAAGAAGAAGAGAAATCCTACAAAGAACTCAATATGGTTCACCCTATTAAATTTATTTTATATTTACTTCAATACTCAGTAACTTAAATATAAACAAAAGACAAAATGGGGGACCAGTTGGAAATCATAATTCAGGCCTATGAAATGAGAAAGGCCTAATTCTTATATGATATACAAAACAGTCCATTTAGCCTAATGCTTTCTCTCCTAAAGTTATCTGTCAAATCTAAATGCCTACTGGACATTTCAAACCAACTTTCCCTGCAAATCAACATATCCAAAACAGAAATCATCCTTTCTCCCTTAAAGCCAGTCCTCTTCTGAGCTCCCTAAATCTTTCAAGGATACCACCATTCTTCCAAATCACCTAGGTTTACAACCTTAGTAACATCCTTACTCTTCATTCTCTCTCATCCTACGTATCTCATTGATGGTCAAACTTCATTATTTCAACCTCTTCAATATCTCCATATTTCCCTCCCATTCCTTCTCCTTTATTTCCCACATGAGTTCTAATTCTCATCACATAGGTACTAAACACATCATCACACAGCTACCAAACCTTGATTTCTTTAGTAAAAGGATCTTCTAGGTTAAGAAACTCCTTCTACCAAAGTAGGGTGGTAGCTTCTTTGAAACTTAGAGTCTTAGAGAGTTGCTTAGGGCACCATTGTCACATTGAAGAAACAATCTGCTCCCTTCCATCTATATAATGGTGGAGTTGGCAGGTGCACCTAGGCTAACCAATGGGATTGAACACAGGGTTGGTGGCCCCAAAGCAGTACTGAATCCTTGCTGCATATGCTTAAAAATGCAGAGAGTATTGTGGAACTGGAGGGTTTGGATGTGGATCCTCTTGTTTTTGAGCATATCCAGGTTAACAAATCTTCCAAAATGCAATGATGTACTTACAGAATTTATGGTCAATCAACCCATACATGAGTTGTCCTTGTTGTATTGAGATGATACTTACTGTAAAGGAACTTTTTCCCCCCTAAACCAGAAGAGGAGGTTGCTCAAAAGAAAAAGATATCCCAAAAGAAACTGAAGAAACAAAAGTTTATGGCATATGAGTAAATATGACATTAGAGTGCAAATAAAAGTGAAATGCAAACAAAACAGAAAAAGATAACTTGGATGAAGTAGACCTACTATTAAGTCCATGATGTGAAGATGGATGGACATTACATTGCACAGGTCCATCAATGCATTTATCTGAGATGGATATTACAGATGAATTAGGGCCAGAATTGTATCTTTTAGATGGAAGAACCAAATACCTGGGATCCCCTGAAACAATATTCTCTGTGAGCTAGTTAATAGGTTCCAGAAATATGGAACATATGTTGGTCAGCAAATAGAATACTTATATTTCTAACACCTCTAGGGAATACTTATGATGGGTTAAGTATCCTTGAAAGATGCTCGATTATTAGCCCAGTTGCCTTTTAAAAGTCCCAGCACAGGATTCAGTCTGGTTGAATTCTGTGTTCTTTGCACCAGAAGGGAAAATAACATTATGTACTGCTGAGTACAAAGAGAAGAAACATTTCTTTCATATACCTTTCAAACTGGACTTTCCCCAGAGGCCTAAAAAAGGAAGATCAATTTCTCAATTTTTGGTTTCCCCATGAAATTAAAAGGAAAAGAACTGACAGTTCTGCAGTTGCAAAGTATAGCATTGTTAGGTGGCTCAGGGGGTAGAGTGCTGGGGCTGGAGTCAGGAAGAGCTGAGTTCAAGAACATTTATAAGCTGGTTGACCCTGGAAAACTCATTTAATCTCTGGTTCAGTTTCCTCCATTATAAAATGGGGGTCACAACAGCATCTTCATCACAGGTTTATTGTGTGGATCAAATGAGATAAATCTGTAAACTGCTTAGCGCAGTACCCAGCATATAGTAAGTGCCTAATAAATGCTTATTTCTTTTCTTTCCCTTTTCCTACTACACAGTGGGGAGAGGAGGCCAAAAAAAAAAATACTCTAGAAAGTATAAAGTGAGTATATTTGTTGAATTCTCCTTTCTCTTGCCCCACCCAGACATATTTCCTGTCATGTTTCTCAAAGTATCATGCTGGTCTGGCACAAAAGGGGTATAGAGTAATACCCAAGAACAGGAGGAATAAGAAGGAAAAGTTGGAGAGAGTCACAGATGTCATTCATTCTCTCCCAGTCTCTCTGGGGCTATCATGTAAATCTTTACTACTCTAGATGAGTTACACTAGTAGGGACCTACTAAATAGGGTTGTATAGGTCTAGGCTAGAATTTTTTTTGCCATATTATAATCCATGTACTATTAGTCTGAGTCTCCAAAATGTTTTTCACTTTCTATTTGACTATATCTACTATTATTCCAATAACTATTAGATATTTTTTCCTTTGGGAAAAATTTTAAGACCAAAGTCTGAATGAGACCTTCTATGCTTTGATCCCTTCTTTTCTCCAAACCATCTTTCCATCTGGATCACTCACTGCATCCTTATAAATTAGAATAAGAACATTTTTCCCACAGGCAAGCCCTGTGATGCCTCCATGTCTCCTTCCCTTCACATATCTGATGTCACTCTTCAAAGCCAACCAAAAATGTAGATTCTTTATTATTACTGTACAATGCCATACATCGGTTGGTACTTTTTAAATGGAGTTTCTCACAATTGTCTTGTAGGTATATCCTTTTATGATCTCCTATATCTAGGTTGTGAGCTTTCCAAGGGTAGGTAGAATATGTCATTAATCTTTGTATGCTCTACAGCAGTCTTGCATATTTAAGGTTCTCTATAAATATTTGCTGAATCATCAAAGAGATTTTTTTTCTATTTTAGTTTAATAGCCTATTACATTGTGTTGAGCTTAAAATAATAAACTTCCAAGATTGCCAAAAAATCTTCACATGTAAGCAGAGAATTAAAAAATGGGGGGAAAGTATGTTGAATTATATTACTGGGATTTAACAAGTAAAAGTCATTTTTAAAAGAACTAAAATGAACTTCTATTCAGCAGTACAATATCTTCTATTTCCATCAGCTTTAGATGATATCTCTGGTAAGACTTGACATTGCCCATATCTATTCTTGGTCCTGTAGAATGACAGGTTACCTACAGAGTACAAGAATGCCAGTTTTCTTTTTGATTTAAAAATGTACTTTAGTTCTTATAGCTATACATCAGCAATGAGTTTAACTGACATAAGTTAGGTCTCTTTGGAAGAGCTAGCTTGGAGCACATACTGATTCTAAGTGTCTTAAGTACTCCTGGTGTCCTGGGTCCCAGAGGAGAGTACTAGAATGATACATGGGAAGATTCATTGTTACAAATGAACCAAAATATCAATTTATTAACTAGGAAAAAATCTGAAACTATAATTGCAAAAGATAGTCCTTACTGTCTATAAAAATACTACAAACATAGATACACATGCATTTTATTTAAAAGGTGAGAAGTATATCATCTATAAAATTGTAGTGAAGAAAGATTGAGACAGACTAAGAGAGAACTCGGTTTCAGTCTTTTCTTAACCAGAGAGTGGGTGAATGATCATGGGCACCAATTCTCCTTGACAAGTAAAAGAGCTGTATTGGTAGATATTTCCTCAACTGAAATTCCCTACATAAATGAGGTCACACTTTTGGATTAATGAATGTGAAAGAGAAAGAGAGAGAGAGAGAGAGAGAGAGAGAGAGAGAGAGAGAGAGAGAGAGAGAGAGAGAGAGAGAGGACTGGGACCTGTTATATTACTGAGAGAAGATGAGGATGAGGAAATTCATTCTCTCAATGCAAATACGTTCCTTCTCTATAATCTATTGTCTTAAAGAGTTGATAACTGCCCTGAGTGATTAATTCTATACATAATTACAAAATCAAATCTAAGATTTTTTGTTGTTGTTTTGGTTGTAGGGTCACACAATGATTTGGGATATCCTAAGTCATATGACCTAACTACCCCTGTCCACATGACTTATAGGTCATAGGACCATAGGTTAAAAATAGAAGGAAAATTAGAGGTTATATAGTCTACAGATTCTTAACTTGGGGTCAGTGGAGAGTGATAGATGGATAGATAACTATTTTAAAATAATTGGTTCCATTGTAATACTACACATATTATTCTGAATTTAAATACATTATTCTAAGAAGGGGTGTGTAGGCTTTACCAGACTGCCAAAGAATCCATGAGACCAAAAAAAAAAAAGTTAAAAACCCCTGATTTAGTTTAACCATTTCACAGATGAGGAAAATTAAACCCATAGGAATAAAGCAACTTTCCCAAGGTCACAAATTGAGCAGAGTTTTACATTTGGAACCTGGCTCTCTGTGTATTAACAAGCTATGTAAATATGAAATTTATTCTTTAAAAAAACAAGAGGGACTTGTATGAAATGTTGCTAGAATTTGAAGAATTTTTCAATTCTATGTGATAGACCTATTCTAATAAAAAGCATACAATATGTTAAAAACAAGGAGGACATGGATCTCACATCATCCACACTTGGGTCAATTAACATGTGAATATTTAAGGGCATAACTCCTACTCAGGCTGATCTGAAACCATCCTTGTTACTTGATCCAATTTTTCTGCATGAAAAATTTGGCTTTATAGAACAGAATGCTGTCTCTGATGTCAAATAATAACTACCCAGAATTAAAGGGGTATCATTATTATCAGCAATTAATATTTATAGCATGCACACTAGGTGATTGGCACATGAAGTCCCTGCCAATTCTATGCTTCTATGAATATCTTTAAAGCAAAACATATTTTTCTAGGAAATTCTGGGCAAGTAGTCACCACCTAAACTCACAGATTTAAAAAAGTTGCTCTATAGGCTGCCTTATGCTAGTGATATTAACTAGCCAGCCTAGTCATAACCAAAATTATTTACTGTCTATTTTATCAATGTGTGTCCTAAGACAAAACTGTCTACCAAAATATAATCATCATAATAATTTTACCAAATGATTTTTTTCTTAAGAGTTTTAGGTGGGGCATACAAAAGAATAAGAGGAAAGGACGTGTTTTCACAGATTAGGCAGGCTTTACAATCAGGTAAATTTGGTAGCTGTTGCTGCTGAAGAATGTGACAGAAAAGTGTGCAGTGGAAGGAGAAATGTCACAGCACTTTGATAAGAGTGCGATGAACTTTTTTTTTCCCCTGGTGCCATTACCAAGGCGAGGAGAACAAAATGCATCATTTATAACCCACAGCTCGACCATTATCTCCTGGTGAGACACTTGTTTTAAAACACACAAGGACCTTTTTTTTCTCAAAGACTAAAGCTCTCTGTGAGGCTCTCGTCTTCCTTTAGAGCCATGAAAGAAAGTTGACACTTGTGTGGGCCATAGTTTCCCGGCAACTACACAAGGGCATTCTTACACCCTCCAGGTCACCCATAGTTCTGAAGTATAGAGGAAGCGTATGAACAGTGTATGTCTCTTTGATCATAGATATCATCTAAAACTGATGTGGAGAGAAAATCCCATTTGGCTTAAAAGACAGACCTGAAGGGTTTTCAAGGATTTTTTTTACCCTATATACATAGTAAGAAGTATAATATGAGTAAATCATTTCTGGTAAAACAAAATTGCTCGATAATTACAAAGTTAAATATTTATTTACTTATACAGAGTAGTCTACTTCCTTTAACCTTAGATAACCTTTTTAAAATTGTTGATGTTCTCTTTAAAAAAATGCTATCACTTCCTATTGATTTTCCTTGCCCTCAGTAGAAACTAATTTGTTTGTCATGTCTGAAAATACATGCTTCTCTCCATAACTACTGCTCTCTTCCTTATATCCTCCCTCCTTAATATGCTGAAGCAAGTGCTCATCTTATTTACTAATCTTTTTCAAGAGTCTATTCAAAGTCAAGATAGGGCCAACCCTAAGTCTTATTCAGTTTAGCCCTCAATAATTTCCCCTGCCATTACTGGTCCCTAAGCTGAAGCCAGTAAGCATAAAGAGAGCCATAAAAATATTTACAATAACCTCTTTCATTTTAAAATTCCAAAGAACAAGTTTTATAGATTGCGTGGATATACCTATACATTTTTATTTAATTGTACATTTCAATATTCTTTATTTTCCAGTAAAATTGGCTTAGGCACTAAAACCTTAAAAAGAGTTAAGAAGTCATGTGGTCTAATAGCCATGCTCTCTTGCAAAAACAATTTTTAGCATCTGACCATCAGTCTGATTCTAAACACACATTTCCAACTTTGGTAAAGGCTGAAAATAGTCCTTGTCAGAGATCAGCAAAGACTCTTGATTATAATGTTGAAACATATTTATTCGTGATCATAAAATAATATATGATTCAGAATAAGGGGATAACTACATAGCATCTATGTGAAAAGTAAATTGGTTAACTACCAAATTATCTCCAAATAGTGTAATTAACAGAGGTCACTAATGTTTGTTTATGCTTAAACTCAGATCGTGAATAAGTTGCATTTACACACACATCCTAACTCCCATTCCAATTACATTCCTCAATTCTGAAGCCTGTTGAGGGAAAGACCTGGAATTGCCCTGATGTATGCAAATACAGGGAGTTAACAATATACTGGTTTTCTGAGAATCACTACCCTAACTTGACTACCATTAACAGCAGCAAGGAAATTTCAGTTATCCAGGCTTCTATTTTTGGAAGAAAGGTAATGCCTATTCCTGGCATCCACAATTAAAAAGGTATTGCCATACAAACAATGTAATTTGCTGTAGCCATGTATTGTTTGAAGCATTACTAAGAGAAGGAAACCGAGTACATCATGGGTAAATAGGTATTAAGTAGTTGATCTGGAAACCTAACTACTGTGTATGTTCTTTCTGTGTGCCTTTTTTTTCCTGTATTTCTCCCTCAGTATCTATTTTTCTCTGTCTACATTCTCTCTCTCTCTCTCTCTCTCTCTCTCTCTCTCTCTCTCTCTCTCTCTCTCCCTCTCTCCTTCTCTCCCTCTCTCCCTCTCTCCCTCTCTCCCTCTCCCTCTCCCTCGACTTGTGATTTTATCAGTGAGGGAAGGTACAGCAGGTGAGGAAACTTCACTGATGCAGATAAGCAACTGTTATTTAGTTTCTCAGAACACTGAGAAAATGACTTCCCCAGGACCACATATCCAACATGTGTCAGAGGTAGGGTTTGAACTTGGGCCTTGCTGACTCCACAGCCAGTGTTCAGCCTGAATTATAACAGTAATAAGGCAAGTAGAATAAGCTGACTTCTTCCTAAAATACTATACAGTAGGTACAGTTTGATATTTTCTGTTGGCAATAAATAAGATAGATCCCATGGCATCTGGGCAGAAGATTCTTCAGTTGCATTAATGAAAAGCAATAAAACTCTGTTAAACCATGCAATAAAATATATTGTAGCTTACTTTGAAAGAGTTGTGGGCAAGTATAACAGAGAAAATGTGACTAATAAAAACCTTGCTTGTTAGTAAACTTTGCATAGCTTTTATGTCTGGCTTATAGGCTCATTAATTTAGGTTGCTCACTGTCCACACGACTTCTTATATTATCCATATTATGATTTGAATCAAATCATCATCTAGTCACTGTGAATATTTACTAACTACATAATGTTCTTGGAAATGTCACAAGTTACAAAGGGAGTAAGAGTCACAAGGCCAGCAAAGCGCAAGATAAACCATTGTAAAAATTGATATAAACAGATATGACAGAAGCATATAAACCAATATTATAACACGTAGCACAAAGCTTTGCACATAGGAAATGCCTCACAAATATTTGTTGATTTTATTTGACATAATAATAATAATGATACCCTTATACAATGCTTTACTGGTACATAGTACTTGCATATACTAATGTATGTGACAGGGCCGTGTATCAGCTCCTATAAGGACACAATTTACGTACTCGTGTCCATTTTACATATAAGCATTTTATAAATAATTTCAACCCAAATTCATAGGTGATAATGAACTAAAGGACAATGATATTGGATAACTGAGATCCAATCAAACTTATGTTTAAAAATTTTAAATGACAGCATAAGAAGTCTATAAAGAAATATAGTTTGGGGGTGGCCTCTAAGGCTATATATGGTTCACCTTATAATTTAAAATTACATTTTGACATCACGTTATATCAGAAGCTTTATTTCATGATCCTCTCTTCTAGTATTAAAAAAAAACACCTGCTTGCAGAACCTCCCTATTCATCCCTTTACTGTCCACTATCCTTGTAATTTCTCAAATTGTTCACCATGCTTGGAAAAACCTCCTTCCTTGGCCTATTGAAATACGATGCATCATTTAAGGTTCAATGCAAATGTCATTTCTTTAACACAGTCTTTCATGGTCACCTGAATCAGTAATGGTTTCTTTCCCCAAAGGGACTTGCATTGAACTTGCCTTGAAACTCTCATGCATTTAGGTAATAATTTTGTTTTGATTATTGTGATTTATGAAAGGCAGAATGTCAGAGTGGATAGAAAGGTGTCCTTAAAAGTGTGAGGACCTGAGTTCAAGTCCTACTTCTGATACATACCAATTATGTAACCCTGGAAAAGTCATTTAACTTCTGAGGACTCTAGGCAACTATTTAAGTCTATAAGTCAGTCACCTAGCAGGTGGAGATGTGCATTGGCAGTAGAGTTTCTTCACCTGGGTGTTCACCATACAAATGAAAGCCCAATCTCTATCCCACAGTCAATATATCTATTAATAGATATGACCTTTACAAGTGCAGAGATCATGTCTTAGATTTTGTATCTACATGAACGCATAAACATGTACTCTCACACACACCTAAGATGATATTCTACATGTAAGAGGTACTTAATCTTGAACTGAAAATATTTGTCAAAGAAAGCTAAGCCTTTACAAGGTTTACCTAACAGATGCTTTACAGGTAGAGTCTGTATATCAAGAGTACCAGTTATAAACTTTATAAGCATGGCATGTTCTCTGCTAATCCAAAAAGTATAATTTTTTTTTTTTGCTTTCTGGAGGGCAATTGGGCTTAAGTGACTTGCCGAAGGTCACACTGCTATTTTTTTGTGTTAAGTGTCTGAGGTCAAACTTGAACTCAGGTCCTCCTGACTCCAAGGCTGGTGCTCTATTCACTGCGCCACCTAGCCGCCCCTAGTATAAAATTTTTTACACATGATTTTGAAGAAAAGAATGTGTCTTATTTTATGTGCAAAGCAGGAAATAGAAAAAAAAACCCACATAACTTTAAATATGTCCAAATGAATATCAGGTTATGTAAATCTTGGGCAAAAAGATGCCATTCTATTACAGAATGAGATTGTTGGCCAGAAAGGGATAGGTCTTTTCAAAAATAGTCTAATAATCATAAAGTTACTTTTAATCATCTGTGCTCACAAACTGGATTTGCTTTACTTTCCCCAGGGTTTAAAAAAAACCAGCAACAAAGAATTGAAACTGCTATCCTCAATTCAACAAATATTTATTAGTGGCCCACCAGGCATTAATAATATTAAGTCACATTTATATAGCATATGAAGATACTCCACACCCTAAGGGTGATACAAATAGATAAACTGCAGATCTTACCCTTTAAATGCTTAAAATCTGGAAGAGGGAATATGACATATACAAAAACAAAGTGGTCCTTCCTTTATATGCTCTTATATATACATCCCTAGTTATTTTCTATCTGGAGTTACCATTCTAATCCTCTACAAAATAACAATAATGGTCCTGAGATTTTGTGATCAATAATTTCAGGGAGAAATAAACTTTCAACTAATAGTTTACATATACTTAATATCTAGATCCATCAGACTAAAAAACTACTCCCATAAAATGTGTGTTCATTTCTTAGAAATCTGCCTGTCCTTACTTTTTTTTGGACAATTTTATTTTGGTTTTAACTATTAGCTGTTAGCTTGCACATAAGGCAAATTACATAATTAATTACAACTGAAAATCATTTTCATACAACAAGATTCTTTTTTGTTTTTTTCCCTTTCTTCAAGAATCTCAGATGTTGATCCTTATGTGTTAACATTAAAAACAAGGCTTTTTGGCTATATCTGCTACATTTGCTTAAGATTTATTTTCTTTCTTTTCCATATTTGGGCCTATTAGACTACTATACTCTATCAGCTTATGACTGTAATAATACCTGCTGAAAATAATGTGTAAAATCTCTGGAAGAATAGGCCTTTTGGGGGTGCAGCCTGAATTATCTTACTTTTCTCACTTCCTAGAACATAGCCTATCTTGCCCACTACTCATTATATCATTTTCTCCTAATCATTCCAATAGCTCATAAAAATTCTGCCCCTGATAGAGTCTTCCTAGATTAATCAGATCATTTCCCTTCAATCGTGCTATTTTTTGAGTTCCAAAATCTATGGCTAGTTTTCATATTCCTCACTTTATGTGCACTGTACATGATAAGTAATCAATAAAGATTTGTTGAATTGAAGTGAAATTTCCTCAACCTATATGTTAACTTAAATGATGTATGATCCATTCTTATTTAGATTTAATATATTTTGCTATTCATATTTGTTCCATCTACTTGTTTGTGCTGCTACCCTTTTAGATCAAAGTGTTGCCTCTTTCCTCAAATAACAGAGTAAACTTGCAATAAAAGACAAACCCAAAACGTTTTAAGTTTCAAATTAAATAAAACAAAGACTAGTATAGAGGATATTGTAATATTTTGCTCTATCTGACATACTATGGATGCATGCATTTTTTTTTACTATTTTTTTCTTTGTAACAATTACATTTTAAATAGCTTGTTACCACTCAAAATGATTCTTTTCAGGCCAACTCTGACTCTTTTTCATCTGTGCTTATGGTCGTTATGTGGTTGTAACAACACAAAAGAATCTGCATGATTTCAGTGCATGACTCATTTCAAGCAAATCAACACACACACACGCTCTCAATTTTTCATGCATGAGAGAGGTGTAAAACTACAGAGATGTTTGGACATTTGAACAGACTATATCAACACAGGGCAAGAATTTTATCAGACACATTAGTGAAATTAAACTTTAATTCTAATATATAAACTGTACCATGAAAATCCTTGATGTGAATCTCTGTTAAAGATACTGGGTATGATTGCATCTATGTTAATGGACCCACCAACCACATGGAAAAAAGCACAGATACTCCTGTAAGAACATGTTGATGATTCACAGGTGTGTAGGCATCATTTGCAAACACAGATGGAAAGTGTGACAAATATATAATTTACATTTATGGTATGCCCCTTGTCAAAGACAGCATTTATTCTTTTAAGTATTAGATAGTCACCAATGAGCTATGTTATCAGATGAGAGAAGTATAATTATCCCATGCTAGTAATGTAAGAGAGTGGTTGAAATAAATGATACGCATTTTTCCATGTATTAAGAGTAAAATAAAGTAATTTACTGATGGTATGTTTATCGTCTAGGGTATGGCTGAAAATAGAAATAACAATAATAAAGGGAAGAATTTATGGAGTCAAAACCAGGCTTCTATTTATAGTTACATTTTAAAGAATGCTCATTTCTGAAAGTAAGGTCATATGCCTTCATTATAGATGTCAGCATACAAAACTTCTAGCTTTTCCTGGGTCAAGTGCAGAAGCTAAAATTTAAACATGAAAAATCTTTAAATATTTGAATAGGAATCCAAACATTTTAATGTACTCAGTGAGACTGTCAAAGAGTTTAGCATCACAAGGAACACTTTCCTTACTTCATAACTATGACCCCCAAAATAACCTAAAGAGTGGGAAAAAAATTCTAAAAGAAAAATTCAGTCTAAATCAAACTATGTATCATGGTAACATACATCAAAACTACAAACTGAATGGGAGGTTATGCCTTATTATATTCTGATCCCACCTAGCAAGAAAGACTCTGGAATGTTTTACAAAGCAGGAAAGAATTTAAATATAGGCCCAGTGAAACAATTAATAAAGGAAAGGTTTATCAACAGAAAGTAGAGCAGCTCATTACTTTTTTTTGACGACAACTCATGAAATGCAAAAAAAGAGAGAGAATTCAGTGTCATCTTTAACTGTCTACAACTGTCTTTTTTATCTGTAATGATAGTGATGAAGTCATTGAAAAAAATTGTGCTTAGTAATAATCATAATTCTTGGACTGTCCACCAACCTTAATTTAACTTTAGCATTTTAATGCACGGTCATTGACCATCAGCAAATGAGTCAATGCATTCTTTAAGGAAATAAAAACTAACTACATATTTCAAAGGATCAAATTCCACAACATGGGGTCCTTTATCTTGGTGCTAACTCATTTTGGTATAGAAGGTAATGATCTGTTATTCTGAAAATGATGCCTCAGATAGGGTTTAGGAAGAACAATTCATATGTAATGGGCAGTTGGTGAACAGACACACCAATAGGCAATACCCATTTGAAGATTATTTGTGAGAAGGTGTTATGATGTAGTATGGAAGTCTCCTACTTCCTTTGGAGCATGAGTAGATATTATGTAACTGGTTCCAATATACTATATTTAACATGGTGAAAAGGCACTGTTGAATGGCTGAATAGCCAAACTCAGGGTACATTTAAGACTCACTTAAAGAAAGCAAGTTCCTTGATTTTTTTTCTGGTACTTTCTTTTCTACCTGTGGTTCCTCGAAAAAAAAAACAATGAGGTAAGGAGAGAGTCCTCAGGTCCTCCCCATTTGAAGACGATACATGGTCCATGAACATTTTCATCTCTTTCCATCTTTGTGTTTGTACTTTCTTGATTTTAAGTGAAGAAGTCTTAGAGATTGTTTTGACCCTGTGAGTTTTAAAGGTTAGAACGGCGGGCCAACAGAACTCTAAGCACCAGAGTTAATGCCAGGTTTTGCAGCCCCAGAGGCAATTGAGTTTAGAGTGGATTCAGATATTGCATTTGGAATGAACCTGGTGGCATGAAATCTTTGTAAAAAATAGTTTGCATTCTTCCCCTTGGACTGAGGTGATATAGGGGATAGTGTACCTGCAGGTGCTGAGGGGAAAAAAAGCTTCTACTTTGGTCTGTACTGTGTCTTAGTGGTAAATATCACTCTGTAAAAGCTAATTCGTATGCTAATTGGTTAAATTGAAATGAGCCAATAATCATTGATGGTAAACTGACAAGGGGAGGACACACACAAGAATGAGGACTGGGGAGTGAAAGACTGGGGATTAAAAAGAAAAACATACACACACACACACACACACACACACACACACACACACACACAATGATCCCTCCAGGGTCCTCTAGAACTCTGAGGGGGAGATATAGCCTTCTTCTTTGTAAGACAATAAATCCAGAAGCAGGATATGTAGTTTCCAAAGGATACTATTTGTGACATTGTTAAAAGATGAGTGTTGAAGAAAAAAACAGAGTAGAAGTAAGGCTCCATCAGCCATTAAGTATTTGCATCCCTGAAAATAAATTCTAGAAAATTCTTAAAGACCTACCCAGTAAGAAAGGGATTAGAATGAGAATTGTACTTCTTGGAAAGTGGCATTTCAAATTGATATCACTGAAACGGAGTAACTTAGGAGGAAGAGGCAGGGAAGGGGACACATTTTTAACTGAGCTGGAAAAGGCAAGAGTAAAGCAAATAAAAATAGGAAAATGTAACAAAAGCAACAATAGTAATAAAAGACTGAAATTAATCAGTGTAATATGAAGCCCAGTGTTGACAGGAGAAGGTTAGGCTTAGATCATGGTAAACTTAACACAAGTTAAGTGCTAGTTAAACACATACACACACACTAATATATGACTATTTTAAAAGTGTGTTTGTATATATTAAATCTGTATGTTTGTAAGAAAATAAAATGTACCAATTATAACCATAAATGGACATTAATTAGATACCCTCAGAAAAAAACGAAAATAATAAGAGGGTTGCATAAGAGAATAAAATGCAAAAAATTTGAGCTATATAAGGAAAATATATTAAAACGGAGCTACAATATAGAATGAAAATGATACACCCTCTCCTCACTATCATTCCACATAGTTGTAGAATTACGATTTGTAACAATAACTCAAGAGGCATAAAAAAATACTAGTAAAGAGAAGAAAAAATGTTTTTTCTAGATGATGATTACAGGATAATGTACTTAGAAGCCTTCATGGAATCAGCAAAAACAAATCTAAATTGAGATGATTAATACCTTCTATAAGGTAGAAGGATACAAAACAAATTCACAAAAATCATTAGTGTTCTGACAAAATCTAGGAATAAATGACAAATTATAGTCTATATAAAATAAAATGTATAAAACATCTCTGTGAGTTACAAAACATAGAGTCTTCTATAAATATAAGTACACAGAAACAAAAGGAGAGAACTAATATTCACTACACATAATTAGATCACACCAATAAAATGAAATGGAAATATTACCTAAATTATTTCATCTATTTAATAGAAAAGTAGTCAAATTACATGATGTAAAAGAGTGAAAAATCTGGAAAAGATTTGGATGAATAAATATTGGATGAATAAAATCAGGGGAAAAAGAAATATTAGATGAGAAAAATAAAATATTTATTTCAAATATCATCAATTAAATTCTAATATACAAATATAATAGAAACTGATGCCAATCTCTACCATCAGGAGTGATACTTTAATAGAAAAATGTTTAAATGTTTAAAAGTTTGAACAGTTTTTGAAAAATAAAACAAAACTGCAAGCTCAAGTTATCTCAGGAGAGCTTCCTTTAAGTCACTAACAGCAAGAGAAACAAATTAAAACAACTCTGAGTTATTACTTCACTTTTTATTCCACATTTTTTGAATGTCAAGAAATATGTTGTGGATTCTAGGGATAAAGAGACAAAAAAAACCAGTCTCTGCTTCAAGGAGCTTGCCCACTATTTGGGAGAAATGGGTACATAGGTAGATTCAAAAAAGATAAAAGACTAATTTAAGAGAGATGAGCTCTAGGAACTTGGAGCCTCAGGAAAGGACTTAACAGATATGAAATATTGTAAACATTAAGATACTAAATATAGCTATATAATAAAATGCTAAATGGAGGCATGCAGGGTGTCCCATAAATCTTAGTTCAGTTTTAAGCTATCAGAGTTTTTTTAATACCTTGTATATTCATTTAGATTATTCATAAGTATCACAGAAATTGTTTCAGTAAAGTACATACAATCACAAAAACATTTTATTAGTGATAGGTTCCCCAAAACTTATATTTTTTTTTAAAGCAATTGGGGTTAAGTAACTTGCTCAAGGTTACACGGCTAGTCATTATTTATGCGTGGGTGCTCATTTTCTGAGGCCGGATCTGATCTCGGGTCATCCAAACTCCGAGGCTGGCGCTCTTACTCACTGCGCCACCTAGCCGCCCCCCCAAAACTTATATTTACAAAATGTGTTGTATGTACAATTCTAAACACTAACGAGCCTCCTGATGAGGTCTATAACAGTATGAAATTTGTCTAATCATCTATATAAAAAAAGGTACAGTGAATGAAAAACATATTAGCAAGGCTGTGGTATGCAGCTGGGTCAGGGGACCACTAGATTTCTCTGTCAATATGCATATCTTGGACAATCAGCTGATTCTACAATTCAGAAAGAAGCATTCAAGAAATTTTGGATGATCATATTTGATATATATATAAATATACATCTTATATATTTATATTATATATATTAGTATATAAATATATACTAATTTTATATATACTAAATATATATTTTATGTATTTGTATTATATATAAATACATAAAATATATATTTAGTATATTATATATATAATGTACATTATATATATAAAATCTCACTACTATAAAGGCCCATCTCTTAAAAAAAAAAGTAGCTCTCAGTGATGCCATGTGGAATAAAGAAATACCAAAACTGAAATAGAATTAAATACTAAATAAAATAAAACAAAAACAAAAACCAATCAAACTCAGAAGGGTGTTTGAAAGATTTAAGGTTGTGTACAAAAACCACAGAAAGCAAACAAAAATGACTTGTATTTGGAAAAAAAAAAGGCTTATAGAAAACAATATTAAGGATATATATGAATAGAAAAGACTCTCACTTAACCACAGCCTACCTTTGCAGACTCAGGTGAGTTGATGTATATCTTGTGGGCCTCACCTTCCTTATCTGCAAAATTAAAGGGTTGGACCATATAGCTTTTGAGAGCCCTGCCAGCTCCAAACATACTACCTGAGAACAGTGTTATAACAAAAAATTACAATAGGGAGACCAGGATTTTAGTATTAACTTTGCTAGTGTTATGGCTGTACCTCAGGGAGTTAGATAAGGTGAGCTTATAAGAATCACAGGGGTTTCTAACTGGAAGGGTCTTTAATGATGATCCACTTTAATATATTTACAAATGAGGCAATTGAGTCACAAAATGATTAAATTTCCTGTTCAAGATCACACAGCAATCACTGACATTAATATGGTTTTAAAGCTTGGAGGCTATTTCATATATTTTATGCTCTTTCCTGATTCTCCAAATCTCTAGTGCTCTTGTTTCTCTTAAATTACTCTCTACTTGGGGCAGGTAGGTGATGCAGTGAATAGAGCACCAGCCCTGGAGTCAGGAGGACCTGAGTTCAAATCTGGCCTCAGACACTTAACACTTACTAGCCATGTGACCTTGGATAAGTCACTTAGCCCCAATTACCCTGCCTTCCCCCCTCCAAAAAAAGGCAAAAAAGATCACTCTCTGTGTTATGGCTTTTAAATTTACTTAAATGTGTACCCATTTCTCCCATTGTACCCATTTCTTCAAAGAGCATGTAAGCTCTTTGAAGCAGAGACTGTTCTTTTTTTTTCATCTGTTTCTCCAGAATCTAACATATATCCTTGCATTTAATAAATGTAGAATAAATTAATGAATCTCATTCTAAAAATGCATTTTACGGATGCATTTAGCATCTTTAGCAAAGGGAGGACTCCTAATGGCCACTTCCAGACTGAACTTTGTCTTATAAAAGGGAAAAATAATGAAGTAAAAACAGAAGAGATAATCTCCAAATCTAGTATTGTATATACAACTGAATCCATCTCCCCTGAGTCTCATAACAACCTTGTGGGACAAATATCATAGATGTTATTATCCCCATCACCAGTCCCATGTGATTTCCATAACACCATACCTTTCTTGACTTCATTCAATCAATCACAAGTCTTAAAAACAATAAAGAATTTTTGTCCCCAGCTTCAGACATAGAAAGTAATAAGGATTTATCACAAGAATTCTGATGATGAACAAAGTGTTCATCAAAGTGTTCAAAGAGAAAAGATAGTATTGAGGTTGGTGATTGTTTTTTCTCCAGATTGTTGACTTCCTTCCTTATTATCTTTTCTCTCTATTGGTATTTAGCTGTTGTTCATTGCCATATTAAAATACCCCAATTTTGACTTATTTCCTTATCTTCTTTGAAGACAACTGAAAGTAGCTATCACATTGGTCTCTCCTTCTATGAGCAAGTCTAGAACTAAACTAATTGGAAAATAAGTGGATTTTAAAATTGTTTTTACTTATTTCATTTGATGTTCCCTTTTCTTATATCTGCTTTTTCTAACTCAGCTCATATCCCTCATCATACCAACACTCTAAAAGCAAAAGCAAAATAAAATCAACCAAACAAAAATAGCATATCTACTAAGAAGATAATGACTTACTATATTACCTCTTTTGGTAATAAATATATTTTAAAAGGGAATTCTAGGGTGGAAAGTTTTGTTTTGTTTTGTTTTGTTTCCTGTATACATACAAACAATTCTACTAATGGTGGAATTTCAGACATCAGCAGAAAATATATTTCTGTGTCAAGTGTGGAGGGAAATTGTATTTGGAGATCATGAGACATTTTTAATACCCTTCATCTCATGCCACACAGACAACTGCCTATTCAGTCTACTCATGACTTTTTCTAGCTATAAGCAGGATATGGAAGGAATTCAGAATCTATGTAATTAGCATGTCACAATCTTTGTCAATGAACAAATGGGGTCTCCTTGAACACTATATTTCCCTGAAAAAACATTACACAGACATTTCTGCTTTTAGGTTTATTTCCTTAGAAAATGGTCAGCAAATCAAATTCAAATTCACCATTGCAACTGAGAATCCTGCTACAGTCAAATGAACACTGCTTAAAATACCTGAGTAAGGACCCTTTCAGATCAAAGAGAAGGATGTGCATCATCTGTTCAATTATTTTTTTAACAAAATGTGAACATACTAGCCCTGTAAAGCTTATGTCTAGAAAAATTGTGCATATGTGTCTGTGTGTTTATGCAGACATGAGTCAAATTACTAGGGAATAATTGTTATTATTTGAGTAAAAAAGGAGTTCTATAACTAGTTCTGTTGCCCACTTTTGCAGTTAGGATACTAACTACTCAAAATGATTGTGAACATGAGATCAGAGAGAAAGGAATTTTTCCCCCTAGTAGCATTTTATATAGACCTTAAAAACAGGCTTTCCTTTTGGATCAGATACCCATTATCAATTTGGACAGAGAGTGTCTGAACCACTATTATCTGCAAATGATTCATGAGTGCAGGTATTTCTCTACCTGGAGATTTTAGTGAAACCATAAATATAAGACAGAAGCTAGAATTCATAAAGGGCCTTTGAAAACATCTTGGACGGAAAATTATTTTCAATCTGAAGAAAAATCTAATTCACCAAATATACCTCATCTGCCTCTCCTACTTCTGTGAATTATCAAAATGTACCCCTCTTTCTGACTTTTCCTTCTGCTTGGCAAGTATTGTCCTTAATTAAATAAAACAAAACAACAAAAATAAAACAACTAGAAAGGACAAAAGTCAACATTAATTCACTAAAGCAGGCCTCTCTTGGACTCTGGATATTGAGTGACAAAAAGAAGCAAGAATAAAAGAAAACTTACCTATGACATAAGAAAGATTTTTATTTTGCACTGATAAATATATTATGAAAAAGGGATTTGCAAGAACTACTTATATTATAGTCTCACAAGATACAAGGGAAATGTATTTCTGAAGATGGAGTTTTGGCTACCGTGAAGTCCACAAACAATTTATTTCCTATTTAAAATGCTGCTAACTTCCATTTTGATTGAAATGACATTTTCTGATTTTTGGCTTTAGGTCTTACATTAAAGTATAGTTATTTGACCAATTCCTTGACAGACAAAAAATTATACTCCTTTTGGCATCTCAGCAGCCAATTTCATATATTAAATCATTGTAAAATTAAGGGATTTATTTTGCTTTCTTGTGCCTCTTTGATAGAAATCCATGATCCTTAATGATATATATATGTGTATTCATACACATACAGAAGCCCATATGCATATATCTATTCCTATTATACCTTTCCAAAAATTAAAAACATTAAAATAAGGAAAGAAATTACATTTGGCTGGCTCTTCATTCTGTAGCTTAAAATGCAACTATATAAACATTGTTTTGTCACAGTCTACAAATAAGCATATAAAATATTTTAAGTTAAGTCAAGAATCAGTAGCTGACAGTAATAGTCTGGCAGTGGAAAGCTGTACCATACTTGATGCTTTTCATGAACAGAGATAATTCTACCCTAGTCTGTCCATAACTGTGAGGTTTTTGTCCAGTTATGGTAATGGATCTACACTCCCATTTTATTTAGTTATGAGATGTTTGACTAGGATAAAGACATGCCTTTGTGACTGTTAAAGGGTTTTTCTAACACCCCCCGCAAAAAAACACCCAAAATCCATAACTGCCCTTTATGCTAATGGAATGCTTTGACTTTATTATCATCATGCTCTAACAAAATTAATTGTCTCACTGCAACACTGAAATATCTGAGATCTGGTGCAAATTGAAAATTTAAATCTCCTCTGGTCAGGAAAGTGTTTTAAAAAGAAAGAGAAATATGGATGTATTTTGATATAGGGGAAAGAAAGGACATTTTTGGATGCGGAGGACACGAGTTCAGAACCAACTATTTGCTCCTTGTACTTGTATGAGTACTCCCTACTCCTTGGGCTAGTTACTTATCTCCCTGAGTTTGTTTCCTCATCTATAAAATGAGGGCTCCCTTTCAGCTCTAAAACTGTGATCTTGAAGGAAAAGCTTATACTTACATAAAGTACTATTATTAGACCACATCCCTCCCATCAAAACAAAGCAGAAGATGCTGATGATTTCTGTTTTAAAATAAAACTCCTCACCTTACAACAAGCAGGTTCCCATCAGTGGAGCCTATATGTCTAAGTCCCCCAAATTAAAAAGAAAATATCTCCTTTACCTCTTTTTTATTGTCTGAAATTACATAATTAGAGAAGCAGGCAGTCATATCTTTAGCTTACAGCTGATTAAAATAAAAACAAATAATATACCACTGATTCTGATTTGGAAGGGTTTCAGAGGTCACCTAGACCAGTCACAACAGGAACAGGAACCTCTGATCACCACAGGATCAACATTAGGACTTCTAGTGAAGTGAAACTCACTAACTCCTCTGGCATACTATTCTATTTTTGAGCAGCTTTAATTGTTAAGTTCATAAGATCGATTCAAAATTCACAGGTCTTTCTGCCCTCTATGGCCAGTTCTGCCAGAAGAGTTTTAAACCCTTAAATATTAGCAGTCACATTTAAGTAGGAAGGAATTTAAAAGGTTGTCTCCTGAACTCTGTTTTTATAGGGGGTAAGACCAGATCATAAAGATACATACAGCCCAGGATATTACTAAAAGGAGGAACAATCATTGAGTGAAGCCTAGGAGTATCAGAAGCAAATATTCTACTTCATAACTTTGCAAAGGCCAAAACATGGGAGATAAACCTGGGTCTACCTGAAATCTTAGGATAACAGCTTTAGCAAGAAACACTTTTGGGAGCTCAAATAACTGAATTTAGGGTTCTGAGTTGTTTACAAATTTGTTTTTCTTAGACACTTCTGAGAGCTGACCAAAAATCAGAATGTAGGATTTTAGGGAACTCAAAATTCATTTCAAGTATCCCTGGGATAAGGGATCAACATTTTAAAGGAATATGAAATCTCTTTTTGAGGCCTCTAGGGTCCATTAATTTGCTAGAAGGAAGATGTCATTTCCAGGAAAGATTCAATAAATAGCCCCTTCCAGCATTCAAGAGTAGAATGCGAAAGGAACTCTAGCTTTACTTAAACATCCAAACCAGACAACTAGCCAAGCATTTCTGAAAAATGCTTCATTTGACTTTATATTTTGTCACAAAGAGGGATAAATCATTTATTAACTCTCACTCAGTCAAAATGGTCTTTTGGGGTCATAAATTCCAGTTTGAAACAGCTTTTTGCTTCTGTTGTTCAGTCATTTCAGCAGTATCCAACTCCTGGGAACTCCATTTGTTGCTGTTGTGCATACCCTTCATTTTCAAAGATGACCATGACATCAGGGAAATGATGACATAACTTGTAAAGATGACTTTGATTTGAGTGAGGGATGACCGTGCAAGGTCACCAGTCTTACTTTCTCCTCCAGAGCCTTCTGGATACAGTGCCCAGATATTCATCAGGTAACTGGAGATGATCCAAGATGCAATGGGAGACTGGGGAGGCCTATACACTGAATGGGTGACCCCCCCTTAGGGTTGTCTTGGCAAGGATACTGGAGTGGTTTGCCACTTCCTTCTCTAGTTCACTTTATAGATGGATGATTGAGGCAAATGGGGTTAAGTGACTTGCCCAGAATCACATAGCTAGTAAGTGTCTGAAGCCAGATCTGAACTCAGGAAAAGGAATCTTTCTGCCTCCAGGCCTGGTACTCTATCCACTGTGCTTCCTAGCTACCTCTGTATTGCCAAAAAATGTGTTTACTACCACGTAGATGAAGCCCAAGAAATCAAAAGCTCCAAGTCTACAAAGTGAAGACATTTCCTTGACATTTCTTAAAAAACAAGCAGAAAATTTTGCCCGGTTGATGCAACTATTTCAGCTACCCAGGATATAAGGATTTTTGAAGAAAATTATATTTTAAATAGGGAAAAATGTTTTAATTCTCCACTTCACTTTGGAGAGCCAGGCTGTTTGGCTTCCTAAGTAAGAGTATTCAGCCCTACCTATTTAGAAGCAAAATGCTGTAATCATAGCTGCTACCTGAGCCAAGAGAGATAGGATTACACAAAGGATAAGAAGAGTTCAGTATTAAATGGTAGTGGAAAGCTGTAGTAGCTCAACTAGGACTGGTTAATCTCAGTTATTGCCTTGGGAAGAGATGGGGTAATGCCTTAAAGCAGGAGTATAGGGCACATATAATACAGTGGGAAAATATGGAAACTGATAGGATAAACCTGTGCACATATCTTCATGGAGTATATGAATTATGACCATACAAGTACATACTCACATGTAATATTGGTCAAGTGGGCATTCTTATGCATGTTCACATCCTTGGGTTTATAGTGACCATAGAGATTTATGGAAAAAAATCATATTAACCACATTTTAGGAATGGTAAATCTGTTAAGAAGAGAGAGAAGGCAAAAAATGTGCAGTATGTGTATATTGCCTTTTCCCCCTAAAAGTCTCCTAGTAAAACAGAGATAATGTAAAGTTCAGCCATCAAAAATAGCTTCATTAAGAACTTTAATGAAGCACATGGGAGCCATTTATTGACTCCTCAACTATTAAGATGTAACATTATTACTGCTTTAATAGTATCTCCATTTTCATTTAGGAAATAAC
Source organism: Gymnobelideus leadbeateri (assembly GCA_011680675.1). NCBI lineage: Eukaryota > Metazoa > Chordata > Mammalia > Diprotodontia > Petauridae > Gymnobelideus > Gymnobelideus leadbeateri. The sequence continues at coordinate 818,847 of WOXC01007443.1, read as the reverse complement.
TAATCAAGGGATCAATGGACCAAAGACTTTATTTTCTTTCCCTTGGGTCACTCCGAGTATGGTTTCTTAAAATGCGAAAAACGTTAAGAGCTATTCCCTCCGGTGCCATATCGCATGAGCAATTTAAAGAAATAACAAGAAAAGTCAAAGGTCAATGGCTGCCGATCTCAGCCAAGTTATAAAACAAATGAAAATGGCGAGTGGTAATTCTACCTTTCTGGTGGAAGTGAGAGATCCGCTTTCCCATCAAAGAAGCTTTACCTCCAAAGTATGCAAAGCCCCTCCACCCTGACCTGCTGTCAACCTGGGAGACATTTCTATTTCTCAGACTCACTTGGAATTGCAAACTCCTGTTTTCCTGGTCTTTCCTCCCAGCTCCACTTCCTTTTGAGGTACAGATGTGTAGCCAAAGAACCCAATCAGATAACGCCTATTTACATATTTATAAAGTCTCCTGTAAAATCTCCTATCAATTGTTGCTGCTATATATAGGCCTTTCAAGGTATCTTGTGGGCACCGGCGCTCCAGTGCACGGCTCCCTTCAGGAGTCCTGATCTATCGTATAATGTGATTTCAATGTAAATGGGGCCCATCACACAAATCATACCACTTCACAAACTCTTTTCTGCTGGGGTAGCTTAAATCTAAACACACTCAAGCAGTTTGCTGCACTGGAGCAAGATTTCCTCCACATTAAAAAAAAAAAAAAGTCAAAACCCCCAACACAACAATGCCAGGGAAGAAAAAAAAAAACCTGAACATTTTCTGCGGAAAGATGGGCCGTCTCCAAATCCTTGTGCCCTATCAGACAAATTAAAGTAAATCAAGCATGAAATGAAGCAGGAGAGCCCCGAGATAAGGCTCCTTTAAGTCGTTTACAGATTAGGAAAGAGAGAGGTGCATCTGGTCTCTGGCAGTGAAGGAGGGCAGTTTCTCATCTCACAATAGCAGGCTGTGTATAGGATTACCTTACCTTGTCACTGACAAGGGAAGAGGCGCCTGCAAAATGTCTCTTAACTAACTTCCTAATGTTCCCAGTTAAGTTCTCTTATTAAAGTATTAACTGTTACGATGATAGAAATAAATTTTGATGTGTGCTTTTTTTTTAAGCGGGGGGAGGGGGGAGGAACAGACACCAGTCTGATTTATGAACTGGTCAGACACTGATAAACTGGGGGCCCTGGCTACCGGCAGAGGAGCCTCTTCTCTTATCAGTCAGGATTCTGCTGCTAGAGACAGGAGCAGATAACTTTCCAAAGGGAATTAGCAAGGCAGCCAACTAGCTCTGTGTTACTGGTTGGACTGGTGATCTAGAAGCTGCTAAAAGGGCCTCTCCTCCTATCAGATGGGTTTCTGCTGCTGTAGAAAGGGAGGCATTTTCTAGCAGAGACTGAGTGCTCAAGCCAGAATGTTAGCCAGTTAATGGTTAAACCAGTGCTACAGAAATAAGGACCAGAAGCCTTACCTTAGTGCATGGGCTTGCATGCAATGTGTTCTCACCAAATGAAAGCACATTGAAGGCAGGGCCTTGACACATTTTTGTCTCTGTATCCCATTGTCTACCTACCACACATAGAACCTAAGAGGCATATTTAATTAATGATTGCTGATCCACACTGACTGTTTGAAATGAAATTCTGAAGATACCTGTTTAAGGCTTCTGCTGAGAGAAGGCCTATTAGATTCCTTTTCCCTTCTCCTTCCTTGTTGAAGATATTTTTCTTCTATGATAAGCTTCAGTCAATAAGTTAATATTCTGAGCAGATACTCTTTATTTAGACTAACTTAATTTTCTCTATATCAGGGTTGGCAAACTGGCTAGTAGTGGGTCAAAGATTGTTTTTGTATTGTTCCCAGTGAGAAGGGTATTAATATTTTAAAATAAAGTTTTGTTTTATTTTAAAATGTAAAAGCAAAACAAAACAAAAACAAAAACCCTTCTTGGTTCACTGGCTATAAAAAGAGAGGCTGGCCAAAAGTTGGCCCTTGGGCTGTGGTTTGCAACCTCTGCTCTAAATGAAAATTTTTTGTCTGATAACTTTTCTCAGGTTTTTATTCAGATGTTAAAATTCTCTACCAGCTAAACTGTGTCTTTCTTTAGGAGACCGGTTATTTTCATAACCTTCTGTATATTTTTTTGAGATGTAGATAAACACAAATATAAATTTTTGTTCTGCCAGGTTGATAAATATGATATATATATATATATCCATAAGTGTTCTCTCATATCTATTAAAACTCCTCAAAATGTTGTAAATAGAACAAAATACTATAGTTGATGTCCAACAAATCAATCCACATATGGTTAAAAAAAGTTTTAAGGAAGAAAAAATATTTATATACCTATTCATGCCTATATAAATTACAATATAATGAAGGACTTTTTGGGAAGAAAGGTAGATGGAAAGTAACTTACTAATAAGTTTTAATATCCCACTTAACTTTCATTAATTACAGTAAGCATTAGCAAACTACAGCAGGCAGAATTATTAGAGCTAAAACACTTGTTCAGTCATTTCAGTCATATCTGACACTTTGTCACCACATTTGAGGTTTTCTTGGTGAAGATACTGGAGTGATTTGCCATTTCCTGCAGCTTCTTTTTACAGATAAGGAAACTGAGGCAAATGTGGTTAAGTGACTTGCCCAGGGTCACTGGTAGTAATCATCTGAGACTGGTTTTGAACTCATGTCTTCCTGATTCCAGACATAGTCCTCTGCTACACTCTACCACCTAGCTGCCCTAAAAATACTCAGGACTTAACCCCTCTCTCCCCCTCAAAAAAAGCCCAGGAGGATTTTGCCCTTTGATGAATCCCTCAATTATAGGATAAAATAAAAATGTCCCTAGCATGATGGATAACACCCTAATTTTCCAACCTTATCTTTCCCACCTGCATCTGAGTTCAAATATGGCCTCAGACACTACTAACTATATGACCTGGGCAAGTCACTCAATTTGCCTGCCTCGGTTTCCTCAACTGTAAAATGGATGTAATAACACCATGTACCTTGTAGGATTGTTATGAGAATCAAGATAATGATAGTTAAGTCCTTAGCACAGAGCCTGTCACATAGTAGGTACTATTTAAATGCATATTCTCTTTCCTCTCCCATTGTCAACTTGGTGTTTATAAATTCACCATTTGCTTTTTGTTTGTTTGTTTTTTACTTCTGATCATTTGTTCACCCCTCCCCTAGACTGCAATGTCCTCCTTCAGCATGTATCCAGATTTTCCAGCTCTTTAAGACCCAGCTTAAATTCTATCCTCACTTGTGAAGCCATTCTGGACAAATAATAGATTCTCTACCTTATCTGATTTACTCTATTGGTTTATTACTAATACAATTTACGGTAGTGTAGTCTCAGACCTGAGGAGAACTTAAGAGGTTATCTAGGTCCAGTCTTCTGCAAGATACATGGATTTCATCTCCAGCTGCTCTGCTATGGCCTTCTGCCTTAGAGAATTGCAGAATCAAAGGCTCTTGGAAGAGGAAGGAAGCTCAAAGACCATCTGGGAAACCTGTATCTGAAGAGAATTCCTTCTACAATATCACCAAGTGGTTGTCCAGCATGAAAACATCCAGGGAGTAAGAACCCACTACATTTTTTTTGCTATTTTTTTTTTTTGCATTTTGGGACCCACTACCTTTTGAGGCTGCCCACTCCAAGTTTGAACAGTGTTAATTGTTGGGAGAGTTGCTGTTTTTCATTGTTTTCCTCTTACTTGGTGTCAATACCTTCCTCTCAGCAATTTGCTTTTCTTGCTCTAAGAAGCACTGAGCTAAGAAAAACAAAACAAAGCAAAAAAAAACCAAAACTGCCAATCCCTCTTCCTTATGATAGCTGTTAAAAATAAATGGCGACATCTACATAATCTATAGTCTCCAGCCTTCTCTCCTCCAGCTAAACATCCTCACTTTCTACAACTACTCTTCTTATTGCATAGTCAGTCATCTGTACCCTTTCCATCCTGGTGGTGTATCTGCATTTTCATAGGCATGAACTCAAGGTCCTTCACCATTCTAGTTGCCCTCCTAGGTATCATTGTTTTTCCTACAAAGCATTCAACAGAAGCAAATATAATGTTGTCTAAGCAGGACAAGTTCTATTAGGACTACCATCTCCCCTTTTCTCATCATGGGCTCTCAATGCTACTAAAAAGTATATTAGATTTTCTGTCTGTCACGTCATACTGTTGGTTCACTTTAAATTGAAGTCCATTAAAACCTCCAAATTGATAGATAGATATAGACAGATATCTGTAGATATCTATGGACATCCATAGCTAGATAGACATATTTTACACGAGCTGTTTCTTGCAGAAATGGGTATAAGTTATCATATGACATTGCCTGGGTATTATGCCTTGTCCTTTCTAGCAGAATATATACTCCACAAGGTCACAGACCATGTCTTAGATTTCTTTGTAATCCCTGGAATGCATATTACTATGCCATGCACATAATAGTGGCAATAAAAATAAAGTATCTGTTGAATGATCATCTAATTTTTCTGCAGCTTTAGGTATGAAGTTTTTGTTTGTTTGCTTTAATTAGATGATTTTCCCTCAGGTCACTATTAGTTCAGAGACCTTTGCAGTGCCTTGTAGAAATAGGAAGAAATCAAATACCATCAGAACCTCAAATTTTCACAAATTTTCCTTTTTGAGAGCAAAGAAAGTGGCAAAAACAATCTTATCATTCATATAAATTTTATCCTTCACCTTTTAACTTTATACATCTTAGAATTAAAAAGAAATTAAATTAGGACAATTTACTTAAATTCTCACTTAAATTCAATTTCTCCCCCAGGAAAATGAAGACAAAGATTAGTGAATGACGACTGGACAATTTGTCCCTAGAGGAGACTTGAGAGATTGTTGAGTCTAACATTTCTACTTTAACGTCAAGGATATTGGCACACAGAGAATTTAAGTTACTTATTCAAGGTCATGCCTATTATAGTTAGCAGAGCTGAGATGCCTGCATGTGAGCCAGATAAAGCTGAAACCTATCATCTAGATCCTTGGATAACAATAATTATTAATAATAACTGCAGTAGCTAATATTTATATAGCACTTGCCATTTGCCAGGCACTGTGTTAAGTACTTTACAATTGCTATCTCATTTCATACAACAACTCTGCTATTATTATCTTAATTTTATAGATGAGGAAAGGGAGGCTACGTGACTTGCCTCGGGTCACATAGTTAGCAAGCATCTGAGGCTGGATTCGAACTCAGGTTTTCCTGACTCCAGGACTAGCATGTTATCCACTGCCTCATCTAGTTGAGATGCAATGTGAAGTGGTAAAAAGACTCTTGAACTGGAGAGAGTACACAATCCAATGCTTATTAGTTGTGTGGTACAATTAATTTCTCTGGGCTTGTTTGCTCATCTGTAAATTGAAAGGATCCTACATGACTTCTAAACTCCATCTCAAGTCTATGCTTCTTTAAAATACATGTGAGGTCATATGACATAGTAGATAGCATAATGGACATGGAGTGAAAAGGAAAGAGATTAAAATCCACTTTTGACACTTACTGACTGTGCTACCATCGCTAGGTGGTGCCATAGTGCAAAGATTGTAGGACCTAGAATTGGGAAGACTCTACTTGAACTCTACTTGAGTTCAAATCTGACCTCAGGCACTTACTAGCTGTATGACCCTGGGCAAGTCACTTAATCCAGTTTGATTTAGTTTCCTCATCTATAAAACAAGTTGGAAAAGGAAATGGCAAACTACTCCATTATCTTTGTCAAGAAAACCTTAAATGGAGTCATACATGACTAAAGCGACTATACAACAACCATTGCAAGTAACTTCATGTATATGAACCTCAGTTTGATTATCTTCAACATAAAGATCATGATAATCCATAACACCTACTTAGCTAAGAATTATAATGCTTAAATGTAGTAATTAATATAAATCCTTTTGCAAATTTAAAAGTACTATATAAAATCATTATTATATATGTTAAAAGATATTTTATCACAAAGCCATAGAAGGCTCAATGAGAAATAGACCATGATTAATAGGAACTACATGTTCCGCTTCTAAACAAAACACATGATCATCAATTCTTAAATGTACCTTTATAATCGTACAACCATCATATTAATATTAGACTAGAGAATACATTATCTCTTGATCAAGGTAACTGAGAAACTCTCAGGAGTTGGAAGAATTAAACATTGTGTTAAAAATTCAATTATTACATCTTCAAAATTTGTAACAATCTAAATCTGACGGCAATGCCAAGTAGAAGAAAACCTAATGGAGAAAAGGTAAAGAATCCAATCTATAAAACAATTTATCATATACAACTTCACACATATGGCAGTGATGATGGGGACATTTCATAGAGACCGTGCTTTAAAAAATCATGAAAATCACCGTAATTATTTTCGGTGGGGTGAGTTTAGTATAATCCTGCTCTCAGTAGAGAATGGATATATTTACAAACCTGTGACCAGCTGATGATATCTAGCATGTGCTCACTACTTGGTGCTCTGAAATAATAAACTATCTTAAATTATGCCAAAAAAGATAAGAGCCTAGTCTCCTATTTATTAATACTGTTGGAAGTGGCATGTTTACATGAAATTTATTGTAGTTCTTTGCTCTCGACATTGGTTAAGACACTTTTGGCTTCTTCATTGTAGTTATCTTCTTTATTAATCTCATCTAATAATAAAGAAAATGAGATTATATTCCTCCTCAATGAAGCATTTCTGACAAACAGAAACTATAATCTGTTTCTACTTCTCATGGTGGCATTTTGAATTATTGCAATCTGAACATTTTCTACTTCTTTCAATAGATATTTATATCAGATTTATCATATGACACATTCCAAAATATTTGCCTATAAACTAGCTTAATGTACATTAGTACCTGTCATTGATTAATCATCATAGATTTTCCTGGAAAAATGTGAGAGGCATGAGGGTTTGGAATCCAGCAGAATTCTTAAATTTCACTGAAATAAAGTTGAAATTGAATTTGGATTCGGACTTTGTTATAAACTTATAATTATATAACACTAGAAATACAAACAAATTATGTTTTGGTCTTAAGGCCTTCATTGGAATGTTAAAAAAAACCCAAATTATTTAATTACCCCTTATTGTGCATTCATTGAGTTGTTTTTGTTTTGTTTTGTTTTGTCTTGTCTCAAAAAGGCAGTCTTTCTAATTCCAATGTCATTTTAAGAAAATATCTATTCATATAAAGGCCTAAGTTGACTTTCCAAAGCTTTCAAGTATCTGCATGGGTATTTCAATAAAAATAGTAATAGCAACAATTTGGGCTTAAAAATACTTCACCCTATTTCATTTGATCCCCAAAAGAGATGGGCAGCACAAGAATTATTTTACAGAGGAGGACAGTGAGGCTTTTGAGAACTTACATGATTTCCTTTAGGCTTTACATTTAATAAATAACAAATATTAGGCTGGAACCCAAGTCCTTTTAGTGCAAGTAAAATTATATGTCTCATCATCACATAAATACATAGGCAAATTCTCTAATCATCTGATTCAAAGCTATAGTTTTTTTTTTCCAGATGTTGTGGCACTATCTTAATTTTTATTCTGAAAAAAATGTCATCATACTTTTTGTATGCTCTTATTCTCATACTCTAATAAAGCAGGAGTAGGGGGAAGAACTGAATTTAGGAAAATTACTGTACTTGTTTTTGTTTCGGTTTTTAGTTTTGATCTAGTTTGGTTCTTCTTCAGAAGGAAGATTGACATTTTCTCTCCTGTCATATGGGCACGATAAAGGTGGGAATGTGAATGAGGAGAGTGAAGGCCAATTGCCTTCTTTTCTTTGCCTAGCTTTTGTTGTGGCCCTTAATTTCTTCTGCATGCTTAAGAAAAAAGGACCTTGGAACTGAGTCTGCTTAGTATCACTAGCATTCACACACACATACACACACACATATCCAGTGCTGTTCCCCCTCCTTTCCCATTCCTCTATCTCCCCCTACCAGTTCCTGATAAATAGGTTTTGAGAACATAGATTCACAATTAGTAATATAATCAAAGTTACAAAAAATTTCTTGACCCTAGGAGAAATAGTTACCCTGAGACCATGGAAATCCAATCAGCATTAGGCAAAATAGTAAATCATCATCATCAATTTAATCTTATAATAGGGTATTTGGCTGCCCAACTTTGTGTGGTGGTTCACTGCCCTAATTATAAACAAAGAGTACATTGATCTGCTCTAGATACAGAGGTTTTCTAGGCACTACACTGACATAGATGGAAGCAGAATGCCTATCAAGTGGTCCTGTGTATCTGAAGCCCAAAACATGGTAGCAAAGAGTAACTCAGCAATAAAGAAATCATCAGCAATTCCCAATCAAGACAACACAGCACCCAGAAGATTGTAGTATGACACACAGAAAATAATCACACAGTGACAACGCAGGAGGATATTAGCTACAAAAGTCATGACTTATAAATTGGAATGAGACCTAAGGGGAAGAGGAAGGGAAGGAAATAAGATTTTATTAAGCATCTACTATATGTAATACACTGTGCTAAGCACTTTACAAATATCTTATCAGATCATTTGCTTTTTCTTGTATCCATGAACTACTTCACAGTGGGAAAGTGGAAGCTTATTTCTGCCTATTAGGCCTGAATCCATATCATTATTAAGCTGGTACCAGCAATCATATTCATTTTTTAACTTCATAAATTGAATTTTAAGTGCACTGGCTAAATCAGGAGAGACATCATGGCGTAGTGGATAAAGCCAACCTCAAACAGGAAAACCAGGATCTAGTTATGCTAATTATTTGGGACCTTTAATAATTTTGACATGGTTTCATTTTGTGACAGTAATCATCATGCATATGTGCTTCTAAAAACACTAAGCTAACCCTGAACATCTGACTCTGATCATATGAAACCAGAATGAGTTGTTTTTTGCCACCTTTGCCTAATTCTCTGTCAGCTAATTGCTGGATTTAGTGATATGCACAGGTGCTTCAGAAGAAGTCTAGGAGGGCCTGTAGGAACTGGGCATCATTACCAGATGGCAAAGCATGCAGACAAACAACAATGATGGTGACAAAAGTTTTGAGAATGTTTGACTTTTAGTTGGCTTGAAAATCTTATTCCCATTAAAGGAATGATAAAATATATAAAGAAGCATTTTTATTCCAGAATTATAGAAATCCCCTAAAGGGAGATAGAACATTGCAACATGAACTCCAACCTGCCGCACATCATATGAGGTAACTAAATTTATCAAAGAAATGGGGAAAATATGGATAATGGCCCAGGAGCTTGCCACTTACAAGCCCCTTTGAAAACCTACTGTGTTAATCAAAAATTAGCTTTGGAAAAAATGATCATTTGTCAAAAGTACACTTAAGATCCAATGTGGTTTGGTTTAATGATAAAGATTTAAATAGTATGTATTAAAATGTTTTAATCATAATTCCAAATCATGTAAATAAGTGACTATTTCAAAAGGACATATTTCATGTTAAATATTTTTACAGATATCAACACATGCATTTTTTTGTGTAAGTCAACACATTTAATTAATGTATATGCCCCAGATAATCTACATATGTCTGAATTATTGGATACAACCAGGTTACTATACACCAGAAAACATGAATTTGCGGAAACCTCTTGAGGTCTATAGGTAATTATTACTATAGTTGTCCCTAGGACAGATTCTCAAAGTAGAAAGTATAGCCTTTTTCTTTAACTTTCCCATTTTTAACAAAGTTATGACTAGAGTCACAGAGTGATGTATAGTTACTCTCTTACACATTCCTTATTCTGATCAATAATTAACCAATTCTATTACTTGGGCATTATCTCATCTCCTGACTAAATGATTATTCAGATTGTGACCAAAATAGTTTTCCTAAAGCATACCAGATCATGTATGTAATTCCACGATATACATTATGTAATAAAAATTTAGATTAACAATGATATCTCCTTGGTGGACTACTGTCCTGCTTTGTGGCTCTCTGTTGCCCACTGGATAAAATACAAGTGGCTCAGCATTACATCTGAACCTCTTCTCCATCTGTCTTCCAGGCTTACTGCAAATTATACTGCATTCCCTTCTATATTACAATCAAATTAACCTACTCTTTATAACCCTGAACATTCTAAGGCCCCTCCAACTACAGCTGTAGTTGGAGGGGCCTTAGAATGTTCTCCTTTCCCACTTTTTTCCCCCCACTATAGACATAAATCTATAGGCCATCTCATAAAGGAAACCTGTCCCAATGAAATTATCAGATATATACTTATCTGTTTACATGTATTATTGTCCTATACCCCACACCCAGAAACTTGAATGCATGCTCTTTGAGAACAGAAGAGATTTTTTATTGTAGTTGAATCTCCAGCACATTGCATTGTACACACAGCCAGTACTTAACCCAGGTGCATTGGACTGAAATAAAGTTACTATTAAGTTTCTACTTCTAAATTTGTGATCCTACTGCATGATCCTTTCCTGCTTCCCTAAATGGAATTACACACAAATAAAAATGTAGGTGTATTCATATGCATGTGAAGAAAATGAAATTATGTTTCATAGAAACTCTCACAAAGTAATTGATGAAAAAAAATTAAGAAATATTGTTCTGGCTTAGGGATTCTAAGGTCTTTTGTGCCATGGACCTCTTTGACCAGCAATCAGAGAGGGACAAAGCAAGCAACTGGGTATATATATATATATATATATATATATATATATATATATATATATATATATATATATATATATGTATATGTATATGTATATGTATGTATGTGTATATATATATGTATGTATGTGTATATATATATATATACCTTCAGAGAATAAAGTTTTTAAAGTTATCAAAATAAAATACATAGGATTACAAAAGAAACAAATTACATTGCTATATTGTTATCATAATGTTTTTTTAAAAATTTAAATTCACAGACCCCAGGTTATGAAAATTGCTTTAGGGCAAATGCAGGGTAATAACCCAAGGAAGTTTCCCCAGTTACCTCTTAATATGCCACACATTAGAGCAATAGCTCTTGCAATTAAGGCATCTCTCACCAATACTGGCAATGGATTGGTGACCTTCTTCAACTGGTACTGGGTTCTAATAGTTACCATATAATTTTTCCTAATTCTAGTACATGGGAACACATCCAACACTCACTGCTGTATGATTAAGCACTTTAAATACCTAAAAATGTGAACATAGTTCCCAAGATCCAACTCAGTTCCTCAAAAACTTAATAGCCATTTCTTCTGGCCTATTACCAATATTTTGTTAAAATTGTTATTATTTTAATAAGAATTTAAGATCAAATTATCCCAAACAAGCCAATATGAGGCATCATACAGATCTTTTCTGAAAAATTAATGTTGCCATTGTAGTCCTCCTAAACACTAATTTTCTCTTTTTTTAAACATAAAAAACAATATTATGGCGGTTGTATACACAGGTATGGCACACCAAAATGTGTGTATGTATTTTTATATGTGTATACACACAACATATATACATATATATATGGTGTACATGTATATATAATCTATAAACATGTAAATTTACACGTTTATATGTTATATATATGTTTTACACATATAAAATTTGTATGTTAGTATATCTATCTAGTGTCTTACTTTATGCAAACTACATACTTCTGTAGTTTCTGGAAATTTTTGTTTTATTTTTAATAATTCAATAAAAGCTTTCAGAGTCATTTGAAAATGTATTCCTATCTCTTAAAGTACTTACAACACTGTCCAGAAAATCTGAAAGGAAATGTGGCATAGGGGATTGATTCCAAGTAATACAGGGGTTCAAATTACCATTTAACCTATTTTCACCTCATTTTCCTCACCTGTAGAATGGATATAATAGGGGGCAGAGCCAAGATGGCAGAGTAAAAACAGGACTTCCACATGGCTCCAGCTCCCATGTAAAAAATGACTCTAAACAAATTTTAGAGCTACAGAACCCACAAAGTGATAGAGAGAAACAAATCTTCCCCCAAAGGCAGCCTGGCAGGCCAAAAGGAAGGATCTATCACACCAGACTGAGAGCCGAGCACAGTCTGGTGGTTCTGGCCCTAGGGCAGCCCCAACCAGCAGTGGCCAGTGCAGACTTCAGGACAGTGAATCACCAGTAGCTGTGGTGGTTTCCAGACTTCTTAACCCATAAACGCCAAAAAGAAAGTGAAAGGTCAGTTGGGAACTCTGTTGGAACTGGGTGAAGAAGAGCCTTCTGGCCCCTACTCCCGGGTGATAAGTGGCAGAGGCCTGGCAGCTACATCTGCTGCCACATAGCTGCCTCCAGAGCTCATGGCCTGCAGATTGTAGGGGGACAAAGTGACCATTCAGAGGGTAATTGCTCTTGCTTTGACCTGCTTGAATCTGGATCATGGTCTTGGGTGGAGGACCTGGGGTGTGTGCCTACTGTGCCAGAATTTGTGAGGGCTGCAGGGAAGGTGCCCTCCTTTTTATTTTTGGCTTTTTGGAGGGCAATTGGGGTTAAGTGACTCGCCCAAGGTCACATGGCTAGTTTTTGTGTTAAGTGTCTGAGGCTGGATCCAAACTCAGGTCCTCCTGACTCCAGGGCCAATGCTCTATTCACTGAACCACCTAGCCATTAGAAAGGTGCCCTCCTAAATAGCTCCAGCAGCTGCGAAAACCCCAGTGATTTGGGACATAGCTCTCTGCAATCTGGAAGCAGAGTTCTACTGAGGCAAAGAGATCAAAAGTCAAATAATTGGCTGGCAATATGTGCAAACAGAGGAAGCACAAAGAGACCATAGAATCCTTTTTTGGGGACAAAAAGGATCAAAGCATGGAATGGGAGGAAGACAACAGAATCAGAACTCCTGCATCAAAAGATTCCAAGAAAAATATGAACTGCTTACAGGCCATGGAGGAGGTCAAGAAAGATTCTGAAAATCAAGTAAAAAAGTGGAGGAAAAATTGGGAAGAGAAATAAGAATGATGCAAAAAAATAATGAAAAACAAGTCAACAAACTGCTAAAGGAGACCCCAAAAAATACTGAAGAAGATAATACCTTAAAAAATAGACTGACCCAAATGGCAAAAGAGGCCCAAAAAGCCAATGAGAAGAATGCCTTAAAAACCCAAATTTGCCAGATAGAAAAGGAATTTCAAAAAGTTACTGAAGAGAGTAATTCCTTCAAAAATAGATTGGAGCAAATGGAAGCTAATGACTTTATGAGAAATCAAGATACTATAAAACAAAACCAAACAAATGAAAACAAAACAAAACAAAATGTAATGTGAAATATCTCATTGGAAAAACCAGTGACCTGGAAAATAGATCCAGGAGAGATAATTTTAAAAATATTGGACTACCTGAAAGCCTTGATAAACAAAACAAAAAAAACGCACAAAAAAAAACCTAGACAATATCTTTCAGGAAATTATCAAGCAAAATTGCTTTGATATTCTAGAACCAGAGGGCAAAATAGAAATGGAAAGAATTCACCAATTGCCTCTTGAAAAAGATCCCAACAAGAAAACTCCTAGGAATATTATAGCCAAATTCCAGAGTTCTCAGGTCAAGGAGAAAATATTACAAGCAGTCAAGAAGAAATGATTTGAGTATTGTGGAAACAAAATCAGGATAACATAAGATCTAGCAGCTTCTACATTAAATGATTGAATGCCTTGGAATATGATATTCTGGAGATCAAAGGAGCTAGGATTACAACCAAGAATCACCTACCCAGCAAAACTGAGTATAATACTTCAGGGAAAATATAGACATTCAGTGAAATAGAGGACTTTCAAATATTTTATTTTGTTGTTGTTGTTAGGAAAATATTTATCATTCAAAAAATTTGCTGGGATAAAATGGATAGAAGCTTGGTAAAAAATAGGAAGGGATAGGGGCGGCTAGGTGGCGCAGTGAGTAGAGTGTTGGCCCTGGATTCAGAAGGACCTGAGTTCGGATCCGGCCTCACACACTTAACACACACACAAACAAAAATCTAGCTGTGTGACCTTGGGCAAGTTACTTAACCCCAATTGCCCTCCAAAAAGCAAAAAAAAAAAAAAAAATAGGAAGGGACCAAAATCTCCCACCACACAATACAATCAATTGTAAAAGGTCAATGATCTAAATAGAAAAGCATACAATAGAAAAAAAAAAAACACGCTAAAGGACAAGAGATTATCTCATTCACAAAAGTGAAGACCGTGCAGATTCTTTTTTTTTTTAAGATTTTCAAATATTCTTGATGAAAAGACCAGAGCTAAACAGAAAATTTGACTTTCAAATACAAGAAGCAAGAGAAGCATGAGAAGGTAAACAAGTAAAAGAAATCATAAGGAACTTATTAAAGTTGAACTATTTACATACCTACATGGAAAAATGATAATTGTAACTCATAAGACTTTTCTCAGTATGAGGATAGTTTAAGGGAATATATGTGTGTGTGTGTGTGTATGTATACATATATATTATGTATGTATGTATAGGGGGATATATGTGTATATAAATAGATATGTGAGTGTGTACATGTGTATGTACATGTACACATAGACAAAGGTCACAGGATTAGTTGAATATGAAGGGATGATATCTAAAAAAATAAGATTAAAAGGTGAGAGAGGAGTATATTGAGGAGTATATGAGGAGAAAGGGAGAGATAGATTAGGGTAAATTATCTCATATAAAAGGGGCAAGAGAAAACTTACAATGGAGTAGAAGAGCAGGAAGGTGAAAGGAAATGGGTCAACCTTATTCTCATTGAATTTGGCTTAAGGAGGGAATAACATACACACTCAATTGGGTATTTTACCCTACAGGAAAATAGGGGGAAGGGGATAAGAGGGGAGATGGGATAGAAGGGAGGGCAGATTGGGGGAGAGGGTAGTAGGAAGCAAACACTTTTGAAAAGGGACAGGGTCGAAGTAGAAAATAGAATAAGTAGGGGGTGGGATAAAATGGAGGGAATTATAGTTATTCTTTCACAATATAACTACTATGGAAATGTTTCGTGTAACTACACACGTGCAACCTATATTGAATTGCTTATCTTCCCAGTGGGGGTGGGTGAGGAGGGAAGAAGGGAAAAAATCTGCAACTCAAAGTTTTAAAATGAAATGTTTAAAAAAATTGCTTTTTTACATGCAACTGGGAAATAAGATATACAGGCACTGGGGTATAGAAATCCATCTTGCCTTTCTAGAAAGTTAGGTGGGGGCATGAGGAAGAATATAAGACAGAACAGGTTTGGGCAAAGGGTATTCAGTAGGCTTGCTATTTTGGGGTGGGGGTAGGGGAAATATGGAGAGGAAAATTTGTAGCTCCAAGTCTTATAGAAATGAATGTTGAAAACTAAAAATAAATAAATAAATTGGAAAAGTTGTGGGGGGAAAAATAAAATGGAAATAATAACTATTATACAATACCTGTCTTATAGGGTTGATAATTTTGAATGTGTGTGTATGTGTTTGTTGTATGTATGTACATCTATGTATATATTTATGTATGTATATATGTATATGTATTTTTGCAAACTTTGTTGTATAATTGTAAGTTATATTATCTGCAAAGCAAATAAGGTTTTTCTCAATTCTATGAAGACAAAGGGAAAAATGGTGCTTAGGCCTGGCTATCATCAGAAATGACATCTAAAAGCTAAGGGTACAGTGCATGGGCTGGTCTCATCAGCTCACTGTTCTGAAATAAAGATTACAGCAGCCAAATAGGAGGATAGGATCTGATAGTGCATGCATTAGACCCCCTTACTAGCCAAATCAGAAACTTCCTAGTTGGGTAAGCCTGGATAAACCACTTAAGCTGCGTCTGCCTCAGTTTCCTCAACTATAAAAGGAGGATCATATCACCACCTACTCCCAGAGTTGTTGGGAGGATCAAAGGAGTTAATATTTTTAAAGCACTTATCCCAGTGCTTAGCACATAGTGGGTACTTAATGCTTGTTCTTTCCTTTTCTTCCCTCCCCTGCCCCCATTACACTTGTAACATGACATCTTGATTAATGAAAAAACAACAAAACACCTTCTATGTTCTTAGATTTCTACTTAATTCAGGAACATACTTTCTCGCAGTCATGGCACCAACTCACGTGGCCAGCAGGAAACTTGCCTCATTTTGCTTCCAAAGGGAGTTTCTATGGGGACAGGGGGATTAAAATTAGACCAGCCAAAGCTACTTTGTCAGGCTCCCTTTCTAGTCACCCTTTGGACTTGCACTGCTTGACCTGTACACACATAGACTTGTGTGTCTAGCAGCATGGAGGCAACATGGTGGGTATAAACAGGGCTGTATTAGGTAAGAGAAGATAGGTGCTCAAATCCCATCTCTGCCACTAGCTGAGTGACCTTTGGCAAATCTAGTCCTAGTTTCCTACTCTATAAAATGAAGTGGCTGGATTGTTCAGTTATTTTTCAGCCATGTCCTACTCTTGGAGACACTATTTTGTTTTTGTTTTTTGCAGAGATACCAGAGTGGTTAGCCATTTCATTCTCCAGTTCATTTTACAGATGAAGAAACTGAGGCAAACAGTATTAAGTGACTTGCCCAGGGTCACACAACTAGTAAGTGTCTGAGACCAGATTTGAACTCAGGAAGATAAAGTCTTCCTGCCTCCAGGTCAAGTACTCTATGCACTGAGCTGCCCATGGCTGGAAGAGATGTTCTTTAATGTACCTCTGATCTTTACATATGTGATCTATGATCCACTCTACTCCGCAGAGAGGAAGGGGGAGGGAGATAAGGATTCCTATAGAGCCTACTATGTTCCAGGCACTGTGCTAAATCCTTTTTTTTTTTAAAGATATTATCCCATTTGATCCTCACAACATCCATGGGAGGCAGATGCTATTATAACCCCCAATTTATAGTTGAGGAAATTTCCGCTAACAGAGGTTAAAGGATTTGTGCGTAGGGTCACAGAGCCAGTCTGAGGTTAAATTTGAGTTCAATTCTTTATTACTTCAGACCCAGTGTTCTAAACACTATACTATTGGTTGCTTTTGACAGAGAAAATGTGATGCTTTCTTCACCACATAAGTAATTTGGTTTCATAAGTCTGTTCTTATACCAACCCCGTTTTCTGTCCTCTATGAGTAAAATCATAGAAGCACAATTTTTTTTAATGATAACTTTCTACCAGGTACTTGTCCACCTCACCCTACCCTGTCCCTTCTATGCTCTTCCCACACTGAGTGATGGCAAATAACTTATAACCAACTTTGGCCCATGAACCTCCATCTAGCTCTCTACCTAACTAATGGTCATTGGGTCTAGACCATATCTTGCTGGTTTGTTGATGAGAATGTCATGTGGGGAAGAATCAAAGGCCTTACTGAAGTCCACAAAGATTACATCTATTACTTCCCCCTTATCTACATGGGCTGTCACTCTATCATAGAAGGAAATTAAATTGGTCTGGCACAATTTGCTCTTCACAAAGCCATGTTGGTTGCAACCCAGTACCTTCGGCTCTTCTAGATGATTGCAAATTGATTGTTTGATGATTTGTTGTGGTATCTTGCCTGGTATCAAAGTTAAGCTGATTTGTCTATAATTACCAGGGTCATCTTTTTCACTTTTTTTCCCAAGATGGACAGTACATTCGTCCTTTTCCAATAATCAGTGACTTTTCTTGCCCTCCATGACTTCTCAAAAATATTAAATAATAACTGCAATATCAGGTACCATGTTCCTAAGAATATAGATCATGAAATCTTGTAGAATCAAAGATGTACAGCTTTTAAAAGAAAGCTTCATCCATTTTATTTCTATTTCTAACCTGGCTTTCCACTCTTCCATAACAGGTGGCACTCTGTTTATCTGATAATCACTGAACTTTTTCTTCAGCAATTCCTCTGTCAAAAGGAAAACCTGTCAGTCCTTACATTCCCCATTTTCCACAAAGACCACATTAAGACAACTATCTTCCCTTGACCTATCCTCATACTATTATGGATAATTTTAGTTCAACGTTTTTAGTCAAAATATGTACTCTTTTAATAACTTTCTAAATTCATATTAATGATATCCTAGAATCACAGGATCTCAGACTTAAGGCTGAAAACACATCTTTTTATAGGTGTTTTACTCAATTTTAGGAAACTGATGAAACAAGAGGTCACTAATTTGTCCAGGGTCACACAGATAGTAAGTAACAGAGTTGGGATACCACAGCTTCCATATTTATTCTCTGTATGAAGTAATAATAGATACATGGCTTTAAGAGCAGGTGAACTTTCATCTATGATTACATTGACATTAACTATGCAATCTCTCCAATTTTGTTTCTCAGCATCCTCCCAAGAAAAACACTTTTTATAAATTGTTCTATTCAAGTCAAAATATACTTAAAATGCTCAAAAAAAGGAGAACAAAGGACAAAATCTATTTGAAAAGTAGTTTGTCTTAGATTGAAAACATAAATGATTTTACTACTAATGAAATTTCCATTAAAAGGGTATAAATGGTAGAAAATACAAAATCCTCTGGCATTCAAAGCCCTTCATAACCTAGCTCCCTCTTACCCTCTTACCTTAGCAATCTTCTTACAGCTTGCTCCCCAAAATACTCTTCAATCAAGTGACCCTGGTATCCTGGCTTTTCTACAAACAGGACACTCCTTGGCTGTAGGAATTCTTTCTGGTTGTCTCCCATGCCTGGAAATCTCTCCCCCTACCAATTACTGATCTCCTTGGCTTCAAGTCCTAATTAAAACCCAACTTGTACAGGAAGATTTCCTCAACCCTTCTTAAATCCAGTGTCTTCTCTCTGTTGTTGTTGTTGTTCAAATGCTTTCAACTTTTTGTGACCCCTTTTGGTGTTATCTTGAGAGAGATACTGGGGTGTTTTGCCATTTCCTTCTCCAGCTCATTTTATCTGGAAGAACCAAGGCAAACAAGATTTAATGACTTGCCCAGGGTCACACAGCTAATGTCTGAGGATGGGCTTGATCTAAGGTCCTTCTGACTCCAGCCAGGGCCAGCAGGGCCACTGAGTCACCTAGATGCCAT
This sequence comes from Gymnobelideus leadbeateri, assembly GCA_011680675.1. Lineage (NCBI taxonomy): Eukaryota > Metazoa > Chordata > Mammalia > Diprotodontia > Petauridae > Gymnobelideus > Gymnobelideus leadbeateri. The sequence goes on along the minus strand of WOXC01007443.1, from coordinate 799,797 downwards.
TTTCCTTCTGTTAATTATTTCCTATTTATTTTGTATATTATTTGTTTTGTATATATTTATTTGCATGTTGTCTCCCCCATAGACTGTAAATTATTTGTGAGTAGGAAATACCTTTTGCCTCTTTTTTGTATTCTCAGCATTTAGCAAAGTGCGGAGAACATAGCAGACACTTAATAAATGTTTATTGATTAATGAATCTAAACATGATGGGCTTCCACTGATAAAGAAACATGAGGAAGGGTGGCTAAGTGGCGCAGTGAGTAAGAGCACTGGCCCGGAGTTTCACCGGGCTGGAGTCAGATGACCCAGGATTGGTTCTGGCCTCAGATACTTAACACCCACACAAAAATAACTGTCAGTGTAACCTTGGGCAAGTTATTTAACCCCAATTGCTTTAAAGAAAGAAAGAAAGAAAGAAAGAAAGAAAGAAAGAAAGAAAGAAAGAAAGAAAGAAAGAAAGAAAGAAAGAAAGATGAGGGAGTGGTAAGCAGGGTATAACTGGAGGTACAAGGCCAATTTCACAAATATTTTAAAGTTTTCCTTGTTATGATTAAAGAGTAAAACAGTAGTTTAAACCACAGTAATCATTTCCCCCAAATTTAGTAAGTAGCATTGGTGCTATCCAAGTGCCTTGCCATTAATTAAAGGTGTGTTTTTTTTAAACATCTGAAATTCAAGTATTTCATATTAAATTGCAATGACCCAAGTCTCAAGGCTCAAAGAGGATTCTGAACACAGAGAAGCCTCACAGAAATGTAAACAGGACCCTAAATATTTTGGGAGAAATAGGTAAAATTTAAGGGACAAATACTTAGAATTATTAACAGTTGATTAAAGATAAATATTAGTATACCAAATATGTTCTATTTCTTCAAATCTTATTCCTTATGATATTCTTTAAGCACATTTTATAGAAATCAGATATATTATTCATACCACTATTTAAGAAATACTATATGTTTAATTTTTCAAAAAGTGACATGTTTTGTATTGTCCTCTGCTTTTATAGTTATTTTCACCAGACTAGGATAAACAAAACAAAATAATTTACTTCCCTGTATTGCAGAAACAAAGATGCTACTAATCACCTGATAGCAGCTATCAAGATTATATGCATTGCCATTTCAGGGGTAATAATTTAGTTTTGTTGAATTTTTATTAAATATTAAATTTCTTTAAATTAATAGAAATACTATATAAGAAATATCCAACATGTAATAAAATGTAGATTATTTGGAAAGATCATCTTTTATCCTAATTGTTTTCAAAGGAAAGGAAATTTTCCTCTCTGCCTCTCAAATTGTTGAATCTGTATAAGCTATACATACGTTTTATAATCTATCCTTGCTGTGGCTGAAAAGCCACAAACTTCAAAACAAACCAGAGAAATCTCTTTTCAAAAGATCCATCCCTTTCTCTCACTCTCTCTTCTCTCACTCTTCTCTTCTCCCCTACCCCCCATTCATATATCTACTTCTTCCTATCTGTCTAGTTGTCCCTCTATATTAAATCTATTTTCTTCCCCAGTTAGGCTCTAACCTTTTATTTTCATGCTTTAATGGCATGAACCCTGAACTTGAAATTAGAAGACCTGATTTTAAGATCTGAAACTTGCTAGTCATGTGACAGTCAGAAATTTACTTCTATAAGCTTCAGTTCTTTTTTTCATTGGCAAAATAAGGATAATAATGCTTATATGGAATATAATATAATGGAATATAATATATGGAATTCACAGGGATATGGACAGAGAGAACTTTGTCAACCCTGAAATACAATAACCTATTTTTAGTGTGATTTTGACCTTGGCAATGATTCTATTCAATGACAACTTATTTGTCTTTGCATTTGCAAAACAACAAATCACTTTCAGTGACCCCTCCTCTACTCCACCCCCCCATAAAACCCTGAAATTTCTTTCTAAAATAAAAATGTAGATATTAACACCAATATTCTTCATTAGAGAGTCATAATTGAGTAATGATTTAAGAGCTAACCTCAGAATTAGGAAATATTGAGTACAATCCTATCTCTAATATAAACTGGCTATGTATCCCTAGGTAAATCACATAGCCTTTCAATCTCTTCACCTCCCTCTACCTCAGTTTCTTCAAATGTAAAATTGGGATAATAATAGCACCTATCTACCAGGGTTGTTGGGAGAGTCAAATGAGATAATATTTGTAAAGTGCTTACAATAGTGCCTCCACATAGTATGTTTTTAATAAATGCTTTTCCCCTGTCTCTCCTCTCCCCACTCTTCCCCTTCAGTACTCCAAAAAAGTCTTTGATACTGTAATTTGCAGAAAAGGCACTGACCAGCCTTGGTTGAGGCAGATTTCTCATTCAGTAATTCCTAGTGCCACAGAAACAGCAGGTTTAGTCCCGATCCCTATTCTTCCACTAACACTATAATGTTATAAATCATAGAAAAATCACAATACCTAAGAATAAAAATTATTAATTATCCAAAGGGCAATGGTAAATATAAAGAACAATAACATAGTAAAAATAGTAAAGCCACAAGAAGTGGCTCTCATGGAGGCGAGGCTAGGTGGAGCAGTGAGTAAGAAAACCGAAGGAGGACCCCAGATCGGGTTCAGCCTCAGATACTTAACACCCACACAAAAAACTGGCTCTATAACCTTGGGCAAGTTACTTAACCCCAATTGCTTTAAAAAAAAAAAAAAGATCTCGTGGAAGACAAGTATGGCCAGAAAAGAAGGTGGGTCATAATGGAACAATAGGGATAATACATAAACTATGTGCTTCACTGCTTCTCAGTAATGGCAGACCTCTAAGAGGATTCATAAGAGGACACAGACAAATGTAGTACAAGAAGAGAAAGCATGAGAGGGTTGTAATCTGCAACTTTGGGGGGAATACTTATATTCCTGAGATTAATGAAGCACTGAAATATCTCTACATTACAAATAGAAAAAAATAAATAAAAATTAAGAGTAAAAATGATTGCTCAAAGGTATTAATATTTTTTTAAATGTTCTTTTTTTTTTATAGAGGCAGGGAGCTTTGTCCTATCTTTTATGGAGAAATAACACACTAAATATTTTATTCAATATTTTATTTTCAATATAAGATTGCAATATCCTTAGTTAACTTATCTATTTCCATTTATTATGTTTTAAAACTGCCTTCAGATTTTATCTCCTGTGCATTTATTTCAAGACAACATTCTAGATAACACTGATTTCTTGTAGCATCTGGTAAAATGTTTTTATTTGTTAGAAAAACTTTGTGAGAAGATGAAAATAAATTACAGAACAAAAATAGTCTAATAGTAACTCAGGCCTTAAATAACAGTTTCCTCAAGTGTGACTATGTGATGACCATATACAAAACAAAGTATTTATGAATATTTTGCAAATGTGTCCTATTTATCCTGATACCCATATTTGACATTTATAAAATATATTACAGGTAGTAAAGTATTATACATACCTTCTCTCACTTGGGTGTCACAACAAATGTATGAGATAGTTATTTTTTTCAGGCTGTTACTTTTGTTGTTTTTAGGGTAATGGTACTGAGAAGTGATTTCATTGGTGACAATCCTCAAGCTTTTTGTTATCAGAATCCTTTTAAATTTTTTTTTCATTATTGAGTAACCCCAAAAGCTTTTGTTTATTGTTTATGTGGATTCTATCTATCAATATTAGAAATTAAAACTGGTAAAAATGTAAAATATCTTATCAATTCCTTTAACAATAAGCCCATTGCATATTAATCTAAATAATATGCCTTGTGAAAAGTAGTATTTTCCCCAAATGAAAAAAGTGGTATTGTTTTACATATTTTTGGAAATCTCTGTAATATGTAACTTAATAGAAGATAGCTGAATTCTCATTCTGCAATCAACCTGTGGCAATATGTTATTCTTGATTAATAAAATCTGACCTCATATAGATATGTAGTGGAAAGAAGGAGAAATATTTTAATAAGTAAATAATAGTATTATTGTGATTTCTTTTTTTACCACAGGGAGCTCCTGAAATGGTTTATAGCACTGGGTCAACCTCAAATTAGAATGGGAGCCAAAGATTGTACATAAGAACACCTAAAACCTACATATTGACTTAAAAAAAACATCTATGTCAGGGTGATGAGGTGCAGGCTCTGGGAACCCCTTTGAACTCTGATTATATAGTCCCATTTTGATGAGTCATTTGCATGAGGCTCTAAGCCTTACATTGTAGCTGGGCCCAAACCTCTGTTACTAGTGTAACCCTCCATTGTCCATCTACCTCCCACCCACAGCCTATCAAAATATCAATCCACTCTTGAACTGGCCTAGCCCACCATTGTCTGTTGGCTCCAAGTAGCCTCTAGCAACTCCCCACCCTTAATCACTCATTGACCTCATTTCACTTCACCTGAAGACTCTCCCCAAACTCCTCCTCTAGACTACTCCTAGATTCTTCCCACAACCTTCTGTATATAAGACCCCATCTCACACCATGTGGTGTGAGGGTGCCATAGAATTTCCAGCACAGACTTACTCTGTGTCCACAAGTCAACTTTTAATAAACTTTACTTTTCTTTGGCTGAGAGAAGACTTGAGTCGAATTCATTTGGCAGGACCTGGTATGTTGGTATTTTGGGGTCTTGAGCATCCTTAACCTCTTCAATGGGTGACGAAACTGTGGTCTCAAGGTCACATTTGGCTCTCTAGGTCCTCAAGTAAAGTACAGCCCTTTGATTAAATCCAAACTTCACAGAACAAATCCCTTTAGTAAAAGCATTTGTTGCTGTGTGGCTAGGTGGCACAGTAAATAGAAAACTGGCCCTGGAGTCAGGAGGACCTTACTTCAAATCCAGCTTCAGACACTTAACATAAAATTAGCAGTGTGACCTTGGGCAAGTCACTTAAACATTGCCCTACCTTCCCCCTCCAAAAAAAAATTAGGATTTGTTCTGTACAACTTAAGGCTACACAGGTTCCCTATCCCCAATCTATGTTCTATTGTTTATTTTGTTAAACATTTCCAAATTCCATTTTAAATTGCTTTCCCACAATGTTGCAGGCCAGCAATTTTACATCTCTGGTCTAAGGGATTCCCTGGTTCTAAGGATCATACTTTGAAAACTGCTGACACAGAGAATGACCAAATAAGGAAGTTTTCAACCAATCCAGATCAGAGATCTCTGGGCAATTTCTAATTTCAGGGAGCTTCCTGAGGCACTAAGGGGTTAAGAAATCTGTCCAGTGTAACACAATCGGTGTGTCAGAGATGGAGCTTAACCTCAGGTTTTCCTGATTACCTACTACACTACATAGTCTTTCAAGAAAGGTATTTTAGTATCTAGTTTTTACATATTAGGGATCCAGTCACACTATTAGGTGTGAAATTCAGAAGTTCTTATTCATCACAAATATACTGCCCTGCATTGTTTCTTTCCTAAAATCTCTCCACAATACTGTAAGCAGAACACATTATATTCAATTAGAGTTCTTCATACTCTGAAAGTCTAGCTAGCACTAAGGACTTTAAAACATCTGATTTTTTCTTCATATCAACCCTAGGGGTAGTTGCTATTATTCTCAATTTACAGGCAGATGGAGGTTACATGACTTGCCTAAGGTCACAAAGTTAGTAAGTGTCTGACTGTTAAAATAGCTTTAGAAAATATCATGTCGGGGCGGCTAGGTGGCGCAGTGAGTAAGAGCACCGGCCTCGGAGTTGGGATGACCCGAGATCAAATCCGGCCTCAGAAAATGAGCACCCACACACAAATAATGACTAGCCGTGTAACCTTGAGCAAGTTACTTAACCCCGATTGCTTAAAAAAAAAAAAAAGAAAGAAAATATCATGGCAAAAAATAAAATAGTTACAAATAAAAATGATTAGAGGTAATGTTGGCTATCCCAATAAAGGTACAGACAGTCTATAGAGTAGTGGCCAAAGAGCATAGGATGAAAATGAAAAAAAAGAATCTGAGTCCTGAGTATCAATTTTGTTGGCATTTATTTTGTGATTGAGATTATAAAACAGTGCAACAATAAATTCAGTTTTCTTATCTGTGACAATGGGGATTATACTATCTACTCCATAAAAGTGTAAAAAAAATAGTATACTAAGTTTCTCTTACTGATATGATCCTTGAAAGCAAGGACTGTGTCTTAGTAGTATTAGTATCTAAGAAGTCTAGCACTGTAGAAGAAAATTAAGGAAGTACCTCTCTTTTTGTAGGGAAGGGCCAAGGTGGGAACTCTCCATAAATGCAGATAAAGCCATCAATGGTTGACTAGATCACAGCACATTTGGTAGCCTGAGGCTCAAAAAAGGACAAAGAACTCCCTTAGGGTTATATAACTAATTTGTGTCAGAAGACCAATGTGAACCCAAGTCTTCCACATTCCAAAGTATTTGATCCAAACACTTTGGTTCCTCTCACCCAGGACAGAATAAATAATAAATAAATGCTTGTTCAATATGATTAAAAGACTAAATGGTACTTGGAAGATACAAATGAACTAGCAGTCGTTAGTTTACAAATAATTTTTATATAATTTTAATTATATGATATTTGTTACTTATTTAATTCGAATTTTGCTAGAATTGTAATTTTAAATTATTAAATTCTAAAATTAATTCTAATTTTAATAACATTTTCTGCCATACCACCCACTCTACTCAAAGGTCAAAGACTATCTCATGACACCATAACTGCCACTACAGGACCCAGTTCTATGACCAGAGCATAGCTTCCAATTTCTCACCCAGGAACAATGGAACCTGCAAAAGGAGAAGATCTCTGTGTGGGCAGATGATGGAGAATAGGGTAGAGTGAAAAAGAGTCTGATTGTTGTTATGGGGAATACTCGGGACTGTAGGAAGCCTGTAGCTTCAGAAATGAAACAAGGAATGAAATTCTGAAAAATAGCAAGAATTTCTGGGATTGGTCCTAGAAGCATCTCTGGAGGGAAAGGTTGCCTAAGAGCTCAAATATTATTTTGTTCCCCTATGCAAAGAGTTTTTCCTATATTTCCTGAAAAAAATTCACTTTGCTTTCTACACTAACTGGAGATTAAGTTCATATGGCATCCTCTTTAAAACATTTAGATATTCAGCCCAATTGCATTGTTTCCCTGGGACACTTTGTTGAACTTGGCAAGACTGAGAGAATAAGAGTTTTCACAGAGAATTTCTGGGTATCTTTAACCATACAATCCCCACTCTGGTCATCATCTCTGGTTTTTTCCCTACCAGAAACTCAGAAACTCCCTGTGGAACCACCCTAGGCTCTCATAGGTCAGCTTCAGCATTATCTTCCTTTGATCTAGGCTTCCACTTTACTTCCAAGTTACTTCCAAATTTTGTAGCCATGAGCATACTTCTTCATTCTCCCCTTACATACACATGTTTTCCCTCCACCTTCCATTTGTGTATTATCTTAGAATGCAATCAGAACCAAGATTGCAGAGAAAAGGCAGGGACTCTCCTGAGTTTTACCAAATTCTCTACCAAACAACTTTAAAATATGCTTCCAAAAGAATTCTGGAGTAGCAGAACCCATAAAAGGATGTGGTGAAACAATTTTCATGCCCAAGACAACTCAGAAGATTTGAAGGAAAGGTCTTTTGCACTAAGATGAAAGTGGGAATGCCAGGGCAAGCCAGCAGCAGGCAAGGGGAGCAAATGAATTTGCAGTTTTGGCTTCTAGAACTCTTAACTCATAGATGGTAAAAGGGTCAGACAACTGCACAGAAAGAGATTACAGGGGTCTCTTTGCTGACACTGACTACTTTGTTGCCTTGTACTTATGCAGATCCAGGTTACAATCCGAGATTAAAATCCCAGGGCAAGTAGGATTACTAATATGTCAGAGCACACTTCCAGAATTCCTGAACAGAGCTCAAAAAGGATTTTAAAAATCAAATTAGAGAGGTAGAGGAAAAATGGGAAAAGAAATGAGAATGATGCAAGAAAAATCATGAAAAAAGAGTCAACAGTTTGGCAAATGTGAAACACACACACACACAAAAATTACTGAAGAAACTAACACCTTAAAAAAAGAATATGCCAAATGGTAAAAGAGGCACAAAAATACACTGAAGAAAATAACTCCTTAAAAAGTAGAATTGGTCAAATGGAAAAGAAGAAACTAAAGCTCATGAAAGAAAATAATTCCTTAAAAATTAAAATCAAGCAAGTGGAAGCTAATAAGTCCAGGAGACATCAAGAAACAAAACAAAATTTAAAAATAAAAAGACAAGCGTAAAATATCTCATTAGAAAAACAACTGATGGGGCAGCTAGATGGCGCAGTGAGTAGAGTGCTGGCCCTGGAGTCAGAAGGACCTGAGTTCAGACCCAGCCTCAGATACTTAATGCACACACAAACAAAAACCTAGCTGTGTGATCTTGGGCAAGTTACTTAACCCCAATTGTCCTCCAAAAAGCAAAGAAAATAAAATATAAAATTTAAAAAAAAAAAAAAAGAAAAACAACTGAGATTTAATCAAGGGGTGGCTAGGTGGTACAGTGAATAGAGAACTGGCCCTGGAGTCTGGAGGACCTGAGTTTAAATCCGGCTTCAGATACTTGACACACTTAATAGCTGTGTGACTTTTAGTAAGTCACTTAACCCCAACTGCCCTCCAAAAAAAAAAAAAACTGAGTTGGAAAATAGATCAAAAAGAGATAATTTAGGAATTATTGGACTACCTGAAAGTCATGATCAAAAAAAGTCCCTTGACATCATCTCTCAAGAAATTATCAAAGAAAACTGCCCTCAGATTCCAAAACTAGAGGGTAAAATAGAAATTGGAAGAATCCACCAATTGAAAGAATCCTGAAAGAGATCCCAAAATGAAAACTCCCAGTTATATAATAGTCAAATTCCAGAGCCCCAAGGTCAAGAAGAAAATATTGCAAGCATCGAGAAAGAAACAATTCAAATATTGTGGAGCCACAGTGAGGATAAAACAAGATTTATCAGCTTCTACATTAAAGAATCAGAGGGCTTGGAAAAGGGAATTGCAAAGGGCAAAGAAGCTAGGATTACCACCAAGAATCACTTAGCCAGCAAAACTGAGTATAATCATTCAGTGGGAAAAAATGGATATTCAATTAAATGAAACATTTTAAATAGTAATGACAGAATAGAGTTTTATAGGTCTACCGCATCCCTTATTAAATAAGTTATCACCAAATAATTTAATTTCTCAGGATATTTTTTTAACCTTACTCTTCTTCTACTTCTATATGTTTTAAACATTTGCCTTACTGTAATATAATGTGATTGCTTTTATATAGTGGACTTTTAGTCTTCCATATTTTTGTTTGTTTCCCAAAGCAATTAAAAAAAAAACTGATTCTGCCAGTCACAGCAAATTGAAAAGTAGACATTCATGACAAATCTACTCAAAATTGTACATTCTTATTATTCAATTATCTGGAAAAATTTTTTTCTCTAATGGTAGAAGAGCTACGGAATCCTGCAAGCTTGGCACTCTAGTACTGCCCCCTGAAGACCATACCTAGAGGCTACATATGGTGGTAGCACTGACCAGAAAGGTGGAATAAAAAAAAAAGGCAAAACCTTATCCTGTGGAAGTCAGATATTTCTTAGCAGAGGAGGAATGTAATGTTCCTCATTCAGGAGGGAACTTTTGGGGTGCACAGAATGTGAAATGATAAGACAAGTTTAACTCTTGGCTCTGCCACCTAATAGCTATTTGACTTTGGCAAGTCATTTCATTATCTGGGCCAGTTTCCTTATTCTAAATCAGGATAATAATCACAGGACCATAGATTTAAAAACCAGAAAGCAGCTTAGAGGCCACTGACTTCAATATCTTCACCTTACTAATGGGAAGACTAAGACAAAATGGGAAAGGTGAGTTGCTCAGGGGGTCAGATGGTAAGTTATATCTGAGGTAAGGTTTCAGCCCAGGTCTTCCTGATTCTAGTTTCCTTATCCATTATAGCCACACTGCCTCCCTACACTGTCTTCGTAATAATGTTAGTAAGAGTCAAAATAGAACCCTATACTTTGTAGATAGTGGCTAATATGTGTATAAATGCTGCGGCTGCTGGCACTGCTGCTGGCATTGCTGCTGCTGCTGTTGCTGCTACTACTAGCACCACCATCACCAATTATTACCATTATTACTGTTAAACCTGGATTCAAATCCAGTCTCAGACTCTTACTAGTTATGTGACACTGGTCAAGATCTTTATTTCCCTCAGTTTTCTCATCCATATAACAGGGATAATAATAGCTCCTACCTCTCAGGAATGCTGTGAGGATATATAAATGTTTAGCATGGTACCTGGCATATAAGTGCCATATAATTATAAGCAATTAGCTAACATTTTTTATTAACACTCTGGATGGCCAATTTGGAGATAAACTGGGATGGATTAGGGATGGAGAAATACCAGGATGGGGAAGAGCCCTATCTATGACTTGCTAAAAAGGTGAGATCATTTAGTATGGATACTATTGTCCTACCTCATTAGGATATGACCTGCCCCTGGACTCCCCTTGGATCTCCTTCCCCTATCCAGATTAAGTGCTTTCCTAGGTGTTGGTAATCTTGCCATTCCTATAAACCCAGGGCTAAGATCTTGAAAGCTGGCCCAGTCTTAGAACTGAGAGGCCTGAGAAGTCTGAGAAGGCACTGGGCTAATTAGAGATGGTAGCAAGGGAAGAGACTGGGGGCTAGGGATAGGGCACAAAGAGAGATGACAATGCAGTCCCCACCTGGAAGCTACATTGCATGAAACTAAAATGATATCAGATGTTTTCACATAGTGCAATAGAAAATAGAACTGACTCTAGAATGAGAGAACCTGAGTTTAAATCTTATCTCTGATTCTGAGTACCTATGTAACTTTGTAAAAGTCACTTAACCAATATGGGCCTCAGTTCACTTAAATGAAAAATGAGAAGGTTAGATTATATGACTTCTAAGGTCCATTTTAGTGTGAAGTCAATAATCCAATGATTTAATTAAATAATTATTCCAAAAATGGATCCGTTTATTTGTCTTTTTGTTTTAATTCCCTCAAAGGACGCAAACATGGTTGTTTGGATTATAATTCAGTTATGTTAACCCATCCTATATATGTGACTTTTATCCACCCATGTTCCCCCATAATTTTGCCATAGGATGCCAATGAGCTGGGCACCTTCCTCACTTTCTCTTAAAATTGAGTATACAGAAGCAGAAGGAACAGACCATTCAACCATTCTCTCTCACTTTATCTTTTTTTCCCCATTTTATATTCATCTGATGGCATCCTTCTCTCCAGTTTCCCTCCCTGGTGTTCCTTATTTGTTATTGGTTGCAGCCTGCTCCCAGAGACTATGTTCTTCTCCATTGCCTTCTGTGGGCACTTAATTTTAATTCTGTGAGGGATACTAAATTCTTCAGAGACTGCATATAGTGTTTCGTGACTCATACTCCCATAACCACACAGAAAGAATATGAATATAAATCCTCCCAAAGATGGGCCTTTGTTTCAGAGAGAAGTTTGGAATCATAAAAGGAGCTCTACAATTTCACAAAGTCCATATAGCTTGTTGTCCTCCTCTTGTTTAATTGTGAGCTCAGCTCATTGTCCCTTTACAATGTCTGTTCCACATATATTGATAGACAAGCCCTATGGGTTATCTAGCTCACTAACTATAAAAATCCAGCTAGGAGGCATTCTCCATCCTCTATGTGGATGGCTATGCTAAATTAAAGGCTTAAATAAACACACATAGGAATGCTAATGACAAGAATCATGTCTAATGACTAATGAGACATTGCATGGCCTACACATGGAAATGCAGCAGTCAAATAACAAACAAACTTGCTGGATTGTATTTCCATTCAAATTGCTTCAATGTCCAATCTGTTTCACGATGAGAGTTTTGTGTTCCTGAAGAAGTTGCAATATCTACTGCAAAATAACAGAGATTGGTAGTGGGGAAGGGGGATAAAGTTCAGAGATCAAAGGTTATCTGTTCATTGCCCTGCAACCTCCTGCTATGGAATTAGTGACAATTTATATTGCACACTCAGTCCCAATATACAATTTTAATTAACTCTCAAGGGTATAATTTCAATAGCTTTATATTACATATTGCTGATACATACTTTTATTACAGAAAAAAATGAGAAAGCATGCTATGGCCATTGAACTTTACCCTTTACTACTACCCTTTACCCTTTTAAAAGGTTTTTGTAGGAATGCCACTTCACTGTCCTATCTTGCCTTTCTAACATGAAAAGTTAAATCACAAATGGAAAACCTTCAAAAATGATTTGATTGCAAACAACCCAACTTCCCCATATGAAACATATGACTATTTTATCTTCCCTTCTTTGCCATTAATTACAAACAAATTCATCTTTCTCTTGTGAAGGCTGAAGTTTGTTGTTGTTGTTAGATTAGTTGCATTCAAACTCTAACAAAAAAGATGAAGGCAACATTGAAATTCATCTCACAGTCCAGAATTTACTTAACGGCCAGCCTGTGCACTGTGATAAACGGAATGATGATCCAGCAACATGTCTTTATCCATGGTTTGCTTTAATTAACGCCGGCTTGTTTGTTGAAAAGATGATTAATATGCCAATGAAAATTGCATAATTGAATACCACAACACTGGCACAATCAGAAAGACACATGCAGTTTTTTGATTAACATTTATTATTATTATTATTATTATTGTGCGTTTTAATGTACTGTTCTCACTAGGAAATGATGCAGTTCTTTGACTGAGAGGTGAAAGGAAGCAGGGCTGAGGGCAGGATACTCCAGGATGAAGAACAAAATAGAATGCAGCTTAATCAGAATGAGAAAGGTCTTTGGTCAGATAGTTGACAGGATTTTAAATGTAGGCAAACTCCAAAAAAAGATGCCGTGCCAGTCAAAAACAAAAGACCATGACTCCGGTAGGCAATAAATTAGTGAAAACATAAAGAGAATACATGCCATTCATGTAATGTCAGGGATAAATAAAATTGTCAACAAATTTGAAGATCTAAGGTTTGTAAATGCATAATTTGATAACTCATTTTTTTTATTCTATTACCTCAGTTTCCTCCATATTTTTGAAAATACTTACCCAATTCAGGTTTGAAAAAGCACAATGGGTAGTGTTACAACTAATGATCAATAATAGCCATTACCCATTCAAACCTAAATTATTTTATTTAGAAATAGATTAAATTTGTTTTTAAAGAAAAGCCAAGAAAAAAACATTTTTATTGAAGACATAAACTAGTCTTGTGATTTCATTATTCTGAGCACAAAAAATAGTACATGATGCAATCTTTTATATAAGCATTCCAATGTAAACTTCCAATGATTCAGAGAAATAAATTTCTGTTGCTCTGAAAAGTACCATCTAAAAATTCTAATTATACAAACATGACTGTTGTCTCTGCCAACAACACTTACATGTAGAAGGATCAGAAGTGAATATGCTTAGAGTTGTAAGAAACCTCACCAAATTCTCTATAATTACACCTTCCAAAGCCACACAATGTCATCTGACCTACTAATGTTACTTTAACATTCCTGGGACTTGCTATCTTCCCTGTTTCAGTAACCTTTATGACTTCCAGGCCTTTCCATCCACCCTGAGGCTGAATTTTTGTTCATGTGTTATTTCCCATAATTAGAATATGAGCTCCTCAAGGACCACATCATGTTTTCTATTCATTGCCCCCAAATTTAAAACCTAGCAAGCACTGAATAAATGCTTCTTCATTCATCGACGACATTTTGTCCTCCCCCCTCATTTTGCTAGGTAGCAAAGCTTAGGGCCAAAACAGTTAAATGATTCACTCAAGATCACTCAAGCAACCCAGAAGGATAAGAATTTGCACCAAGATCCTTCACCAACAGATCCATCTGATCATGTACCACACCTCCTTCCAAACCTATGGTTCTGTCTAGTATATGGGTTTGTGTCCTGACTATGTAGAAATAAATATTCATAAAATTAATGATTACGTTTTCCATGATATCATAGTGATGATAAAAATTATTTCAGTGGGAATAATGAATACAATACAAATCACCAGTTTCCAGAGCTGGAATAAACAGCATGCATCAATCAATCAACAAACATTTTTTTAAGTGCCTACTACATGGTAAGCACTATGGTAGGCTATGAGGATACAAAGTCAAAAAAGTTTAATTCCTGCCCTGAAGGAGCTAAAGTTCTAATCTGGGACACAACATGTATTTGTGCATATATATATACATATACACATAGCTGCACAACTATATAATATATAACATTATGCATAATTATATATGAAATATACATACACAACAAAAACAAAGTAATTCTGAGGTGGGGAAGCATCCAGAATCTAGAAGGACAAGGAAAGGGAACTGAGAGGACATCTAGGACAACCTCCTTGTTTTACCAATGAAAAACAAGATTCTAGTGAAGTGAAATGATTTATCCTCAGTCATATAAGGATTAAGTAGAAGCACTAGGATTTATACCTATGACTTGTGTAACCAAATCCAGCATGCTTTCCACTTTGTCTCACACTGAGTCACTGATGTGTAATCTGATCACAAATCGGTAATCAACTGGAAGATTATAGATTTGGATAGACTAACTTATTCATGAAGATCTTCAGTGATTAACAGGGAAAACCTAAGTGTGAATGAACACTTTGAATCTTTGAGTATTCTTATGGGTCATTACAACAGAGTTGGAAGCACTCCTGACACACAATACCTTGTCGTGGCCCATAATACTTTAGTCCTACCATCCAGCTATTTATTAAGTCCACAGCAGAGAGAATATACCCTGCTTACTGCTTTCCTGATCTTTTTTGCTGTGCTCATGGATGTGAAGGCATATTTTTAATCAGTCATTACTGACACACAGACATTTGTCCAATTAGAAGGAGCCTCATCTGTAAAGGGCTTTGTCTTGGACTTTTAAGAGTATGACTATTGAGTGTAAATGAAAAGTTTAAACAATCTACTCAGCCTGCTTGTGGATGTGTTAAAATTCTGAAAAGTGGGTCCCATGTACACTTTGAACCTGAAGAAATATCTTGACTTGAGCTCTATAGTCGAAATGTCTCTCTCTTAAGGAACAGAAAAGACTTAAAGTAGAAAATAGTGTTTGAGTTGAGGTGGAAGAACACAGATTGTGAGAAGCAGAGAAGAGGACGAAGTACATTTCATGCATGGAGAATAGACCATGCAAAGGCGTGGAGATGGCAGATGGGATGTGGGGGAGGAAGAGCTAGGAGACCAGTCAAACTGGACAGCAGAGTGTAGGAAGGAGAGGAACGAAAAACAGTTCTGGAAAATTAGGTCTGAGCTAGACTGTGAAGGTTTTTAAAAGCCAAACAGAGAAGTTTATTGAAATTTTATTGGAATATTATTGGAATTTATTGATTTGGGCTATAATATGGCCAGATTTGAGCTATAGGAAAATCACTTTAGTAGATGTGTGTGGGATAGATCAGAGTGAGGCTAGACTAGGCTGGAAGACCAATTAATTAACTATTACAAGGTTTAAGAAGTTTTCTGTCATGTTGCTAGGAAGAACATCTTATTTTCATAAGTTTCAGAGGGAAGAAAAAACATCTTTCCTTATTAAATAAATAGATGTATTAGTAGCACGAACTATGGCCAGCAATTCTACCAATCTATACTCATACTCAAAGGCTGGATCCTCAGAAGAGCAACAGCTACTTCAGTTTAACAATGTAATCCTATAAGACAATATTCACAACAGTAGAGCTTCTAAATCTCTACTGGTATGTTTCCTATTAACCACAAGTCAGTAATTCAATTACTCCTAGGAAAAATGTTTATTCAGACGGCATGCTTGGAGTTTCAAAGCACTCCCTCCCAAAATGTGAGATATGTTCTCCCACAAATATACTCTGAATCCAGGAAGGAATAGAACACAAGGCACATTTATAGTGAAGCACATGTGTAGGGGCCATAAGTGCACAAGGTATCTCATAGCTCCTGAACCACAGAGTCTCAATGTTTTTGTTTGTTTGTTTGTTTTGTTTTTGTTTTGTTTTGTTTTTCCAGAGAATCCTCACTAGGTTGACTGTTGGGTCTGGCATTGGTGATGGTAATGAATGTATCTCCATTATCCCTAAACTCAAGTTTGGCTAGATGCTATCATGCTTTTTCAGAAAAGATTAGCAAAAGATTCAGCTATTTTGGTCCCTCAGGGCTTAGGTTAGGTTAGGTTTGGGAGATATAGCCTCCCCAGTTCAACAATTCTCCCTGGTTCAGAACTGGGTTCCCTCTGTGAGAAAGCTTACTCTAACTTTTAGTGATTATCTTAAGCTTCCAAAATGCCAGGTGGTCTATGCAAACGAATAACCAAGGTAAAGGTACTGTGGCAATCCATATTAGGAAGGGGGAGGCAACCAACTTCATTATTTTAATTGATCTTTTCATATGCAATTAAGCTATTCAGGCCTCAGAACCCCTAAATCAAACACCTCATTTATACCAGAAAGTTTCTCACACTTACCTTTCATTGTCTCTGTCATTTTCCCTTATAACCCACAGCTTAGCTGAAGTCTACAATACTTTACAGTTTTCCTTTATAGTTTTATTTAGTTTTATTAACCGGGAATGGAGCATATGCCTTATAACATTACAGGGACACAAAACATTTATTTTAGGTAAGAAAATTAAAGTGTAAAAATAAGTCAATAAAAAGACAAATGGATATCATTACACAAATAGGGAAGCTAAATTGTAAAGGAATTCTGGGAAGGTTCCCTTACTCAGTTAAGGAATTGTTCTTGCGAGGCTCTTATCTTTTCTTTGTGAGGCTACTTCCAAGAAGACTTCAAGAAAGGAGTAATAATATTCTAAAAGATCCAATTTAACAAAAATATACTATGGGGGGCAGCTAGGTAGCGCAGTGAATAGAGCAGCAGCCCTGGAGTCAGGAGGACCTGAGTTCAAATCCGGCCTCAGACATTTAACATTTATTTGCCGTGTGACCTTGGGCAAGTCACTTAACCCTAATTGCCCTGCCCTCCCCCCTCCAAAAAGTAATATGTGAGATATATATATCTGGGAGGCAAAGAAACAAGTGTGGAAAAGAGGGGGGGCTTCATTGACTTTCTGAAAGGGGTAGAGACTTCTTCATTCTTGCCCAACCTAGATATGTTCCCCAACTAATATTATGAGATTTCATCAAATTTTCATTATGGCCTTAGTACAATAGCACGTCCTAGAATGCAGATGACCTAGGGTTCTCAATGGTTATGGCAACAAAGGTTAAGCAGTAGCATGTACTAGGACAGAATATATATCTTTTGTCCAAGGATTAACTTAAATAACTGTGTGTGGTGATTTTTTTTGGTCATAGCAATTTGTATGTTTTAACCATGGCAACTACTAGGGAGTAGAACATGTTGCAACCTGCATCAGTAATGGAATCATCTAATCATGTGAAACTGCAGATTATTGGGAGTGTTGAAATACATCATAGAAAGTGGTCTGGAAAACCCAAAGAACTCTCGCATTTTCATTGCCGTGGAGTATCCTCCCGTAATCTCCTTTACAAATGGGCTCTGTGGCCTAGAGCCCCCTTCCCCCGAGCCAGGTCACTGGTGATTGTCCGCCGCAGCCCACTGCCTGACGGGCTGCTCGGGAGCCACCACTAAGGTTTACATCATCATAAGAAGAACAAGCAATATGGCAGCAATCCCGTCCAGCGGTTCACTTGTAGCAACCCATGACTACTACCAAAGGAGTCTGGGTTCCACCTCCAGCAACAGCTCCTGTGGAAGTGCTGAGTACTCTGGGGAAGTGATCCCCCACCATCCTGGTCTTCCTAAATCAGACCCAGGCCACTGGTGGGCAAGCTTCTTCGGCAAGTCGAGTCATCCATTCATGACAACTGTATTGGAATCCCCAGAGCACTCAGGAACTTTCCAGGTTGCTCATGGCAGGATCACCTGTGACCTGGCTCAGGAGGCCATGAGGAAGCGGCATGTCAGCGAGCCCAGCAAGACCAGCACTGGGCCTTCTGCATGAGCAGCAGCACCCTCCTTGCTGCTCCCCCTGCTTCTGAAGTGTGCTAGGCATCAGAGCCCATTTCCCCCTCCCCTCTCTTCCCTTCCCTTCCCTCTCCCACCTATTCCTTTAGAAGAGATAGGCTGCATAAGTATAGAAGTAGTTGTGGGGTGTGTGGTTTTTTTTTTTAAGGAAAACTAAAGCAAAACACCAAAAACAAACAAACAAACAAACAAACAAACAAAAACAAGTAAAGGAAACCACACTGCTATTTTGGTTTTTTACTATCTGAATCACCTATGTGCTTTTCGGCAGCCTCAGTAACCTGTTGACTTTGTACTCAACTGAAACTAATAAACTTTGAGCAGCCTTTAAAAAAAAAAAAGAAAGTGGTCTGTCTTGGTAAAATTATGGCAATTCAATGACCTTTTGAAGTTTTTATGCCACCAAGAGGATGCAGATTTCCCACCTACCTACCAAGCCTCAAAAGTAAAATTGCTTCTCTGTGTTTCCATTGTCACCTTTGTTACAGCAAATGGAGAAATTTTGAATGTTGTGGATAAGTTCACTTACCTTGGTAGTGTACTTTCCAGGGATGTATACATTGATAATGAGGTTGATGCATACATTGCCAGAGCTAGCTCAATGTTTAGGAGGCTCCAAAGGAAAATGTGGGAGAGAAGAGGTATTAAACTGTCTACCAAACTGAAGGTCTACAGAGTCATTGTGCTAACTTCATTGTATGTCTGTGAAACTTGGACATGCCAGGAAACTAAACTGCTTCCATTTGAATTGTCTTAGAAAGATTCTGAAGATCACCTGGCAAGATAAGGTCATAGATAGATCCTTTCTTAAGCTTAACTGGCAAGCATTCAAACTCTACTGCAGAAAGCACAACTCTAATAGGCTGGCCACGCTGTTCAAATAAAATGCCAAATGTTATGTTTGATTAAAAAATTATTTTACAGAGAACTCATACAAAGCAAGTACTCACATGGAAGTCAGAAGAAGTAAGGACAAGGACACTCTCAAGGTTGTTGTGCAGAACTTTGCAACTGACTGTAAGACATGAGAGACACTGGCACAAGACTGTCCAGCATGGCTTACCCACATCAACAAAGGTGCTATGCTCTAGGAGCAAAACAAAATTGCAGCAGCTCCAAAGAAATATGTGCAAATTTAGAGACATCTTCACTCCAAATGTTCATATGGACTATTTGTGCCAAACCTGTGGCAGAACCTACTGAGCTTGTATTGGTTTGATCAATCACAATCCAACACATTGTACCTTGACTCCAACATAGTGATGTCATTTTGATTCTCTTGGAGAATGAAGAACAACCAGATGCCTCTGGCTTCCTTGAATTCTTAATAAAAATCTGACTTTCTGGTCAATAACTTTCATACATCCTTCCTCATTTTCACCAATAATGTAGCCTTTTCTGTACAAATTAGAATTTTAACGGCAAGTAAACTAGAAGTCAGTTTGTGGCATTTACAATTCAGTAAAAGCCACACGATTTAATCCATTACCCCTGAAATTGCAAGACTTCAAGTCTATTTCTTCTTATTCTATCCTGTGAGGAGGTGAATAATAGCTGGTCGGCATTCTCCTCACAATAACCTTTTATATGTGGCATAATTATAAAGTAATGAGATTGATTTTCTTGTATGGCTTATGCTCATTAGTTTATAGACATACGACATATACTTGAAGACAGTTATTAAGTCACTCCTTAAGATTTTTCTTCTTTATGTGAAATAACCCCTGTTCTTATAGTCTTTCCATTGGTCTTATCAGGACTTTATCCAATTTCTTTTTATTCTTAAATTTTTAGACAGCCAAATTGGACATTTTCCTTCAGCCTGACCATTCTGAATACTTTAGAGCTCTGTCCTCACTCCACTTTCTCTCCACTTCGGGCTGCCCATAAAGACTGTGTTGGATTTATCTTCTTAAGCATTGATCTGATCATGCAATTCCCCAGCTCAAAAATTTTTGCTTGGCATTTCAAGACTTTTTAAAAGCTGGTACCACCCTCAATTTCCAGCCTTATCTCCATGCTCTTCTTCACATACTCTCCATTCCAAGGAAACAGAACTACCCTCTGTCTCCCAAACATATTATGTATTTTCTCATCACTATACTTAAGTTTAGGGACTAGGCTGCTCTCATTCTCTGACCAATCTGTGCCTGTTGAAATTCTACCCCTCCTTTAGGGGCTATCTCAAATATCACTTCCTGAAGGATGCTTTCCATAATTTTCGGTATTTTTAACTACCTTTCCTCTTGAAACTCACACATATTATTTTTAAACAATTGTCATATATTATAGTGATCTCTGCAAGAGTCTTTACTCCCCAATAGATATTAGTTCCATGAGGGCTAGGACCCAGTTCTTTTGAGAAGCATTGGTATACTAGACATGGATACATAAAGACTGAGGTCCCAATACCAGCTGTAAGACCATGGGGAAGTCATTTAAATTTCTTCAGGGTTTTTAACCCATAAAATGCAGATAATAATACCTGTAATAGTACTAACATTATGGGAACTCAAATAAAATGGCTGGAACATGTTCTGTAAACCTTAAAAATGAATACAAATGTCAATCAGGAAGAGGCAAACTTTAACTCCCCAATATTTAGAGTGCATTAAATAGGCCAACTACTAAGGATTTTCTCAATATGGGAATTCTATCAACTAACCAGACCATTATTTCCTACAACTTTTATTCTGTGAGAATTACCTAAGGCTCACGGAATTTAAACAGTAATAATAACATTGATAGCTGACATATAATATTTTTGAGGCTTTTCATATATTACATATATAATCTCATTTAATCTTCATAAAAACTATGAGGTGGCTGCTAAGGGATACTGAGGCTAAGAGGTCAAGTGACTTGCCCGAGTTCACACAGCACCTATCAAAAACATGATTTGAACAAGTGTTTCTGGTTCCAGATTCCACATTCTAGCCCACTACTTCATGCTCTCTCTGGGCATATTGTTGTGATTGCCGTCCAGCTGTTTCAGTCCTGTCTGTCTTTTCATGACTCCATTTGCAGTTTTCTTTGCACAGATACTGGAGTGGCTTGACATTTCCTTCTCTAGCTCATTTTACAAATGAGGAAATTAAGGCAAACAGGGTTCAGTGACTTGCTCAGGTTCATGCAGCTAGTATCTGAGGACAGATGTGAACTCAGAAAAATGAATCTTTCTGACTCCTGGCCTTGTACTCTATCCATTGTGCCACCTAGCTGCCCATTTGAGGGCATAGCAGATATTTAATAATTCTTGTTGAATAACTGATGACAAAAGAATGATTTTCTATTTTTTATATAGTTATCTAACTACATACTTGCTCAACTCTTGCAGGAAATCAATAATCTAATGGTTGAGAAAGTCGGTGCCTAGTTTTAGGAAAGAAACAGGAAAGAGATGGAGGGTCATAATTTGGAGTTGAAAAATATTTTCTGTTCAGTGCAATCTGTTCATAAGAAGTCTTCTAGTAAGCTGGCCACATTATTCTTACTTGTATATTGACATCTTAGTACATATGCACGTGTAGAATATAATTGGCAGACAGTGTGAAGTTATGTGCATGAATACAAAGTTATCAGCATGAAGATGAGATGACACCCATAAGAGGCAAGATTAGAAACTAGATAAGGTACCCAAATTGTCTGCTTAATTTGTATTTGCTTCTTTAAAAAAGAGAGGTGAATGGGGAGGAGAGCAGAGGAGAAAGAGGGGGAGAAGGAAAAGAGGAGAAAGAGGAAGGAAGGAAGAGCAGGGGAGGGAAGAGAAGGAGAGACAAAAATACTCATGTCAAAGATCATGGGATATAACACACAGCCCTTGTATCTCTCCTTCAAAGTATGAAGCAGGAACTCAGAGGTCCCATTCATCAGATCAAATTTACATTGCTGTCTTTGAGAACGACCACTGGACAATTAAACAAGGAGCTACCCAAATCAACCATTTTAAAAAGTATATCACTTGTAATCACTGAGCCCCAAGCTCTTGGTTACCTACCAGAAAGTGTAGTAAAAAGCAAGAGTTTGAGTGACTCAGTTACTGTAGGGCCATGATTTATACAGCATCATAAAAGCTGCTTTGAGGCTGAATGACATTGACACAAGCACAATCTACCCTATATGTAGAAAAGTACACTGAACTGCACAATCCAGCCCCGGTATTGTAGTTCACTGGATGTCATTCCAAAAAGCATCTATCTAAGCTTCTGGAAGAATGGCTTTTATCAAGAGGCTTCACTTTCCATCTTCAAGTTATAGAAAGACAATGCTAGCAAAGCTTCCCAAACACATAAATGCATAGTTTTTACCTTCTGAAATGTTTATTCTGGTTTGGTTTGAACTGATAATGACATCAAAGAAATAAAAGGGAGAAATGAAACAGGATAAAATTTGCAATTGTGAAAGCACTCTGGATAATTTGCTCATTAAAATAATGTTTCTGGATTTGTAATCATTACATATTATAACAACAAATCATTTTCATCAAAATAACTGATATTTCTATTATGAAACACTTTACATATATTATTGTATTTGAGTCAAGGCAACAGGCATTTATTAAGTGTTTCACATTTTCCAAGCACTGTGCTAAGCACTGGATATACAAAGAAAAAGACAGTCCCTACCCTCAAGGAATTTACATTCTAGAAAGGGAAGACAATACATAAAAGGAAGATAAAAAGCAGAGAGAAGAGGAGAAAAAGAAGGTGGGATCCAAGTGGGAACACGGCAAAGAAAGTCTGGCAAGTCAGAAGTATATCCAGGAGAGGAATGATCACATGACTGGTGTGGATTTCCTCCTTTAAATGGAAGCTTGGGAAGGAACAAGTCAATTAGGAAGAAGTCATAGGGGTGATGGAGGGTACTTTCAGTGCTAGAAGTCTAAGAGTGGGGTGATCTTCCATGGCAAATAGGTTTCTATGGCATAGTTTAAAAAATGTCCAAAGATTCAGGAGAAATGCCTGGAGTAGAATGAGGACCTTTCTGACTTGGGCATCCTCCTTAAAATGAAAGTTTGGGGAGGAATTAACTTTGATATAGAAATGTCAGCTCTTTTGATGACATTGATTTAATAGGATAAAATGTAAGTATAAAGGTATCATTTTAATGAGTAAATTATCCTCTGTGCTTCAAGGTTGCCAACAATCCTGGTCGGAAGCTGCAATAGATGTTATTATCTCAGTTTTACAAATGTGGAAACTGAGGCTCAGTGAATGTTCAAATGTCATACAGCTAACAAACATGTGAGACAGGATTTGAGCCACACCCTTTCTAACACCAGGTCCAGGTCTCTACCTGCTCTACCATACTACCTCCCAATTTTGAAATGATTAATATAGAGATACTAGTTTTCAAGAATGGAAGCATTTATAGTTGGTACTTTTATATTTTGATGGAACTACAATTTAACTGGCATGGATATTCCTTTCATTTATCAAACTCACAACTCAATCATCCACCGATTCCAATTAATTTGCTATGTCTTTAAACTAAACTTCAATGATGTATCTCATTCCTATGACAGCCAACTTGAGCTCTCAGAATTCAAACCATCTAGAGTTACCTTTGGGATTCCCCCAAAGATATTAGGAAAACTTAGAGCCTTCTCTTTAAAACTGCATGAGAGCAGAAGGATTTCTTCCCAGAGAGACCTAGTTCAACTATTAATTCATAAGGCCCCAGATGTTTACTAGCTACACGACCTTGGACAAGTAACTTAACCACTCTCTGTCTCAGTTTGCACATCTATAAAATGGGGATAATGATAGCACTTAACTCCCAGGGTTGTTGTGAGTATCAAATGTGGTAGTATTTGCAAAGTGCTTTATCATATAAGTAAGTGCTATATAAATGTTAATGATTATTATTTTTATAACTGGTAAATAGTCTGACCATGTGGCCATGGCAACTGGTATGACAAAAGTGAAATTTTAAATGTCCTTCTGTTCTTCCCTTCCCCTCCACCTCTTCTGTTTTTGCAGACAATGGCAGAGTAGTGGGAAACTGACCAAAGATACTTAGATCAAAAATGTTATAATAATGTTAACTATAATTATCATCGTGATCATTCTTATTTACATATGTCCATATATGTACATCTTTATATATGCATTTTTATATATGCATATATATGTACATCTTTATATATGCATTTTACATTGTCTAACTTGCATAATATTGTTTCTTCTCAAAAGAATATAAGCCTCTTTAGAGTAGGGGGTCTATAATTTTTGATTTTGTATCCCCAGCAACTAACACAGGACTTAGCACATAATAGGCACTTAATAAATGCCTTCTGTATGAATGAATTAATGAATGGGAATAGAAAAGCATGTAGAAGAAGATCTTCAATATTATATAAATACAATATCTAAACATGACAAAGTTTATATATACATGTATATGACCAAGTTTTCTTATTTTATATAATATATATTTTGTTTTATATATCTAAACATACATATGTGTATATATACATATGCATGCATATACACACATATAAGCATGCATAGGTTATTATTTGAATGCATTATCCTTAGGTGATTTTACATTCTTCACAAATATTTTCTTTCAAAGATGCATATCTAATAAACACACAGATGATTAAAGATTGGTAAATAATTTTAGAAGCAACTAAAATGTCATTTTGGGTTCCTCCTAACTGCTAAGCACACATAATAGGATTCCAAATTCCTCTGTCTGTCAAAATGATTCCTTAACTTATCATTTCAAACCTCATTTCAGAAACTGCTAATTCTTTGAATTTAATCTTGAAAATCTCTAAGGTAAGGAGCCAGAACATGACAACTGAATATAATCATTCCAGATCATAAAAATCTCTTTAAATCAATAATTAGATTGCTCATGATAGGACTGTATATTGTTGGCAGGTTTTTGAAGATTTTATCACCCCACAAAAGTTTTCACTAGACTTCCTGTCCATAGCAATCATATTTATGACCATAAAAGTCACTCGCCTAGAGAGTTATAGAGTTGATTCCATGGGCTGTATTTCTAATTTTCATTGAGATTTTAATTGTCCAAAATTTGAATTACTTTTAGTCCTTTCTAATTTCTCCTTCACCCTGAACTGATTGTCCCACTTTAATTTTCTCTGCTGCACTGTTGTGAGTACACACTTGGCATTTCTTTCCCAATTTAGAAGCACTAGGCAAATCAAAGCTTCTATCCCATCTAACAATCACAGACTTTATGTTAAACTTGTGAATTCAAGATGTTTGGAATTGATGATGTTTATCTCTTCTGTGTGCTACAGAGTACTGAAAAAAAGGCATCAAACTGCTCCCTAATTTCTAGGTCAACCATAACTCCAAACAAATCTAAATCCCAGGGCCATCTTATTGGGTGAAGAGCATAACAATAAGCAGCAGAAGAGTTCTTTACAAGAGGCTAGGGGATTTTCCACGGAGAGGTTGTCTCTTGGTTATAAAATTAGAGAGGAGGAAGAATTAAAGTGATTACACTCTAAAAATGACTTACTAGAAGTGACAGGATTTTTTTAACCTAAATATTTTTTAAGTACCAAATTTGTCACTCCTGTAAGTTATATGTTACCAACTGTAAAATTACTTTATTGCAGCAGTAAAAGAAATGAAGTACTTTTAGCTGATGTTTTTCTATAAATCAGGGACATTGTATTAAATTCCCATTTTATTTGCTTACATAGGCATTCTTTTATTTTGACTCAACTGATACAGAAATACTGAATCACACTGAAGGAAAGGCTTGTAAGACATAACAGGCTCAGTGGGTCTTTCCTCTCAAAATTAGGAGCTAAAACTGGTATACCTGAATTGGGATTAAGAGAATTAAGCCAAGGTTAGGTAAAAAAGCTATCTCTATATTTATACCTTATCACTCTAACACCCAGCTTACCAGGCCATGACCATTACTGCATTTATTTCTTAAATATTCATAGAGCAAGAATGCAACCTATTCTGCAATCACAAATAAGATAATACAAATAATGAATGATTTCTAACTATTCTAAAATACTAACTTAGGGGAGAAAACTCTACCAGTGAAGAGTAGCAACTGTTCTACAAATTACTGTCTTAGAGATTTTCCTGGAGGCACTAGGGAAGTTGAATGACTTACCCAGGGTCATGCAGCCAGCATACACGTGTGGTATGCAAAACTTGAATCCAAGTCTTTATTACTAAAGCTGTTTCTCTAGCCATTATTCTATGTTTCTATTCAAATAAAAATATAGTAGTCAATCAAGGATGTAGACTCTTCATAGAATTCTATATTTCTTCTTTAAAACAAATTAAAACTAATTATGGGAAGTACATTTTGGTTTTAATTTGTTTAGATTTCAGTATTTCAATGTTATGTTTAATTTTTGTTTTGTTTTTAGCTGGGAGGGAGTGTTTTAAAGCAACTCACTGTAGATTTTAAACTCCTAATTTCATCTCCTGCTATCTAACTTTGATCAAAGGAGCACAGATTTGAGATGAGAAGGGACCTTAAGCTAGCTATACCCCCTCCTCTCACAGATATTGAAAGTGAGAACCAGGGAGGCAAAATGATTATTAGTCCAAGGTAAGGAAGGGTAAAGAAGTCGAAACTCATATCTGCTTATTTTCCCCTTTGTTACCTATGGTTAGGAAGTTGAAACTGGCTGAAGTAAAGTTACTTAATTAACTGTGGATTTCAATTATTTATGCTCTCCCTGTCCATCATGACCATGAATAATCAAGCTTTGGCTGTAGCTGACTATGGGATTGCTATAGTATTAAAAATTCTTCTCAGATCATTGAATGCCCTGTGTCAATCGTGAAGCCAAGAGCTTCTAAATATCTGACCATTTTACAAAACCCTGACCTGGTCCTGCTGTATTTAAATCTCAAAAAGGAGAAAGCAAGTAAAACAAAATGATAAACACAGTCCCAGGCTTTGTACCAGGTAGCATCAGTCTCACACACAGTAGCTTAGTATCCAACTCCAAGAGAGTTTAGTTACGGCTTTAATGGACTATCAAGTGTATCATAATAACCTAATATAAATCAATTAGATTTAAACCACTTCAGTAAAACTGCCATATGGTACAGTCTCCTATATTCAGGAATAGAGTCATAGATGGGGCATTGGATTTTTTCCAGTATACATTACATAACAGGAGATTAAAGACAATCAAATCTTCCCTCATTTGCAAAAAAAGCCCCCAAAACTGCTTATGTTTTACATCTGAAGCACTGCTTGCAGATGTCAGAGTGGTCCTTATTTCCTTATTTTTTTTTCTTTTTTTGGAGGGGGGAGGGAACAGTGAGGAGGTTCTTGTCATTCTGTCTTTTATGGTTTCCCTCTGAATTTCAATTTTTTAAAATTAATTTCTCAATCCAATGATCCCTAAACCTTGTTTATAGTGACCTTCAAATCAACTGCATCACATCCAAACCAACAGTGTGGTTTTCTTTCTTTCTCTACTTTTTCCCTCTTCTTTTATACTTTCTTTCCTCTTTTTCTTTTGAAATGCATAATTAGCAAGCTCCACTATGCAGTCATAGGACTGAGGGTGACTGAAATAATGTTACTGACCTCACCCAAGATTTATTAATCACCTTCTGCAAAGCACTAAGCTAGGAACTGTGGGGGGACAGGAAACATTATATAGCACCTTATCTGAATGATGAATAAAGCATTATTAAGCACCTACTATGCACAAAGTGCTGGGCTAAATGCTGGGGATATAGACTGTTCTTGTTTTCAAGGAGCTCTCATTCTAGCAGTGGAGACATATGGGAAGTTTCAAGAGCAAGTGAAATGGTTGTTAGGGTACAGTGGCAAATTAGATGTTGATATCTATTGTTTAATGTTATTTTCACCAATAAATGCTATTTTGAAATGCTATTTCACTGATAACATTATTTTCACTAATAAAATATCAGGTTCTAATGTTGAATCATATGATAGTGCCAAGGACTTTGGCTTTGGAAAACATCATTCTTTACATTATTGTAATACTTATGAAGATTGTTTTCCTGATCCTGCTTATTTCATTTAGCTTCATTTTATATGTCTTCCTAAGTTTCTCTCTAATGCATCCATTATTTCTTAAAATACAATAATTTTTCACTATTCTTATTGCCACATCTTGTTTAGATATTTCCCAATCCACAAACATCCATTTATGTTCCAGCTTATTAGAATGACAAAGAATTATACTAAAACACATTGGTGTATTTAAGATATTTCTTTTTACATTTGATATCTTTGGAGTAATTCTTATAAGGCTCACAGATTGCTTATTTTCTCAAAGATCACCTTTTCAAATATAAATATTCTTCCAAAGATATTATACAGCTAAAATGAAGAAGTAATCTAATTTCTTAATACAACTTACCTAAAACTCAGGGAAAGATACATTATGCACATAAGTATAACATATAGCTATATGCTATACAATATAAAATAATGATTTATCATGTGAGAATTCATATAAAAGATCTTAGCTTAGACATTGTATTGGAAAAGCACGGGTGCTGATCATGAAAGGAGAACAGATGGGCAACCAATGTGTAACATTGTTATCTCTATGATGTTATGTTATGTATAACAGTGTTAACTCTAAGACAAAAGCCAACAAACAACAACAAAACAATGGCCTCTAATAATTTGATATTAAGATTCTATAACTTCTGTGAGGCACTCTCAAGAAAGGTCTTAGTTATCAAGGACAGAGCTTTCAAAGACTCCCAAACCATAAACATATTTTGACTAAGACCTCAGGCAGCTTGCAGCACAGTCTGTAAAATATAATTTCCTGCAAGCACTCTCACAGCCCAAGAGAACACCACACATGTATAAAGGAAACACCATACAGGAATGAAGCTACGCTCTGTTGTTCTGCCTCAAAGACATCTCACCTGACTCTTCTGCTCAGCCAATATACTGAAATTTCAGAATAACAAATCAGCACGAAACATTATCTCAGAGAATTTGGCTTTCCCTGCTTTTTATAAGTTACAAGTTTTAAAAGAGAAAGGTTGACCTTTCTCAGTGGCCCATCAAGGCTACTGGCAGCAACTCCTGCTTTCCTGCCCTCAGAAATTAACTCGCTTGTTGCTCTGACTGTGGGAAACATTTGGGTAGCTTTTCTAAGGGGTATTTCTAAATAAAAGGGGACAAGAATTGCATGGTATTGAGGTAGCAAGGAGTAGAGATCTAAATTAGTGAAGGAAGTGCCCACCTTAATGAAATTATAGATCCACTAAAACATCCACAGTGTACCTGAATAGGCATTGAGGTAAAAAGATGAAAAATAATATGCTCCTTACCCTCAAAGTACTCGCTGATATACAAATAAGACATGAGCACAGATAATTATAATAAAAGTTAGTGTGGCAAATATAGAGAAATGCTAAGCAGGAGGAAAAGAACTTGTAGAGGGGGGGGAATCTTTTCCAGTTGCAGGAATCAAAGAAGGCCCTTAAGCTTCATCTCATAGGAGAGGAGGGATTTCTACAAATGTGAAAAGAACACATTTAAATCATGAGAGGTGGCCAAGACAAATGCAACCCTAGACTCCTATTTTGGGGGCATAGAGCAGGAAAAGGACTGTGAGGTCAGAAGTCCTGCTCCAAAAGCCCCAGGGGAAAACATGAGCGGGTTGCAGGCCATAGAGGACCTTAAGAAGGACTTTAAAAATCAAATAAGAGAAGTGGAGGAAAAATTAGAAAGAGAAATGAGAAGGATGCAGGAAAAGTATGAAATGAGGGTCAACAGCCTGACTGAGGAAAACAACACCTTAAAAAATAGACTAACTCAAATGGCAAAGGAGGCCCAAAAGGGCATTGAGGAGAAGAATGCCTTAAAAAGTCGAATTTGCCAGATGGAAAAAGAATCTCAAAAGTTCACTGAGGAGATTCATTCCTTCAGAGTTAGACTGGAGCAAATGGAAGCTAGTGACTTTATGAGAAATCAAGATGCTGTTAAGCAGATCCAAACAAACGAGAGATTAGAAGGCAATGTGAAATATCTCATGGGAAAAACCACTGACCTGGAGAATAGATCCAGGAGAGACAATTTAAAAATTATTGGACTACCTGAAAGCCATGATCAAAGAAAGAACCTAGAAATCACCCTTCAAGAAATTCTCAAGGAAAACTGCCCTGATGTTTTAGATCCAGAGGGCAAAATAGAGGTTGAAAGAATCCACCGATCACCTCCTGAAAAAGATCCCAAAAAGAAAACTCCCAGGAATATTATAGCCAGGTTCCAGAATCCCCAAATCAAGGAGAAAATACTACAAGCAGCCAGGAAGAAACAATTTCAATATTGTGGAAACACAATCAGAATAGCCCAGGACATGGCAGCTTCTACACTGAGGGATCGAAGGGCATGGAATATGATATTCCAGAGGGCAAAAGAACTGGGAATGAACCCAAGGGTCACCTACCCAGCAAAACTGAGTATTTTGTTTCAGGGGAAAATATGGTCATTCAGTGGAATAGAGGACTTTCAAGCATTCCTGAGGAAAAAACCAGAATTGAATAGAAAATTTGACATCCAGATGCAAGAAGGAAGAGATGCCTGAGAAGGTAATCAGTGAAAAGAAATCAAAAGGAACTTATCAAAGTTGAACTATTTACATTCCTATATGGAAAAGCAATAATGGTGACTGATGATATCTTTCTCACTATGAAAATAATGGAAGAAGGGTGTGTGGTCATATGAATACATATGTGAATGTGTGTGTATATGGTTACAGTTATATATGGATAGAAGGCATAGGTTGAATTTGTTGGGAAGGGAGAATACTCAAGGGATGAAATTATGAGGTGAGAGAGGAAAGTGGCAAGAGGAGATGGGGAGAGACAGGGTAGGATAAACTATCTCATGTAGAAGAAGCAAGGGGAAGTGATTGTAAGGGGGGGAAGAATAGGAAGGCAAAAAGGCAAAACCACGTTCTCATTGAATTTGGTTCAGGGAGAGAATGACATACATGCTAAATGGGATATCTCAACCTGCAGCAGAATAGGGGGAAAGGGGATGAGAGGAGGGAAGATGGATGGGAGGGCATCCTTGGGGGGAGGGGTGGTTGGAAGTACCCACTATAGAAGAGGGACAGGATCATGTGTGGAATGGACCAGGTGGGGGGTGGGATGAGTGGGAGGGAATTGTAAGCAGCCTTGTACAATATATCTATTATGATAATGTTTTGCATAGCTAGACATGTACAACATATACTGAATTACTTATCTCCCCAGATGGAATGGGTGACAAGGGAAGAAGGAAATGGATCTGAAAGTCGAGGTCTTAACATTAAATGTTTCAAATATATATAAATACTCTTATTAATACTCTTTTGCTTATAATTGGGAGATAAGATGTGCAGGCATTGGGACACAAAGATTCACCTTCCTCTAATGGAAAAGTCAAAGGGGGTATGGGAAGAAGGTATGGGAGAGAGCAGATTGGAGGAAGCGATATCTTGTGGGACTGCTATTCTGGGAGGTTGGGTAGGGGAATAACGGGGGGAAAATGATTGTAATTCAAAATCTGGCGGAAATGAATGATGTAAAACAGAAATTAATAAAGCATTTGTTTATTAAAAAAAAGAATATAGGTTGTCAAAGGTAAAAAAATGTATAAGATATAAAATAATTTCAGATGGAAAACAAGTACTCTGAGGAAAAGTCATCGAGATTTCAATCATTTTTCACATGAACAACAATGAATAATGACTAACATTAAGTAAAGGAAGGATTATCCAATCAGTCATTTTCCATTTACACTGAAAAGATGAGAAAGTTGATGCTAATTGCAAGGCTTTAGATTACATGGAAGAAAATCTAATCTTTAAGTGATTCCTTGATTTAAGTTGAATGTTGGATATGGATGCTAGTTTTTCTTCATATGGGTTAAAATAAATTGGTATAGAATAAATAGTATGCATTACTTCCTATTATTCATGATGTCTATAGAATACTTTCTCCCTTATGCTACGTTATTATAATCTGTGAGAGAATTAAAGTTTTAATACCTGCCCAGATTTCTAGATGTCAAGATCCCAAAAAGTCATGCTTTGAAATAGTCATTTTTGTTTCCTGTTAAATTCAGAGGTTTGGATTTGGTTTGGAGAATAGTCCATTATAAAATATCTCACTTCAAAATTTAAATATTTTCTTTGGTAATTCCAAGAAAGTTTAGCAGATTCTCAAGATTGCATTGTATAGTCAGTAATTTTGCCTTCTGTCCATGAACTGACTCATCACCAGCAAGTTTGTTACTAGGCAGAAAAATCTTTAGCTGTGGTGATCACAATATTGGACCTAGGCCTTTTCTTCTTATCCAATCTCATCTCAAAAACAAATGAAAAAAATTAAATGTGAAATGATTTTCATTGTCCCAACAGGGACTTTTCATTGTTGTCTTAGTAAAACTTTACTAAATTGAATATTATGTCATCCTCTTCTATTTTCACAAAGATCCTGGCAGAAAGGAAGAATGGTGGAATTAGGAAATGCGGTTATCACTCTAAAGTGAGACCTTGATCCAAAAGATCTTGATTCCCTAGAAAAAGGAGACCATATACATACTAACATTATCACAACAAAACTATAAGAAATGTTTGAACAGAAAAACAAAATGGGCTAATCATATTTTGGGATAATAAAGGAAAAGATATAATTTCTTTGTTCCATGGTACTCATATTTAAAGGCAGAGAAAGGTCTGCAACATTTGGGGTTAATATTTTATAAAAGATTTATGGAAGTATGGAAAAGAATTGCTCAGGATAAAAAAGTGTTAATGAGTTGCTATGTGAACCAATGGAGAGATGAGATCATGGATGGATGGATGAGATCATGGGTCCACTGAGGCACTAAAATTTGTCTTTCCCCTGGTATAAAGACAGATATGTTCACTGTGGTTTTCAACATGAGAGAGCTGAAATGCCAAAGAAAACTGACTAGAATTGATTTGAGAAGCTTTTTCTTAGTTGTTTGCTTGGAGTTTAGACCAAGAATTCTTGGACAAAGAACACATTATTAGTTATTATACTATAAATATGAGATAAAAAAAACTTTCATTTTGACTTAGGGAACTTTAAATCATAAAAATGTTAATTAAGTTGGGAAGCTGAGAAGGAAACCATAATGAAAATGGAAATAATTTTCAAGTATATAACTTTTAAAAACTTGAGTTAAAGGTTTATTTTATTTTTTAAATTGAAGAAATCTGGACTTAGAAACATTAGCCAATCAACTGAAAATTCTCAAGAATAAATATATTCTTTCCCCACCATGCTCAGACTCAATTCAGAATGCACTACCAAAATAATCATATAGCAAGGACAATTCAACAATTAACCCATGGTAGTAGGTTTTGCCAGTATTTTCATTTCACAGATGGCAAGTGAAGGCGTAAAGTGAAACAAATCAAGCAATGACATATTAAAAAAAACTGTAGAACTCTGATGCTTGTTCCATATTCTTTTCTATCATTAGGCACTGATTCCTCCCAGTTTCAAATAAATCTAAAATACAATGTGATAACTCAGGGGGAGATTAAAAATAATTGCTTACCATTTTGGAAAAGAAAAAAGCATTAGGCAAATTTTGGGTGTTTCTCTTAAAATTCTCTCAGGTACATAATAATGTGTCATTTTCCAGATGTGTGATAGAAGAATATCTCACAAAAAATAAAATATAGGGCATTTTCTATAACCATTTGGCATCACAATCAAATGCAACAGCATTTCTCATTATATTAGTCCCCCTAGGTAACTACCAGATCTCTTTTCTGTATAAGAAACCTTTCCATTCCTGACCCATGAAGGCAATGATGTACCCAAGTATTTCATGTTCAAAGAGACAAGTGTTAAGAGAAAGGCATCATGAAGACAAAGGAAAGATTCAAGCCCAAATCATTTAGTTTTGAAACTATGGAATGAATGCATTACCAATTTCCAAAGAGGCAAGTATTTTCTGAAAAGCTATAAACTTGACTAACATTAAGCTAAAAAAATAGGTTTAAATATATGCTCTTTTTTTATTGGTTTTAAATACTGTTAGGAAATTCTGATTTTTCTACTTCAAGAAAAAGTACCACCCATTGAAAAATAAAATGTCCTGATATTTTACAGATTTCACATAGATCTTGTTCTTCAGTTTAAAAAAAGGGGTGGGGTTTCCAAGAGTAATTAGCCTAAACTCACTTGTAAATCATACATTCATCATTCTGGCATGGAAAGCACATTACTAATGCTGCTTATATATTAAAGTATACATGGAAGATCATGAAGCTGAATAGTCCATTCATTGTCTAGATTTCATAGTGTTCCTTAATTTTGATTATTCCTTCTAATTTCAGAAAAGACACAACAGATACATTTAATCCTTGAAACACAGTCACCTGTATATTTCTGTACAGAGGTGTACTTGGAATTAAAAAAAAAAAGTGAGTGCTGCTAGGTGATTCTTAATAAGCATTTTCTATTGCCTGAACTATCACTTTCCTCTTTCCCTCCTTTCCTGGAGTCATAAAGCCCTGGCCCCACTCCTTTCTTCTGATTCCATTGTGCTGAGGTAATATTTATGGAGTAATGTTTGGATCCACATTTCTCATCTTCTAACATAAAGGTTATCAAAACTCTGAATAAAAGTGAACTTTGAAGGGCTCAGTTACACACTCTACCATTTTGAGAGAAAGGCCAGGAGTCTCACGCTGAAATATCTGATCCCAATCTCTTCCAATAAACTTTCTGGTCACACACAAGAGATCATTATATACAGACACATGACACATACAAAACACAAAATACATATATACACATGCATACACATATGCATATTTACACATACATATTTACAAGTAGTAACCTTGATCTCTAAACCTGTCTAGAGTTTCAAATGCATGCACATTTAGAAATAATAAACATACTGAATAGAAGACATTCACTAAAAATTCAGATTTATTTAGCCAGCTTTCCCGTGTTGTCTGCCTTATAGTAATGGAAAATCTCCTCTCTATAAGACTAAATTCAAAATGCACTTATGAGGAGAAAAATAAACAGTATTTACCAGGACATCCTGACATAAACTGTATTAAACTTACTATTCAAAATGTCCAAAAAAGGCAGTTTCCTGTTTTGTGAGTTGGCACTTTGTAGACTACTGTGCACTTTAAAAAGAAGTTAATCTTAAATTACTTAATGTCATTTGTATCGTTTAAAGTATTTTTAGAATTTCAGAGGTCAGAAAGAAAAGGACACCATTCACATGCACAGATAGTTCATCTTCATAATCCTCAAGGAAAGAATGCAAGGAAGGAAACCTATGAGCACTTCTCCTGTGCCCTCTACCTACTAGGAAATGAACATCCAACAAAGAGGCCCAGCTGGTTATCCTTCCCTATAGCTGTGACCACGCTGGTATGTCCAAAATCAGGTAAATGTCACTCACAGGGAGAATCAAGAATGGAAGACAAGCCTAATTATAGGATGTCCTGTTAAAGTTCATGGGATGGTTGAACGAGTGTAATTCTTATTTTCAAAAGGTAACCCCGATTGCCTTCCAAAAAACAAACAAAAGAACTAAAATATTGGATACAAGCTTTTAGTAGCCTCTATCAGATTTCCTGAAGTTAGTTTAACAGCAGTCTCTGAAACCACTAAGTCAAATGTGCAATCAATTGAGTTGAACCTTCTCCCCATGCTTCCCCTCCCACTAAACCAATGGCTCACACCTCTTCCCAAGGCAGAGGCAGCTAAAAATCAGAGGACACTTGCTGGACTAGGTTGACCAATCTCAGAGGGTTCCCCCTCCCCTCACACACACACCCTTCCAGATACTTCTTGTTAACAGCTTGAGGGCGTTCAATCAGCACAGCTTTGATCTCGGCTGGAACTATAATTATTTAACATTGTTACAAGGATTTCTATAATCCATCCCACCATTAAATCCCTTTTACACCCTCATCTTCTGAAGCCTAATCTGCATTTCGACACTCAGTTTGTCTCTTCAGCCAGTTTCATAAGGCTCAGGCATTCTCCAACACGCAGACCCGAGGTGAGTTCTTTTTTCCCCCTCCCTCTAATGAAATCTTTTTTTTTCTTTTTTCAAATTGAAAGCTGCAGAAAGGTCTTGTACACTTGCTACCTTTTTGATGAAACAGCTATACAACATCAATACAATCCACCATCCTTGGCAAACTTCTTTCCAATCCACAGAATTAATTTTCTCAGATTTTTAAATTAAATTATTGAGAGGCACATGTATATGTATGTGTACACTCACTTATATGTATATTTATACATTATTATGTGTTTAAAAACAGGCAAGACAAAGATCGGCAAGGGCTGTCTAGTCCTTTTAGAAAAGATAAAAATAGAGACAAGATGGCACAGTAAAAGCAGGAACTTGCTTGAGCTCATCCCCTGTTTACCTCCAAAACCTGTAAAAAATGACTCTCAACAAATTTTAGAGCTACAGAACCCACAAAATGACAGAGTGAAACAATTCTCCCACTAAAGGCAGTTTGGCAGGCTGACAGGAAGGGCCTATCTAACTGGTCTGGGAGTAAAGTCCGGTCCCATGTAGGTTGTGCCATTGGCACAGTGGCACCAGTGGCACAGACCAGGCCAGAGCAGACCTTAGGGGACTGAATCACTGGCAGCTGTGGCAGTTTCCAGGCTTCTCAACCCATGCCAAAGAGAAAGTAAAAGGTCAGTGGGTGGGACCTGGGTGAGAAGAGTGTGGTCCAGCCCTTACCCCTGGGGCAGCAACAGCTGCTTCCAGAGCTCCAGGTTCACAGATGGGGGGGGGGGGGTTAACAAGCTGCTGATTAGAGGGCAATTGCAGGAATCTCTTTGCTGGTGCTGATGCAGGATTTTCTTGCTTTGCCCTGCTTGGATCCAGGTGACAGTCTTGGGTGGCTGTCCAGGGGTGAGGAGGAATGCTGGTGTGACAGAGCCTGTGGTGGCTGTGGAGAGGGAATCCTCCTCACAGTGCTGAGGCAAATGCCTAGAAGTCGCTTTGACAACAGCTGTGCAAAACCCCAGAAATTTGGGACATAGCACTCTCCACTCTGGAAACAGAGTTCTACTATGGCAAAGAGCTCAAAAGCCAAAAAATTGGCTGGGAAAATGAACAAAAAGAGGAAAAAATTCAGACTATAGAATTGTTCTTTGGCGACAAAGAAGATCAAAACATCGAACCAGAAGAAGACAATAAAGTCAAAACTCCTGCATCAAAAGCCTCTAAGATAAATATGAACTGGTCATAGGCCATGGAGGAGCTCAAGAAGGATTTTGAAAGTCAAATAAGAGAAGTAGAGGAAAAATTAGGAAGAGAAATGAAAGTGATGAAAGAAAATCATGAAAAACAAGTCAACAACCTGCTAAATGAGAACCAAAAAAATACTGAAGAAAATAACACCTTAAAAAATAGACTAACTCAAATGGCAAAAGAGTCCCTAAAAGCCAATGAGGAGAAGAATGCCTTAAAAAGCCACATTTGCCAGAGGGAAAAGGAAATTCAAAAGCTCACTAAATAAAATAATTCCTTCAAAATTAGAATGGATCAAGTGGAAGCTAATAACTTTATGAGAAATCAAGATATTATAAAGCTGATCTAAAAGAATGAAAAAAATAGAAGCTAATGTGAAATATCTCATTGGAAAAACCATTGACCTGAAAAATAGATCCAGGAGAGATAATTTTAAAATTATTGTACTATCTGAAAGCCATGATCAAAGAAAGGGCCTAGACATTAGTTTTCAAGAAATTATCAAGGAAAACTGTCCTGATATTCTGGAACCAGAAGGTGAAAGTGAAAGAATACCAATTACCTCTTGAAAAACATCCCAAAAAGAAAACTCCTAGGAATACTATAGCCAAATTCCAGAGTTCCCAGGTCAAGGAGAAAATATTACAAGCAGTCAGGAAGAAACAATTTGAGTATTGTGGAAACAAAATCAGGATAACATAAGATCTAGCAGCTTCTACATTAAAGGATAGAAGGGGGTGGCTAGGTGTCGCAGTGAGTAGAACGTCGGCCCTGGAGTCAGAAGGACCTGAGTTCAGATCTGGCCTCAGACACTTAACGTATACACAAACAAAAACCTAGCCAAGTGACCTTGGGCAAGTTACTTAACCCCAATTACCCTCCAAAAAGAAAAAAAATGGAAGTAAAGGATAGAAGGGCTTGGAATATGATATTCTGGAAGTCAAAGGAGTTAGGATTACAACCAAGAATCACCTACCCAGCAAAACTGAGTATAATACTTCAGGGGAAAATATAGACATTCAATGAAATAGAGGACTTTCAAATATTCTTGATGAAAAGACCAGAGCTAAACAGAAAATTTGACTTTCAAATGTAGGAAGCAAAAGAAGAATGAAAAGATATACAGGGAAAGAGAAATAAGGAACTTATTAAAGTTGAACTGCTTACATTCCTACATGGAAAAATGATATTTGTAACTCATGAGATTTTTCTCAGTATTAGAATAGCTGAAGGGAATATATATACATACACATACAAGTATACATATATACATGTATGTGTTTGTGTATATATATATATGTACAGGTGTATGGGTATATATATATATAGGTGTATGTGTGTATATGTAGACATAGACAGAGGGAGCAGGGTGAGTTGAATACGAAGGGATGATAGCTAAAAAATAAAATTAAGAGGTGACAGAGGAATGTATTGGGAGGAGAAAGGGAGAGATAGAATAGGGCAAATTATCCTACATAAAAAGAGGCAAGAGAAAACTGTTACAATGGAAGGGAAGAGCAGGAAGGTGAAAGAGAATGAGTCAACCTTACTCCCATTGGACTTGGCTTAAGGAGAGAATAACAAACACACTCAACTGGGTATCTTACCCTACAGGAAAGTATTGGGGAAGGGGATAATAGGGGAAAGATGATAGAAGGGAGGGCAGATTGGGGGAGGACATTGTCAGAAGAAAACACTTTTGAAAAGGCATAGGGCCAAAGGAGAAAATAGAATAAATGAGGGAGGCAGGATAGGATGGAGGGAAATATAGTTAGTCTTTCACAATATGATAACTATGGAAAGGTTTTGTATAACTACACATGTAAAACCTACATTGAATTTCTTGTCTTTCCAGTGGGGGTGGGTGAGAAGGGAAGAATGGAGAGAATCTGGAGCTCAAAGTTTTAAAAACAAATTTTAAAAAAGTGTTTTTATGTGCATCCAGGAAATAAGATATACAGGCAATGGAGTACAGAAATCTATCTTGCCCTACAAGACAGTAAGTGGGAAGGGGTTTAAAGAGAGGATAGGAGGGGGATATAAGAGAACGAAGACTGGGGGAAGGGGTAATCAGTATGCTTGCCATCCTGGGGTGGGGTAGGGGAGGGGAGAAAATTTGGAACTCAAAATCTTGTGGAAATGGATGTTAAAAAATAAAAATAAATAGATAAATTCCGGGATAATAAAAAAAAAGAAAGTATATCCCCAGAATGTAGCACAGAGCCCAGAACATAGCAGGTGATTAATAAATACTTTACTGATAGAAAAAATGAAGAAAATATAAAAATGGAACAGGTCTGATTGATTTGATCATCTCAGATGGTGAGGCAGTGTGGTATAGTGGATAGAAGCTAGCCAGACCTCAAGAAAAACTGGGTTCAAGTCAGGTATCTGACATGTATAGTTTTTGTGACCCTGTGAAACTCACTTAATATCTTATTGCTGCAGGCTACTCTCTAACAGTATAACATGCTGGCCTGTAGTAGTAAGAGTGAGTTTCTTCCTCCTAGCATTCCCTGTATCAATGAAATCTCATATCCAGGTTTTTAATCCCTTTAATTTCAGATGGTAGTCTGGACAGAGCTAGATTTGTCATGAAATAGAAAAACTGGGATCCAAATATAAGACCAATATAGAGTGGAGTCTTTCATGAAGAGTTTAATAAAAGAAAAGTCGATTGAAGGGGAGGCAGGAAATAGCCTAAAGGGAATACATGAAGAGAAAAGATGAATGTCAAGAGGCAAAAAGGGGCAAAAGGGGAAATGTGAAAAATTGCAAATCAATCCAAAGGATGCTGTAATATTCCAGGAAGAAAAAAGAAATTGTTAGAGAACCAGAATCATCACACAGGGGAGGAAGTAGTTCAAACTTCAAATCTCTTGCTTTTGCATATATGGTTCCCACAGGAATTTCAGCTTTTTAAAATAAATTTGGATTGGAATCCACTTGTTATTTCATTTATTTTGACAGGAACTAAAATTTAAAAAGATGAAATATTAGAGCTGAAACCTGGGGAAAGAACGGAACTGTTTGTAGACATGCTGCAAAGTGATTGGAATCTAAGTTACTTGTTCGAATTATACAGGTAGAAAGGTCCATGAAAAATAATCTTTGCTCATTCTTTCCTTACCAGAGAAGAAGCCACACTATTTCAGTGAGGTCTAAGCACTTTATTTGGTCATGTAGGTTGAGTCTACACAGCATAAAAAGGAGTGACAAGAGTCTTCTCTTTCATTACTACTTAAATAAGTACACATCCCTAAGGTCTAGGAATGGAAATTTTGGACTATGCTACTCAATTTCCTTATCTAGTGTATGATCACCAAATACTTGATTATGCAATCATCCTCTCTTGGCGCAACTACTAGCCTCCAAAATAATACAGCTGATCTGATTTTGTTTTTATGACCACAAGAGGAAAAAGTCTCCCAGATAATCATTTTTGTTTGTTTCTTCCTTCCTTTCTTCCTTCCTTCCTTCCTTCCTTCCTTCCTTCCTTCCTTCCTTCCTTCCTTCCTTCCTTAAGTAATCTTCCTTTTTCTATTTTAACCATTTGTAAAATAAAAGTGAGAGAGTGCATAGCATTATGGAAGATGACATTAAGAAAACTTTTGTTGTTGTTGCTGGTCTTCTCGAGGGTATAAAACAAAAGAAAAAAATGTGGTACCTTTCTTAACTCATCCTAAATTGATTTGCCGTTGCTCTGGCCACTCAGAACTCACAATATCCCTCAGATACAAGTTTTAAGCAGCAATTTAAATTATATTTTAATTCTCTCAAAATAATGCATAGCAATAGGAATAGCAACTTTTTTTTTTTTGTAAAATCTGCAATGCCTCCATGTCTTGTAATGATGTCTATGTCA
The DNA here is from genome assembly GCA_011680675.1 of Gymnobelideus leadbeateri. Lineage (NCBI taxonomy): Eukaryota > Metazoa > Chordata > Mammalia > Diprotodontia > Petauridae > Gymnobelideus > Gymnobelideus leadbeateri. The sequence continues at coordinate 758,626 of WOXC01007443.1, read as the reverse complement.
TCATTTGTTTGAGGTAGGGTCTCCTTAGTTCATTGCTATCTTCATATCCTAGGGTAGTCTGCTTGAATTAATCTCAAAATTTTTGCCCTGAAAATTGTTGTGAGATTAAAAAATTAATCTGACACTTATGCTAACAAGTGAGTATTCTACATGTCTCAAATAGTAAGAAGGACCCTTCTTATTTTTTTAATATTTCTGTTCTAAAACCTCAACTGAACAAAAGGTTCAGGGAAAGGCTAATTGCATTCTGATTAATAAATGAAAGCACCCCATATTTACATATTATTTTAAGATTTTAGAAAAGCATTCTCACAATACTCTGATTAGACAAAGAGCATTTGGAAACTGAGGCTTACGGGACCTTAAAGAAAACATATATACTTATAAGTAACACATCTAATGCTTCGAGATTCTTGTCCCTTTTTTCCTAATACATGGAACTAGATGAGATGGTAGGTAACTCTGGATCAGGAGTCAGGAAGACCTGAGTTCAAATCTTGCTTTAGATGCTAGCTCTGTGATGCTGGGGATGTTATTTAATCTCTGTCTGCCTCAGTCTTCTCTTTTGTAAAATTGAGATAATAATAGCACCTATTAAGATAAATTGAGATATTTGTAAAGTTATTGGCAAATATTTGCATACTATGTAAATGCTATTGTTTAGTAGGTTCAGTTGTGTCTGACTCTTTCTGACTCCATACAGGGTTTTCTTGTTAAAGTCACAGGGCTGGTTTGCCATTTCCTCTTCCAGCTCATTTTACAGATAAATAACTGAGGCAAACAGGGTTAAGTGACTTTCCCAGGGTCATACAGCTAGTAAGTCCTGGAGGCCATATCTGACATCAAGAAAATTAATCTTCCTTAACTCTAGGCCCAGCACTCTATCTACTATGCTGCCTAGCTGCCCTTATATAAATGCTAATGATCATTATTAGAGATGTCAAGTGACTTACCCAAGGTCACAGAGGAAGTATTTAGCTGACAAAGGACTTGAACCTGGGTCCTCTGACACCAAATTTCATGCTCTTTCCACTATACCATACTGCCCTCAATGTCATGTGGGTACTGTCTAAGTATCACTAAAATATGATACCAATTAAGTCCCATGGATAATTGGTGACAGAGCTGAAACTAGAACCAGATCACTGACTATATAGACTTATCCTCCTTGCATGTGAAATTCTTTGCCTCTTAAATGAATGGTGGAGGATCATCGGGGATCTGTGCTTGACCCTGAGCTACTTAGTATTTCTATAATTTACTTGGATAAATATATAGGAGACACACTTATCAAATTTGCAGATTAAAAAAAGCTGGAGGTGGGGGAATTGGAGATGGTTAACACATAAAATAATAATAATAAAAGATCCTGACAGGCATATTAAGCTAAATATAATAAGATGAAACTTAACAGGGATAAATGTAAAGTCTTATTCCAAGCTTCAATCACCTTTCAAGAAGGAGATAGGGAAGGTTTGGCTTGACAGTAGTCCATTGGAAAATGATGTGGTGGAAAGGGGGAGCCTTCTTAGATAGAATATCAGGTCAGGTCACCAGGCATCAACAGTGTAGTATGATAGCTCCAAAAGTTAAGAAAATTATAAATGGTTTTGAAAGAGGCATCATGTCAAATACAATGAAGGCATTAGTACTGCCTGTACCGTACAGGTCATTCTGATTTCCAATGCTGAAACTCTAGCCATTATGACACCTAGGCATCTTATGATAATACTAATTTCTGGGTGTTACATTTTAGAAAGGACATGGGTTAAACTGGAGAATGCCCAGAGGAGGGTGACCAGGACGATGATGTGATGAACTCATATGATATGAGGAACTTAGAAGTTGAGCATGGAGAAGGGTAGATTTACTTTGGACATGGCATCCATCTTTCAGTATTGGAAAAGGATTTCATATGGAAAGAAAATTATAGTTGTTCTTTACGTTCTCAGAGAGTGGCATTTGGTGCAATAGACTGAAGTTGCCAAGAGGCAGATTTAGGCTTGATATAGGAGAAAATAAAACAAAATTTCTAAACAAATGGAACTATTTAAAAGCAGAATGGGACTTCTTGGAAGAAAATCGGTTCCTCTTTATTAGAGATCATCAAAGGTCTAGATGCTCCTTTGTTCATTTCTGTTCTAGAGGGGACCTTTTTTCATATGGTTTGGGATAGATGGTACAATTCTGAAGTTCTTTCTGGGACTATGATTTTGTAACCAAATGAGTACTGAGGGTTTCTTCTGGCTCTAAATTCTATACACTATGATATGACTCCCAAGCAGGGCTTTTTTAACTAGAATAAGCCAAGACAATGGTATATAATATTTGACAGAAAATTAGAAGGCAAGACAACAGAAGAGTTGAAACTTGATGAAGGAGGGATGAATTCAAATTATAAAAGTAGCACTGAACTAGACTCATCTTAATTAGTTCAAATCTGGCCTCCGTCGTTTACTAGCTGTGTGACCCTGGCAAATCACTTAACCATGGTTGCCTCAGTTTCCTCAATTGTAAAATGAACTGGAGAAGGAAATGTCAAGCCACTACAACTTTGCCAAGAGAACATCAAATGGGGTCATGGAGAGTTGGAGGTGACTGAAAAATGGCTGAACAACAACAAATGGTTAAAAAAAAACCCTCATATCTGAATATTCTCTAATGATTATTATTTCCCCAGAATAACCCCAAGAGGAAGGATGGCCAAGTACCACTTTCCCTACTTTACAGATGAAAAAATTTAGGATCAAACAGTTTAAGTTCCCTGGGTTTGGTCACATAAGTGTCAGGAATGGGATATGAACCTAAATCTCAACTCTAAGCCCCACACTCATTTCATTTCTTCAAATTAACTTTCCAAGTGCAAGAAAAGAAAGTCAGTTTGAGGTAATATATTGTACAGAAAAAAAGTTTCATATACCACAACAGTCACTGAGGGCATTACATTATAAGACAACATCCTATGTCTGATGTGCCTAACTATAATAATAGAAAGAGCTACCATTTATAGAATGTGTATTATTTACCAGGCACTTTGCTAAGTTCTTTACACTTATTTTCTTATTTTATCCCCAAAATACCCATGGAAAGTTGCTGCTATTATTATCACCCCCATCTTACAGATGAGAAAATTAAGGTAAACAGAGGTTAAGTGACTTCCTAGGTCATACAGCCAGCAAGTTTCTCAGGCTGAATTTGAACCTGATTAAAATATCTGAGTCTTCCTAATTCCAGACTTGGTGTTCTATCCACTTCACCACCTAGCTGTCTAATAGTTACGACTGAACAACAACAAAAAAGCAGGGAGAGGGGGGGAGAGTTAGACAATGTTAAGAACACTGTTTAATAAGTCAGAGATTAATTATTCATTTAAGAAGAATAACCATCAAAACCAGAAGTATATAAAGTTTTAAGGTTATGTTGAATAAGTCATTCCTTGCTAATGGCAACTACAGACAAGGCATTAAAAAATAACACATGAGGTCTTAGAATCCTGATTTTTAAAAAGAAACAACATGTTATATAGGATTAAGTGATGCTTAGAACCCACAAATTATAATAAACAATAACCTAACCTAAGTAGAAGGGTTTAGAAGATAATAAAGGTTATTAGTTGTAATCATTTTTTAAATACAAAGAAAACAACATCAATGAGGTGGAGAGATAAAATAACAGTGTAACAGATGGCAGATGCTACAAAGGGGAAAGTTTTCATGCTAATAATGGCCAGATTGTAAGAAAATGTAAAGATGAGGCCAGTACTAGATGCCTAGAGGGAAAGCTGTAAATGTTCATAGAAATTGAGACCATGATCCATAACAGAATTTATAACCTCAATGAAAATGCCAACTGTTTTTCTTTTATTTCAAGACCTATTGTTCACTTTCTTCCAAAATAGACAAGAAATAATTTCATTCACTCTATTTTACTGATTTTAACAGCATATAAAATTTTTGTGTTTTGGGTTTCTTGAAAATTAATGTCTCTATGAGTATAATGATGTGATTCCTTGAGGTCTATGGTATTTTAAAAGAATTATTCAGATGAAAATAACTGTATTACGTGTTTCTTGTAAGAAACATAGGGTTCTATTGTTATTTAAAGGTATTATATCTAGAACAATTTCATTTTTACTACTTGAAAGTATCTGATGACCCACTTCATGAAAATTTACCTAAAATAATTCTTGTTTATGGAAATATACCTAAAAAGGAAATTTTAATAGCTTTCAAATGAAAATTGTTTAAATATAATCAAGCAAGTAGTAAAGCAAACATATGTCAAATTACTAATTTTCAAATATATCATTATATGATACAATGTGGTGGCATTGTTAATAGCTCTCTCGCCCAGGTGTCAGGAAGACTTAAGTTCAATTCCAGTCTCAGACACTCACTTATTGTGCACAACTCATTTAACATTTGCCTCAGTTTCCTCATCTATAAGATAAAAATAGAGCCTACCTCTGTAGGTTTTGAGGATTAAATGAGATATTTATAAACTGCTTTGAAAACCCCTTAAACTTCCATAAAAGTGCTAGCTATTAATAATTAGATAATAATAAGTCATGGTCATTTCATATTAGCTTTAAGCTTTATGAGCTGCTAAAATAATTTCATTCCATTTTCCAGATTGAAAAACCAATTTTTATGGGAAATCAATTTTGCTACACTAAATGTAATTACTATTTCTAATTAACAAATAATTTCAGTTTTACTCAAAAGGTCTCCCCCCCTTTCTTTTCAAATGAAAAATTTCTTTTATAAAAAACTAATACATAAGAATTTTGGTGAAATAATAGTATATGCCAACCCTCAGTTGTCTTGAAAAAAAAATAACAAGATTAATGAATTTAAAACATTTATAATAATTTTAAATTCAGCATGTAAAGAAATTAAAAATTTAAAAATAAATAATAAAATGATTGAAGCAAATATTCAATTAATAAAAATTAATACAATTCCAACTTCAAATCAAATAGTGATTCTATACAGCTAATCAAATTGGGGCTTCTTTTTCTTTGTAGAATTGATGTTTCTTCAAAATACACTCGGTTTGTTTTTAAGATTATCCCATTGCTACTTTCCCTATCTCAGCAGTTAGAGTTTTAATGGCAAATGTAAAAGCAGTTTATTCCAGGACAGAATTTCTTTAAACAAAAGTTGATAATAGATTTTTCCCCTAATCATGTTTTCTTAAAGTTTTATTTTTTTCCTTTTATATTTAAAGAGAATTTGGCATTCATCAATTAAAGTTTGTATTTCAGATTTCAAGAATTTCTTTTCTGCCTAAGATGTCAGTGTGATGGGGTCCTTGTGATGTATATATGTCTGTAGTATCAATCTGTAACATCAGTTTGTAAATGGGGTGCTTTGGGATCTATGTCTGTAAAATCAATTTGTAAAAGCAGTCTGTAAGATCACATTTCCACCCCCCCCAGCCTTAGAGCATTGACTCTGCCCCTTCCCCCTCCCAGCACTCTGCCCAGCAAAAACTCATGACCTGTTTATCTCTGCTTGAAACAATAAGTTATGTAAATGCTATCTCCCTTAGTTAGAGTGGCCAGCCCCACCAGAAATTCTTCAATACCTTATCTATAGGGTAACTCCTTAGTCAATTATATACCCACACTGTCTCTGATGACCTTGGTGGGAGGCAGACTGGGCACTCTTTAGTGAAGTATCAGGCCTAAAACCACACCTCCAGCTAGCCCCGCTTGAGCTATTTCCCAATGAATCATGGGCAATACACCTGCGCAGTTGATATTAAAAGTGTATGGTCCTTTGAGCACTGACCACTCCTTAACTCCTCCCTGATCCCACCCTTACTCACCTAGTTAGCATAACTGACCCCTTAAAACTATGTCTCTGGCCTCTGCGAGTTTGCAGGTTCCATAAGAATCTACCCCGCTGTTATCTACAGCGTAACAATAAACTTTACAATTTCGGCTTCAAAGTCTGCTTGAGCCTGGTGAATTCCTTCCAGACTGGATGCCAGGAGAGGTATCTCTGGCAGAACCACTTACCCTCCCCCCCTCCTTATTACCCTTCCCTCTTCAAGTGGGTGTATTTGCCTTTGTTCACTGAGGCTATGCTTCAGATATCAAGTTATTCACTGATAGACCATTGGTCATACTGGATAATAAACACCTGAGGGTGATTTCTATTTTAATAAAGATATTGAATAAAATGTGTTAAAGATTTTGTGATGATCAAAGTGCAACTAGCTTTTTTGGAAAGAAATTTTGGGAAAGTGAAACTGAATTCTATATAATAATAATAATAAATTAAAAAAAGCCTGGTCTTAAAGAAATCACACCTCCCTGCTTTCTTTGAGAGAAGGTATGAGGTTATGGTTGTAGAGTACAACATTATTATCATATTCATACCGTGTATTGGTTAGTTTTAATGAACTGCTTTGTCTTCATTTAAAAAAATATTGGTTACAGGACAGCTTGGAAGAGGAGGGGAGGGAGATATAAACTAAAGTGCAAACAGAGAAGATATAATTTTTTTGAAAATAAATTTTATACAAAATGACAAAACAAATTTGAAAATTCCTATGGACTAATTATATCAGTTAAAAATAAATTATTTGCAATGGGAATTGAACCAAAAATGGGAATAAAAGAGAAAAAATAACAATTGTCAACCTTTACATAAATAATTTACTTAAAATTCAGAAGAGTTGTGGAGTAATGCATTTAAAGATAGCCTTAAGATAGGATTCTGGAAAAATGGTGGAGTAGGTCAGAAAATGCCAAGCTCTCAAGATTTTCCCGAACAAAAGAAATAAAATAGCACTTTAGGGCAAACAAAGTGTGGGTGGAAATAAATAAGAATAGGGGTACAACCCAGTCTTCCAGGGACAATTTGAGATCAGAAGAAAAATCCCAGGATGAGGTTTGTTCCTCAGGAAGAGTAAACACCTCCAGGTAAGGTTCCATTTTAACAAGTGGCAAGCCTTTTAAACAACAAACAGCCAGTCCTGGGGTTAGTTGGTTTGGGAGGATGCCTAGGCCCCAGCCACAGGAACTTTTACCCCCAGGGATAGTGAGGGGAGTGGGATGTCTGAGCCTGGAAAGATAAAGGAAACGTCTGTGGACAAGGAACACCAGACCCAACTATTCTGCACAGAGCAAAGAGCGGCAGACATGAGAAGGAACAAGCACATGCCTGGTGAGTGCAGAAGTATTGGGGCAGAAAGCCTCTGGCTGTGGGCAATTATAGGAGATGGAAGCTTTGGTTTGGGTTCCATGATACAGAGGGAGAAGTTTATATCTGGGGGAAAGAGGCACCATTTTCTATACTCCAGGGCTAGAGGTGATTACAAAAATTGCACAGGCAAAAGAGAAAGAATCCAACCATAGACAGCTACTATGGGAATAGAGATGACCAGGGTTCATCTTCAGAGGAAGATATTGAGTAAAGAAACCCTCCACAAGTAACATCAAATGATCATCTATCCAAAAGGAATTCACAGCAGATCTTAAAAAAGACATTAAAATCTAATTGAGAGAGATAGAGGAAAATCTAAAAAAGAAAATAAGAATAAACCAAGAAAAACAAGAAGGGTAAGAAAGGAAAGTCAATCAATTAGAAAAGGAGATCCAGAATCTTAAGGAAGAAAATGACACCTTGAAAATTAGAATTGGGCAAACTGAAAGAAATTATAAGAGATTAGGAAATAAACAAAATATGAATAATGAAAAAATAGAAAAGACAGTGAAATATCTTATAAGAAAAACAACAGATTTAGAGAATAGATCAAGAAGAGAAAATATAAAAACAACTGGAGTAACTGAAAGTTAAGATCAAGTAAAGAATCTTGATACAATAATACAAGAAATAAAGAAAATTATCCTGAAGCATTAGAACAAGGGGGGAAAGTAGAAATAGAAAAAAAAAAGTCATCAATCACCACTTAAAAGAAGGATAAAATATCAAAAACATCAAGTTTAAAACAATTTAAGTATCATGGTGCTACAATTAGAATTACATAAGACCTAACAGCAGAGATATTAAAGGACTGCAAGTCTTGGAACACAACATATCAAAGAGCAAAAGAACTGGGGATTGACCCAAAAATATCATACCTTACAAAGTTAAGTGTTATCCAAAATGAAAAAAGTAGATATTTGATAAACTCTTTTAAGGCTTTGTCAAATAAATCCTAAACTTAATAGAAGATTTGAAATACAAGAACCAAGAGAAATATAAAGCACATACCAAAGAGTGATCATAAGGGATTCACAAGGACAGACTGTTTACTTTTTAAATATGTATAATGCAAAACGTAAGTCTAAGATTCTTATTAATAATAGGGTATCTCATAAGAAACATTGGGGTAAAATTGAGTATGACATGAATTTAAAAAGTAAAACCATTTAGGAATAGCTAAAAAGACATCATTTTATACAAATGAGTTGCAAAAGAAAAAATACAGAGGAATTAGATGGGGAGGAGGGTTGGTACTTCTGGTAACCTACTTTCATTCAGAATGGGTTTAAGAGGAGCAATATATCCTTCTTTAGAAGAGTATAAAAGCCTTCTAAATTCAGAAGAAATAAATGGTATGGGTTCAGAGAGGGGGAGAAGACAATGGAGGGATTTTTAGAGGAGAGGGTGAGGGAACAGGTAAAAGGGGGTATAGAAGGGTGTTTAGATTTATGGGAATGGGAGGACAGAGGAGGGATCTTTGAAGGGGGATAGGCAAGTAATAAGAGGGTAAGGTATTGGACAGAAGTAAAGTAGAGGAGGCAGGAGGGATAGGAGACAAGAGATATGCACAAACATAAAAACAAAGATCAGGAGTAGAGTATGTTTGGGAAAGTACATGTCTATATATGCATGTATATATGTAGATATGTATGTACATATCTATAGCTATAGAGGAACATATCTAAACTTTATTGTAGCTTTCTGGAGGAAGGGGAATAAAAGAAAATAGTGAACAAGGGCACAGCAGAGAACAAAAGAAAACCTTAGAAAGGAAACAAAGAAAAGATGGACAATTCTCGATACAACGTGTATTATTTATCATATAGGCTTTTTTGAAATGAAAATTTATTGTTACATATTTTGAATCCTCTCTTATGTTCTGCTATGCATATGACATGATTTTTCTTCTTTCTTTGCATTTGTTTCAATATTTAAGTTTATGATGTTTTTTGTTTCTTTTCTCTAGTCTGTATTTGTGTTCTTGCCCTTGAGTCTAAAATTAAAAATAAATAAATAAAGATAGCCTTGGATCCAAGAAAACCAGGTTGCCTATGACACACAGTATATGATACACTCTGTATGGCCATAACCCAGTCACCTAATCAAGGCTCTGCACAAATCTCTCAAAGAAAAAAAAAGGCTGCCAACCTAATGGTAGAAATAATTTCACTTGTGAGGTTCCTATGCCAATGAAATCACTGGTCTTGTCTCCAAGCCTAATCCATATTTTGTTAGATGTAAGTATAATAATTTAAGCAGATATAAGTAAGCATAAAATCAGGCATATAGAGATGATGGGGTTTAATAAGCATGTATAATTCTGATAAGATATTATCTGTGCTTTATGTAGAGGCTAATGAAAGAATAAAATTTAGGGTAATTATATGCATTCTAATATACTTACCTTTTCTATAGGCTGTAAACCATCAGCTCTCAGCTTTTAAAATTTAAAAGTAATGTAGGTGTCACAGTGGATAGAATGTTGGACCTGAAGTCAGAAAGACTCACCTCCCCAAGTTCAAATCTGGCCTCAGACATTTCCTAGCTGTGTGACCCTTGGCAAGTCACTTAAACCTGACTGCCTCCATTCCTCATCTGTAAAATGAGCTGGAGAAGGAAATGGCAAACCACTGCAGTATCTTTGCCATGAAAGCAACAACTGGAGTCAAGAGGAGTCAGATACAACTGAAACTACTGTATCTTCTCCTTTTTCCCGTAAAAATCCATGTTCTGATGCCCACCATTGGGTTAGACTATAAGACAGAACATATCTTAATGATTGGGCCATATCCTACCACCTGGGATAACAGCCACGATTAGTTTATTATTTTAAAGGATTGGCTTAGAAGAGAGTTGAATCAGCTATGCTGCATATTCAGCACCCAAAGTAGAGATGCCTTACGAGTCTAGAAATAAGACTCTGCCTACCTTTTGCCAGAAGTAATAACCACATAGATAAATGAAGATGGATAAAATACAGACTAGCCTGAACTTGGACATCATTCAGGTAAAGGAAGGAAGCAATGTGTAACCTAATGGAAGTCAACCATTCTGTCCTCGTCTTTATGCTACACCTCTAGTTCAGAGATTCAGGCTGCAATGCTTATGTGGACTTTATGTATTACAAGGCATACATAAGCATGAAGAAGGAATGCCTTTTCATTCCCAGACTGGTATTTTCTGTGCTAGAGGTATGATAAAGGGGAAAAAATATATTTTGCCTAGATTTTGGAATTAAACCTACTAGAGCTCTCAGAATGGGAGACAGATGTCCAAATCTACACCTACGTGAGCGGATGGCATATTCAAATCCAGTCTGTGAAAGTTAGAATCTAAATCGTAGCTGAATATCATCTTACCATTTGTGTATAGAAATAGTCCACTGATTGTTTCTAGGACAGTGAAGTGGTATAGTGGTTAGACTTGGAGGAAAAAAGACTGGAGTTCAAATCTTGCTTTAGATACTACTTTGGCCAGTCACTTAACTTTTCCGTTAATAGTAGATATATTAGAGACTTCTTGTGAGGATGGAAACCCTCACGTGACATATAAACATTAGTTATTGCTATAATAATTGTTATTTTTATTATTACTTCAAGTTGATAATAATTTTGGCTAAAAACAACATTCTTGTCTTGAAATTACCCTCATACACAGCATCCTTTAATGCTATTATCTAGTCTTAGGTGCTCCATTTAAAAAATATTTCCAATAAGTGGAGTCAGCAACCTCCTCAGCTATCGCTGTTAACTGCACTGATCATTTGCTATCATTATAATACATTTTGGCAGTCAGTTATGCTCAATTAACATTTTAACTTAAAAGGTCTTGATGCTGTTTTGACATGTTTCATGTGAGTGAGTTTCACTTCCAAATTTCCTGTAAATTTCTTGAGGGCAGGGACTATTTTACATGTCTAGAAACAGAGGAAGTAGTTGAAAGTTCTCTGGAAAGGAAAAGCAACAACAGCACAAGAACCCTCAAAGATAAGGAGGCGTGTAAGACCCAGTAAAATTCATTCTTTGATGACTAGTCCAGAAACTAGTAATGCTAACAAAATAAAATCATCATAGAAGCAGCTATTTAGATCAGGGCAGGGGTGGGGCTTTTGATTTATTACAGAAGTCTCTTCTCCCCATTTAAAATTTGAAAATGAATAATATTAATTTAAGATCATTATGGAAATTAGGGTAATAAGAACTTGAAGTCAGGTCTTCCTGGATAGCAATCACACTGTGTCAACCTTACAGCCTCCATATATAACTGAGCGAACTAGTAGCTCTTAAGTATTTATCTATTTAAAAATCATATTGCTGCCCAAGCAAAATTCCAGGTGTAGCAATATAAGTGTTGGAGAAATATTTTTCTCTCTGCATTGTTTCCAATCGTGCACTGTATAGGGGATATAAGATGGAAGATGTTGTTTAAATATATTTTCTGATGGTAAGCATTTTCCAAGAATGCTTCCCCCCTCCCCAAATTCCAAATTAAAAACTCACCTGCAAAGAGAAACTATGGATAGTGCACAAAGAGACAACCTTAGAGTCAGCAAGATCTCCTTGGCTGAGTCCAGCCTCTGACACTGTTTGTGTCATTCTGAGAAAGTCACTTAAGCTTCCAGTATCCTCAGATAACTGTAAGACTAGTTTGCAGAGTGTGTACAGAACTATATTGGTAAAGTTTGCTCACTGGGAGTTCCCTATACAATTTAATCACAGATTTGGTCTAAAACAAAAATAAATAAATAAAAAACAAAACTCCCAAAACAGAAAACAAAAGAAAACATAGTTACATACTCTAGGTTTTCAAGATAATAGAAATAGTTTTAAGAAACCACAACCAAAGGAAAGATAGGGCTCCGAAAGTTCTTAATATGACTGAGGAAAAATCATTGAAGCTACTTAAACGTCCAAGTTAATCAAGGACATTGTTCTGTAACAGAAGTTGACTCATTATTCTGCCTAAATGTGATTATATTCATTTTAAAGCATTATTACCCAGAGGTAATATTATACAATTCAGAAAATGTGAATTAATAAGTTATTCTATTTTATTTTATCACTATGAAGGAAGGATATGAGTGTCCATTTTGATTATATGAGATTTCAAGGCCTTGTAGAAAAAAATGAGCAAAGGTGGAAAAGAGAATAGAGTGCTGGGTCAAGAATTAGGGAAAACTGAGTTCAAACCTAGTCTCAAATATGTACTAGATGTGACCCTGGACATGTCACTTAATTGTGGTCTGCCTCAGTTTCCTCAACTCTAAAATGCATACAATAATAGTCCCTATTTCACAGGATTGTTATAAGGATCAAATGAGTCATTTTTAAGGTGCTTAGCATAGTGTCTAGCAAACATTAGATGCTTAATATTAATTAATAATTAAAACTAGATGCATATTTCTTTTTCCATGTCTTTCTTTTCCCCCCAGAAATAAATCTAAATTATCCCAAATATTTTATTTTTAGATGAAATATCTTTCAATATTGGAGCATTTTCCTCTCTGAAACTATTTAAAGAAGAGATTTCTTAAATGTAAATTGGATAATTTTCAATAATAAAAATAGACCTTTAAATAGAAAACTGTCTTCAATATTATCATACTCTCTGCTTGAATTATAGAAGAATTTTATTTTCTAGAAGACCCCATATTGATGCCATCAGTACAAAATATATTAGATCATTCGACTACTTAGCTGAAGTTAGTGCTAGATAATGATCTCCATATAATTGTCTCGGATGGTTTAATATGAGAAATTATAACAAAGGAAAAATTAGTTGTGGATTCTTTCGATTTTATATGCTGCTGGGGGGGAAAAGACTGCTTTCTACTTCTTTTCAGTTAGTAGGGTATTTCTACCCATATTAATGGAAAAAAAAAGCCTAAAAGCACATGTCTTACTACTTGGTTCCCTGAAGAATTTCCCCCCAATGTCAGTTTATATCTTACCAGCCCATAGATATGTCATTGCCTATATGAGAGATATGATGCAGAAAAAAGGAATGCTTTCTTCTTCATATGATGATGGGTTATGACCATCTATAACTTTCTCAAATCCATTCTAAAATTAACTTTAAAAAATCTTAGGAATCCACAAATATTCTTTCTATAAGGAATGATCCTCCTGAGAGAATTCTATGGAATCACCAAAACTACAATTAGGTCTCTGAAAATTTCTTGAGCAAGTTGTAGACACTTCTTTCCCAGTTACTTTTTATAGTCCAAAGATGGAGCTGATTTCTATCAATCCGTCCAGATTCCAAGCCTTGATTTCAGTCACCACACCACAGCATTTTAGTTTGGGAGATCTGTCAGGGCAATTCTAATACTTACTTAGACTTAGTGAGTGATGAGACACCATGATACCACTGACAATACTAGTTACTTCACTGAAAGACCATTTTGCAGCTTGACAGAAAATATTCCCTTCAATCTAAGGAAGGTTAGGAGCATGAGTTATGTGTTATTTATTTTTACCTCCCTAGTGCACATGGTAGGAATTTAATTAATATTCACTGAATAAATGAACAATATAGAGGGACAATTTTCAATGTAAAGTACCTAGATAGCAGAGGAACAAATTTACCACACATATTGTAAAATCCCTTCCAATTTATACTTCACCCATCTTTATGCTTTTTTAAGAAGACCTCATGGGCTGCACCAGATCCATCATTGTGCCATCAGTTTTATTTATACAGAATATTATTTTCTTTGCTTTTCTTCTGGTTGTTTTTGCTAACAGAGCAAGGCTACCCTTGTAAGCTGACCTCATGAGGCTATGACAGTGGGCAGAAAGGGAGTAGATGAGATCCAGTTTGGACAAGAGCAGAATAATGCACATGATTCAAAGCACATTTTGAAAATGATGGGCTCCAAGCTAGCAGAAAAAAAATACATAGGTATCACTGTAGACTGCTTTTTAAAGATAACTTAGCCTAATGCATTGGTGTGGTCTTACTGACTCCATACAGGTCTGATCATGTCACTGGGCTCAGGAAGCTTCAGAGGCTCTCTGTTACATCTAGGATAAAATACAAAGTCCTCTCTGCTTGGCATTTAAAGCCATCAACAGCCTGGCTGCAGCCCACCTTTGCAGGCTGACTGCACATTACTGCCCATCACAGATCTGTGCCCAAGCTAAGCTGGCTGACTTGCTCTTACCTATCTGTGACATTCTATCTCCCTTGTCTCCACGCCTTTGAGCAGGCTCTTCAACCTATTCCTGAAAAAATAATAACAGCAGACATATAGAAAGAGCTTTAATATAAGTAAAATGCTTTAGGTCTCAAATGAGCCTCACACAAATCGAATGAGCTGCTACAGGTATTGTTAACCTCATTTTGCATATGAGCAGACAGAGGTTATGGAGATTAAGTGACATCCATGGTCACACAGTCAGCAAGTACCAGTGATGGGATCTTAACTCTTGATCCAGATCTGGTACTTGAGGCATAATACCATTCGTGAGCTCCTTCTCTCTGCCTCTTAGAACACCTAGCTCTGCCTAAGACTCAGCTCCCGGGCCCGGGCTACCTCTTACAAGAAGCCTTTACTTGGTTTTTGCATAAAATGAAGAGAATGAATGTGTATGTATATATATATATATATATATGCATAACACATACCCCATATATCCATACACTATGTACCCATATATGCACTTGTGTATATATGTAGATAAGCACAAATTTATTCTATACAAAATATATAAATACAAAGTATATCTGTGCTCATATACGTACACATTTACATGTGCCCACACACATGGTATTTATGTATACTCTGTTTCACCTGTGGCACAGTGGGCAGAGCACTGTACCTTGAATCAGGAAGACCTGAGTTCAAATATGACTTCAAACACTTATTAGAGGTATGACCTTTGGCAAGTCACTTAACCTCTGTCTCCTCAGTTTCCTCAACTATAAAATAGTGATAATCATAAAACTTACTTCATAGGGATTTAGTGAGTCTCAAATGAGATAATATTTTTAAAATGCTTAAATAAGTTAATATTTCTAAAGTGCTTAGATCAGTGCCTGGCACATAGTAGGGATGTGAATGTTTGCTTCCTTCTCCTTTCCCTGCTGAGGTCAGGGACCCCACAGTAGCACTAATCTAATAGACCCAGGCCTATAAGATACAATATGAGCAGATGCATGGTTTCAAAGATGATTTGTATAAATTCATGAATTGCAGACAGATCCTTAAGCCATTAGTAAGGTAAACTGGATTATTCTGGAATATATCCCTAATTTTTGAAGGTGACATTAAAGGTCACACTTCCATCATGGCCACTACGTCATAGTGCTATGCCCAACAGACCAGAGGTCTGACCCAGTACTGAAATCAATTCAGTAAACATTTTGTTAAGCCCCCAATAGCTTCTTGGCATTAAAACTAGAAAGTTGGCATGTCAGAACAAAAATTAAACTATTCCTATCTTTAAGGAGCTTCCATTCTATTGAGGTGGTCAACATAAATGAAGAAATGAAATATATACAAGACCAATACAAGGCAATCCTGAAGGCCTTAGCAGCTAGTGGATTCAGGAAAGGCCCCTTGAAGAGACAGTCAAACTGAACTTTGATATATTTTACAAGTTGGGAGGTAAGGAAATAATACATTACAGGCATGGGAGACAACCAATGCAAAGAAAGGGAGACAGGAAATGGAATTTCATGAAAATAAGCAAGAAAGGTGTGTGTGTGTGTGTGTGTGTGTGTGTGTGTGTGTGTGTGTGTGTGTTTTAAAAAGAATCTATCCCTTCAAGGAAAGAAATAGTTCCTCTATGCCACATGAAACAGCCGAACTAATTGACTACATTTAACAAATTGCTATTCATGAATATGATGACAAGTAAGTTAATTTCTTATAACATTCCTTTTCATTAAATTCTCTTTAAAAGTATCCATTATCAATAGACATTTACATATTCTTTTGCACAAAATAATGCTTTCTAAAATAAACTAGCAAATTTTGCATGCCTAACTAGTGACATTAGGTGCATATGTATAAATGTGCAGAAATTCCAAACTTCCAGAATATGTTGACTTGCAATAATGTACTGGTATTCCATATGCAAAGGCATATGTGAGAGAAGTGGAAAGAAATCCAAGTTTTAGTGGCTTTGTATCAGAAAGCAATGCCTAACAGCCTAGTTTTCCAAATTAATTTAAGTCATGTAAAAAAAAAATTCTCCTATTCTCAATACCATGATCAAGTAAAATTTCATTAGTATGAATAATGATAATATCAACATAGACGTTTTAATAGTAATTAATTTATTTTATAATTACCAGAGATTAAACTTTGCCCATTTCTGTTAGCATACCCTCCTGCTCAAGAGACTTCAGAAGTTCCCTATTGCCTCTAGGACAAAACAAAATTCCTCCGTTTAACATTTAAGCTGCTAATTTGATACCAGCATCCCTTTCCAGACTGATTCCCCAGTCCTCCTTCTCACATACACTATTCATTCTATATGTCTTTCAGACAAATTGGCCTCCTTCTTGCTGTAACACTCTGCTTGAAGTTCCGTGTTCTCCAGCTTTCTTACCGACTCTCTCTGAAATGTAGAAAGCTTCTCGTACCTCTCTTGTAAATACCTAGCTCCCTTCAAGGCTCAAATCAAACACCACTTCCTTCAAGAGATCTTTCCTGATTCTCCCATTTTTCTGCCCACATCAACCTTAAATGATATAGGTTGTATGTGTATATGAGTTATGGAGGTATGTATACATACACACATATATATGCATATTGTATATATGTATCCTGCATTTATTTGAGGACATGCTATATTGCCCAGAATAATGTAAGTTCTTTGAATACAAATTCAGGTTCATTTTTGTCTTTGAATCCTCTGTGTCTAGCACAGTACCTGGAATATAGTACATACTTTAAAATGTTTGTTGCCTCAATTGAATGAAAAAGTTACTATTGCTTTTGGTTGAATAATTTTTGAGACTCACGATGGAAATCAATGAAAAAACCTCTGGAAATGATCAACTAGCAAATGTTATACAAGATAGGACTCTCATTTATAACTCTGAATGACAAAAGAATTGCTGTTGAATAAAAGCAAGATGACATGACTGGAGTCAAGAGTAACTATTCACTTGGCGAGTCATTTTGTTTAGTAAGTCAATAAACACACTGGATCATGGCCAATAGGGAAGGTAGAATCTTGTGGGGGTAAATTGGTAAAGTGAAGCTAAAGGATGATGTTAACATGACAAATATCTCCTCTCCAAACTGGCTCTAAATCAGTATTTTGAGTTGAGTTTATGCATTTCCTAATTCCAAACTAGTAGTACAAACTAAATTAAGGGAATGAGATGAATGGAATTTTTTTTCCTCTACTTGTCCACAGTGTTTTTTTTTCTACAATAGGAAACCAAGCTTTCGTCTTTAATCCGATAGCCACTTCACTACAGAAGATTTATTTAGACTGCCTCTTGTTTCATAAAGGCCTCCAAAGTCTGTGGTAATTTTTGACACTTTGTTATAATGTTTCTCTGACCCCCCTCCCTCCCTCCAGTCTGCCCCCCCCCATACTCCTCCCAGCCTCATTTTCATACGGATACAAAGCATTGGGATAAAATGATGGTTCATTATAGTAGTACAGAGCTCTTATCTTCATCCGGCAAGAGTCATTTCCTTCCAAAGATTGAAATGCAAATGTGAAAATTAATGATAACTGCATTATCTGATAGCAGAGATAATACCAATTCACTGTCAGAGTAACACACAGTCATTCTACGATTTCCTCTGCTTCTCACAATATTCTTCTTACTGTCAGACTAGATCTATGGTTAACTATGTTTCATAGGTTTTTGTTAATTTACATCAAATGGCATTTCCCAGATCTTCTATCTACCACATTTTCCCAATCAAAAAGGAAACGAAATCAGAACTGTAATCTCCGAGTCCTTCTTAGCATGAGTGAAGAAAAAAAAAAGGGCGCTGTTTCATTAGTGTCTGTTTCAATCTCGCAGTGGTCTAGCAGCCATTCCAATTTTATGCAAAATACTTCCCCCAGCGTTTTAGTTTAAGTTAAGGCATAAAGCTGAGCAAGTAATAGCATCGGTATTTATTCACAGTGATGAATAACAAGGAGCAAGGAAATTTATTTAGAGATTTTCAGCTTACTTTCAGCACAGTTGCAACAAGTGAGGAATGCCTCACACTTTATACAAATTCTGAAAGGTGGTTAAAAAAAGATCAAATTTCTATAGATTGAGTCATTTTAAATATACTTGAAGGACTCATTACTTGATAGAGTCCTGTGGTAACTATATAAATCAGGAATCTCAAAATTGAATTCTAGAGGATCTGTGATTTCAGCAGAATAGAGAACTCCCAGCATGGAAACTCCCTCCTCCACAAAAGCCACCATCTAACTTAGGGAAATCCCAGGAAATGGTTTGAGTTATATAAGGGTTAAGTGACAAGTCCATAGTTACCTAGTTGGAGTCGGATGCAAGAATGGAAATCAGGCCTGACTCCCCTTTTCCAGTCACAATACCTCTTTATAAAGTGAATAATTACCCAACAACGGATCTCTTTCTAAATCAAGATTTCCTTATATCAGCTTTGCTTTGAGGAAGGCAATATTCTCCCCATACACTTCTCTTCTTTATTCTTTATTCCAAAGATGCCTACTTTATCCAAGGTGCTGTTTGCATGTATATGGACACAGTGCTTGCCCCAGGAAAGTTAAAGTATAGTAAGCAAGTCACCACATGAAAGCTTTAACAATGCCATGCAAGAAACGAGATCCCAAATGTAACAGGAGGTCAAGAAAGGTGATTGTTTCCAGCTGTGGGGCAAGGAATGGGAGGAGGATCAGAGAGTAATGGAGAAGACAGAATTTGAGCTAAAGGAAATATTTAACACAATACAAATGCACAAACACACACATACACTACCTTGCCTTTGTTTTGAGCATTTTAAAATGAAATAAAATACATATGTGATGATGATAATAATAATTAATGATAACTAATATTTATATAGTGCCTACTATGATCCAGGCACTGAGCTAAGCACTTTACAAATATTATCTCATTTGATCCTTACAACGCCCTGGGAGGTAAATACTATTATTATCCCTATTTTACAAATGAGGAAACTGAGACAAACAGAGGTTAAATGACTTTCTCAGGGTCACAGTGTCTGACTCCAGGTCCAGCACTGTGCTGCCTAACATACATATACATATGCATATAGGTGTATATACACACACATACATCTCTACAGATGAGAAAACTGAGGAAGCAATTAGGATCACGGAACGAGTGAATGTCTGAGGTTGAATTTGAATTCAGATCTTCCTTACTACACGCGTAGTGCTTTATGAGTTCCTCTATACTGATAAAATCATATATCTAGAGCAAAAGAAATAAAAAGAAAAGAAAAAGAAAGATAAAACTGAAGACAGATTCATGTATGAGTGTATATATATATACATTTACATACATACATGTAATAAATGTACATATATATTGTTCATGTATATGTATATCTATATAGTACAAAAACTACTTGATAGCAAAAAATTTGAATATTTCATTTCTATTTTTGCATCCCTAGTGCTAAGTACATTACCTTTGAAATAGAAGACGCTTACTTTTGCCTTTGGATTGATTGATTTGCTAATTACCTGGATGATGTCACAGATTATAGACCACTGGGCCTGGAGTCAGGGAGATCTGAGTTCAAATCCAGTCTCAGATTCTTAACTAGTTTATGACTCTGGGCACAACTCTTTTTGCCTCAGTTTCCTTATCTATAAAATGTTAATAATAATAGCAACTGCTTCCCAGGGTTGTTGTGAGGATCAAATGAGATATCTGTAAAGTATTTAGCACAGGGTTTGGCAAATAATAAGCCCAATGTAAATGTTAGTTATAATTGAATATTCTAAAAATCCTCTGAGAGCAAATTTTCTATAACCTTTGGTCTCCCACTTCATACTTCCACCACATACTTCCACTTTTGTATTGGACCACACAGCTAGGTGCTGCATTAGTCCTGGCATCTGTAAGCCCTGAGTTCAAAACCAGTCTCATATGCTTACTAGCTATGTAACCTTGGAAAAGTCCCTTAACTTGTTTGCTTCTGTTTCCTCATCTGTAAAATGGGGATATAATAGCACCTATCTCCCAGGTTGTTGTGAGGGTCAAACAAGATGTAAAATATAAATATAATACTTAGGTCAGTGCCTGCCATGTAGTAGGTGCTGTATGTCAGCTATTATTAGCTATAATTAATATAGGCAGTGAAGGGAAAAGTCCTATAGTTTATAAAATCCACATACTCAGTGAATGAAGTAACTGTAATGTAGTATTCAAACTGTTGTTCTCAGTAGTAGAGCCTAGTTATAGGTAGCCTAGTTCAATCCACTCTCATTTTAGAAATGAGGAAACTTGAGTCCCAGAGAGTTCAAGTGACATTCCCAAAGTCACAAAGGCAGCATGTGCTTGGGTCAGGTGGGGCTGTTGCATCCAATGAGATAATTTATGTGATAACATTTATAAACCACAAAATATTCTATACATGGAAATCATTGCAAAATTGTTATTGTTTATAGCCTGCTTGCCATTCACTATATAAAAGTGAGGTTCTATTCATCATGAAACTATCTATAGAGATAACTGTTAAAATTATTATGATGAAGTCTGTTTTGAAACTTTTGTATTATGCAAGAATGTCTAGCCTAGCATCTTTGATGTCATAGGCGCTCAATAAACGCCCAGTGAATGAAGGGTTGGATGACTCTCAAATGGTCCTAGGATCTTAAAGAAAAATTTTAAAAGGGAGTAAAGGTTTTAAAATATAAGTACAAAATATTAGACTCAATGAGAGGATACAATGGAGGAAAGGATTGCTGAGAATATTCAAGGAATCCTAATGGAAGATGAGCAGGAAATTAGTTAGATGCTATGTAATGCAATTTACTAATGATTCCAAGAAGGCAAAGGGCTACATAACTTGAAGTGGGGAGTATAAGGTTTGTATTAAGCATTATAAAAAGACAGAATGCTAAAGTTAGATTAGTTAACCTTAGAGATCAAACAGTCTGAGTCCCTCATTTTACAGATGGGGATAGTGTGACTCAGCAAGGAAAAATGATTTTCCTAAAATACTAGTTCTCTACTATCAGAGTTGGGAGTAGTACACAATTCTACTAAGTGTAATGACCTTTTCATGCTGCTAGGTGCATGACCTGAACCTGGAGTCAGGAAGACCTAAATTCAAATCCGACCTCAGACATTTAACTAGTGATGTGACCTTGGGCAAGTCACTTAACCTCTGTTTGCCTAAGAAGTAACTAAGTGACTCAATGCATACAGCACTGGGCCTGGCTTCAGGAAGAAACCAGCTCAAATCTCACCTCACACACCTACTAGCTGTGTCACCCTGGGGAAGTCACGTAACCTCTGTTTGCCTTAATTCTTTAAATGTAGAATGGGGATAACTGCAGCACCTACTTTGTAGGATTGTTATGGAGACCCAAGGAAATAATATTTACAAAGCACTGGACACATAGTAGGTTCTTTATAAATGCTTATTTCATTCCCCCTTCTCAACATCTAGTTCTGTTTCACACTATAAAATGGTCACAGATTGAAGTCTATTATTAACAGAGTTGGGAGAAAATCTTGATCCTCTCCCGAGTTCAGTGACTTGTCTTGTTCACTCTAATACTGCTTTCTCAGTACCCACTTCTACCTCTGCACTGTAAGGTGGCTACAAAGACCAAATACAGATGGTAGTCACAAAGAAGATTAAAGGTTTAAATAGGTCACAATATAAAAGAAATAGCAAAAGACTCAGAATTATTTTTTCTCACTGGAGGAAGAGAATGGTAGGTATAATTCAACGAGGTAAACTATATGAAAGATCATTATATACAGCATTGTAAGTGTTTTCTATCTCTTCTAACTATCAAACAGAAAACTAGCTTAAAAAAAGCAAAATATCAAAGACAGTAAAACTTCTTTCAGCTATTGAGGGGAGCTGTGAAACTTCACTAGAGGGAACAAAACAAGGCAAATTTCCATCAATCTGAGATAGTAATATTCTGGTATTATTTTTCAAATTTCCATATGATTCTGGAATTTATTTTGTTCTGATGGCTGATACTCATTGTATAGGATGCTCTGGGCACATCTTAAAAAAACAGACTTTAAAACACTTCAAAGCCCATGTTAAATCTATGGCATGCCTACACAACTCTAAGCATTTCTTCTCAGGGATTATTTAGTGTTGGTTTCAAAATAATATATTTAGTGCTACAAAAAAGGACATATTGGGTGGCTAGGTGGTGCAGTGAATAGAGCACCGGCCCTGGAGTCAGGAGGACCTGAGTTCAAATCTGGCCTCAGACACTTGACACACATTATCTGTGTGACTTTGGGCAAGTCACTTAACCCCAATTGCCCTCCAAAAAGCAAAAACAAAAAACAAAATAAAGGACATATTTATTATTAGGCATTCTATACATACATAAATTATTAGGCATTCTATACATACATAAATATTCTATATATACATAAATATTATTAGGCATTCTATACACACATAAATATATGTGTATATATATTTATGTATGTATATACCAACAACCACAAGCATACCCACTTATACACATACATCCCTCCAAAGAAAAAATTTTACATCAATATTCACTGACTTCACAGTAAAGAAACACCTAACTATGCACATGACTATACACAGTTCTTACATCTCAAGTATTAAAAAAAAAAAAGATGTTAAAAGCTAGCCTGTTTCTCCTTTTATTCCACAGTCTGCAGATATTAATGCTATTTGACAGGTAATTTAGCAAGAATGTCTTACTAAAAGGAAAATTTCTTTTTAAAAAAGATCCTAATGAAATAATGGTGCTTGACCCAACAACTAGGATACAGAGATACCTATACATCCTTCCAGGGTATAATGATTTCATTGTTTCAGAAGCACAAATATTCATTTCCAGACACTGCTGCTCAACTACCTGTGGAAAACATGCAATTGATTTTAAAATGTCTAAAAGAAAGAAATTCTTGATATATTGGTTTTCATTCTTTCTACCTATGTATTCATCTATCCACAATTCATTTCCACCACCACTCTCATTCATGTGCAACAATGAGGATAAAATGAACATTTAAACAAACACTTCCATCTGTTTAATTAAAATCTCACTGACTAAAAATGCATTTTTTTGAAAACAATAGTGCAGAAACTTTTATGTTGAAGAATGTATCAATATTTATATATTTTCTGTAATAAATATAATCTGTTACACATATTTAATTTTATATCAGTATAGTAATAATGAAGATCAATGAAATTGAATGAAATTTTTAAAAAATATGAAGCCCCCTAAAAAAGGGCAGAGGTAAATTTTCCAAAAGTGTTCTCTTTTTTCCTGTCATAAATTGCCCATTCTATAGTAATGGAAGCATTATGAAATGAGAACTTCTTAGAGAGCAGACATGCCAGAAAATATTTCTGTGCTTTCAAAACCTCAAAAATAGGCTTATCCTACTTTCAATGTAATACATTTTATTTCAAAATCTTGCCTTTGCATAATGCTGCAGTGTACAGAATATAAACATTTGTGTATATCATTAACACCGTTTTCAATGACATCATAATGATCAGATATACTGCATCTTCATTTTTGTTTGCATTATATTTTCCAGCTGCTGGTTTCAGAAAATTACCCCTGGAGTTCTTCTCTTCTTCATGCACAGCATACAGTAATTTGCAAAGTCATGCAAGGATGAAAATGTGATTGAAATATAGAATATTTCCTAATGAAAAATAGTACTGCATTATGAATTATTGTTAAAAATAATTCCAAGACACTGTCCCTAAACCTTAATACATAGTAGTCTCTATTTATAAATACTCCTACAACTGGAAAATTCTGGGTTACAAAGAGAGCCTTTTTTCCATAATATTATTTTGATTTGGTATTTAAAAAATTATATCTGGAATTTTTCAACTAACTTAAATTGTCTGAGTCACTTTGAACGCTTTGTGTTCATGACGTTATTAGATATTTTTCCTATGAAACCTAGGACTTTCTGATGGAAATTAAAATTGGTGCTACAAAAATCTCTCCCAATCTACAAACCTAAAGGTATCTTTAGGGCGTCTTTCAACTCCCAAGATAATGTCCAGGGCATATCTCATGATTTGAATAAATTCCAAACTGATCATCAAAGTACTTAAAATATCTGTGGAATTATTCTGTTTATGTATTTTTCAATACCCACACAGTTTGGATTTCAATGTGGCTTTACAGTGCTTTTACCAGACGAAGGAGAAGTTTCATCTCATGACAAGTGCAAAAACAAAAAATTCCTACAAAACTTCAAGCTGATATACAAATAATCTTGTAATATATAGCATTAAAATAAAAGGCACAAATCCAGGGCCAGACTCCATAATAAATATTATCTGTTTCATTCTCTACCCTAAACAGCATATATTTAAAGAATAGTTTTGTATTGAGATAAAAAGTTTGAGGGGCATCCCTACTTATTGGTGTCAGATGCAGCTATATTTATTATATTTATATTTGTCTATATATGTATATCTATACATATAGGCATATATATATATATATATATATATATATATATATATATATATATATATATATATATATATATATATATATATATATATATATATAAAGGTAGGGGAAGGAAGAGAAAGGGAAAGAGAATGAGGGGGAGGGACCTTCTGAATTTTGAAGTCACACTCTTGCATTTTAAATCCTCTGTCCTACCTGGTCCATCCCAGTCATCTGTCTCAGTGCTGAGCTGCCCTGGTTTTTCTGATTGTGTGTCCCCATCTGATTCTGCTGTCTCCTGGATCCCTTCTTCATCACCTAAAAGAGCACCAACACAAATACAGATAAAGAAAGTGATTAAAAAAACTCTAGGTGATTTTTTTCAGCTGCAGGGTTTTTCTTATTTGTCACATATATCTCTACCATGCAAATGTTTAAGCATTATCACTTTTGATTCTTGGTCCTATTTTGTTATAAAAATAATCAAGAGCAGCCAGTTAGGAATATAAATTCATTACTGAAAAGATTATTCAAATTTTTCAAAGCAAATTTCTGCAGAGTTATTAAAAGTATTTATAAAAATGCAAATTTGGAAGATAGGATTTCATGTTTTCTGAGAGTTTTGGTAAATGAAACATTAATTTTTATCCTTTTGATGGTTTTTAAATTTAAAAGTGATGTTTATAGGAAACTTTATGGAAAGCATTGGAACATTTTCAATATCATTGAGAAAATGAAAAAAAGTGATGTTATTATGGTAAAATATTTTACACACTTTTATTTGAATTTAAATTACTCTGAAACAGTCCCAGAATTTTGGAAGGAAAAAGAAAATATTTAGACTTTGCACAAGATTTAATGCTCACATCTCCATTAAAATGAGATTTATAAATGTCACAACTAAATTATTAATCTATGAGTTCTCATATTAACATGATTAAGAGTTTCCAAGATTTTACTAAATTTTAAAATATTACTTGATGAAATAAAGTTATGCCTTGTTCCTAGGGTTTACTCTCTTCTCTTATATTTTATTTTCATAGAAGAAGATATCCAAAAATAAGCGCGATTTCTGTCATTAAAAAGGAGATATAAATTTGTAACATAAACATATTGTCAAAATATGAATTATTAGCTAGCAGTGTCTTGCTTTAAGTGAAATCTACTAAAATATTTATAATTGTGATTACAAATATTCCATTAAAAATCTTCCCACAAAGGGAAAAATAACTAAACCTAGATATGAGGAAAGGTAAGAAAAGAAAAGAAACAACTTGAGAGAAAAGAACAGATTAAGAAAATAATGAAATGCTGCTCAAAACTTACAATAGTAGCAAATTGGGACAGTTTAAAACACATAATTTGGGGTGTTTTTCAGATTCAGATTTTCCTTAGACTATTTAAAGTATCTGCTTCCTATCAGGTTTGAGACTTTACACAAAATACACCAGAAAGAATTGCTTTATTGTGATGATTGCATTTAAAGTGCTAAAGTTTATATTATTTTTATTACAAATGAAACAAATAAGGCATTAATTAAGAATTGTTTTTATGAAGGGTATATAATGTGAAAACCAAGATGTAGACCTGTCAAGTTGTTTGCCCATAATATAAAACACTTTAAAATTGTTGCCCTATGAGATTCCATAGGGCAAAGAAAAATAGAAACAAAAATCAAAATTATTTGCCAGCTGATACAAATATCCCCCCTTTTCCCCACCCTCGTGTTACCTCAAGAACCTGAATTTTCAAACCCATCAGTATAGCAATCAAGCTCACTGAAATTTTCTCACTTATCTCTGAATAAGTCTCCCTTGGTGTTCCAGTTTAACTCTCCATTATCCTGTACAGTTAAATTCTTTGTTCCTTTTTCCCATTACAAATGCCTTGACAAAGTCTAACTATGGGTTACCTACATTCCTACTCACATGCTGCTGAAAGACATCATGAAAGACATCATGCAACCATAAATTTATGTTATCTAATCCCAACTGAGTTGCAGCAAGACTACACTTTTATTCTTTGTTGAGTGATGCTCTACCCCACTCTCTGTGAAGACTATTTCTCAATCCTCCCACAGCATCTCTTCACCCCAGTATTTCAGCATTAGGTACTTGCTTCATATTTTACTAGTAGGAAAACCAAAAGTAACGACAGCAAAGCTATGTGCTTAGAGCTCCCACTTGCCCCCTGATCATCACAGAGCCCCTTGACATAATCTGTCATTCTCTTCACCTTCATTATTGGTGACCCTTCACTTTAACAAAACATACCCTTTGATTCCATCCCCTCTAATCTTCAGTTAATTGGCCCCATCATGATCATTCCCTGTCTCTAAAATTTCAGGCACTCCTTTTTTTCTTTGCTGCCTACAAACATAACTAAATCTCTCTATTTAAAAAAAAAAAAAAAAACAACCCAAAGATCCTAGCATCACTCCTATCATCCAGCCTATATATATTTTTCCTTTCCCAATCAAACTCTTTGAAAAAGCCATCTACATGTGATGTCTTCACTTTTCCTTTCAAACTCTTCTAAACCTGCAACATGACTTCTGATCTGCCACTCAATGGATGATTTGTAATTGCTATACCTAACAATTGGTTCTTAATCCTCTTGCTTGATCTCTATGCACCATTTTACATAGTTGACTACTCTGTTGTGCTGGATATTCTCTTCTCTTTGAGTTTCTGTAACATTGTTTCCCTCTTACCTGTGTGATCACTCCTCCTCAGTCTCCTTCACACATTCATTCATGGCAAGCCTACTAACTCCTTTCATATATTAATGTTCTGTCCTTTCATGTATTAACGTTCTGCCCTTCTTCTCTATATGCTCTTGTATTTGGCAACCTCACTCTTCTCATATTCAGTCACCAAATACCTATTGATCCTCTTCAGCTGGATATCTCCTATACACCACAAACTCAATACATTCAAAAGAGAAATAATTTTCATTCTCATCTTCTGAACTTCTCTCTTATTCTGATTTCACCACCACACTTTGCAGGCATCCAACTTCACAGTCTCAGTGTCACCTCTGACTCCTCACCACCCCATACACTAAATCAGTTGCCAAGTCTTATCATTATTGTGGTTTTTATCACCAAATACATTTTGCATATTGTCTCTTCATCATTCAGGTATCTACCACCTTAGTTCAGACTTTTACCACTCTTCAGTTGCACTGCTGCATTTATTCCCTGTATGGTCGTCCTCCTCTTTTGCTTTTCCCCACATCAATCCATCTTCCACACAGCCATCCAATGAATTTTTTCTAAAGGGCAAGTCTGACCATGTCACATCCTTCCCCACTCAATAAACTCCAATGGCTACCTAATACTTTTAGATTCAACTACAAATTATTCTATTAGATATTAAAATCTCTTTATGGCCAGCCACCACTCCTACCTTTCCATTTTTCTTCCATATTATTCCACTTCATGAACTCTATGATCTATCTGTACTGGCCTGGTTCCTTACATAAGATGCTCTATTTCCTATCTCAGTGCCTCCAGGCCAGCTCTCCCTCATACACAAACTATATTCCCTTCTCATTTCCACCTTTTGGAAT
The DNA here is from genome assembly GCA_011680675.1 of Gymnobelideus leadbeateri. NCBI lineage: Eukaryota > Metazoa > Chordata > Mammalia > Diprotodontia > Petauridae > Gymnobelideus > Gymnobelideus leadbeateri. The sequence goes on along the minus strand of WOXC01007443.1, from coordinate 730,233 downwards.
CCCTGACTTCCATTAAGATTCAGCTCAAATATCATTATCTATATATACAAAGTCTCTCCTGATTCACCCAAATGCTAGCACATTATTTCCTAAAATTCAACAGATGCATTTTGTATATATTATACATTGACTTACTACAATATACTCATATGTATATAGTCTGTATAGACTTATAAGTGTGTGTTGTCTCTCCCACTAGAATATAAGCTTTCAGAGATTATGAACTGTTATGCTTCTTTCATTGTATCCCCAATACTGATAGTACAAGTATCAGCTCATAATAGTTCATAAATGCTTATTGATTGACTGAAAGACCAAAATGGATTTTTTTTTTGTTCCTGTCCTGTTTCCAGCATATTTCAAAGGAATACTTCCTAAACTTTCTATAACTTCCTAAAAATCAGACTTACAAGTATGATCTCTGTTTCTTCTAGATATAATATGATCTTATGCTCTGAAATCGTTCAAGCAAAGGTGATATACAATCTGTCCCATCTGTTATAAAGAGGGATTCTTATCCAGGTATGCTATTTGATAAGATGACCTGAGAGGTCCCTTCCTATTCTGTGATTCTGTAATTCTGAAAAAAATAGCCATAATAACACATGGATTACTTACCTTATAAGTAGATAGAGACCCTCATCACTTCATGCCTGAAGGATAGTTAGCAATAGTATGGTTCTCCATAATGCAGTACCTGCTTTGGTCCTTGGATTAACTCAGATGCCTCCCTATCTATCTATCTATCTATCTATCTATCTATCTATCTATCTATCTGTCTGTCTGTCTGTCTATCATCTGTCTGTATTTGTGTGTGTGTGTGTGTATATATATATACATATATATATATATACACACACAAATATGTATGAGAGCCTCTTTCCAATTTAATCTAATTTGCTGTCAGATGCCAAAGTCATCTTCCTAAAGCACAGATCTAACCATGTCATCCTTATCCTAAATATATTCCAGTGGCTCCCTATTACATCCAGAATCAATTATAAAAACCTTTGTATTCTAAAGCTTCTTATAACTTGGCCCCTTCCTGTCTTTCCTGTCTTTTTACACTTTACCCCTCTTCCTTTATTGTATGATCCAATAAACAGTTGGATAGAATCTCATGATAATAGTTAGCAAATATATGATGTTAGAAATATGAAGTACCTTCAACAAAAGATATAGCCTCTTGTACCTTTTCACTGATTCTCTTTCATACATGGACTTGTTTTCCTCTTCACCTCTGCCTCCTGGTTTCTGTCAAGACTAATTTCAAATCTTACCTTTTGCAAGATCCTCTTCTCATCCTATTCTCCCCTTCTTCTAGTGCCTTCCCTCTGAGATCACCTCCTATTTAAACTTCATATGTCCTATATTTACACTGCTTTTTTTTTCTTTTTGGAGGGCAATTGGGGTTAAGTAACTTGCCCAAGGTCACATGGCTAGGTTTTTGTTTGTGTGTGATGTACATTGCTTTTTGCATGAGAATTACCCTTTAGAATTTTAGCTCTTTTGAGGATAAAGACTATATTTTCTCTTTTCCTCATATGTCTAGTGATTTGGATAGTGACTAACGAATAGTATACACTTAATAAATGCTTATTGACTGACCAACTTTAATGCCATACTAGTTCAGCTTCCCAAACTCCTCATATATTTCCTCTATCAGTCCAGATGGTGTGGAATCCTTTCCAATAATAAAACTGCCTCTAGTTCTGCTTAAAAAAAGTTTTTACTCAAATGTTCTCCAAAACATTGTACCTGCTTGGGTCCTTGGATTAACTCAGATGCCTATCTATCTGCCTATCTATCTATCCATCCATCTATCAATCTATCGATCTATCTATCATCTATCTGTTTTTGTATGTGTGTGTGTGTATATATATATATATATATATATATATATATATGAGACTTTTGCAGTCCTCCCTTTTATCTATCATTTAACTTTTGAATAACCCTTTCAGTATATGACACTCATCCTAACAAGTTTCAGTGATACCTGAGTTCAAATTCTCACCTTTCCATTAGGACTTTGATTGATAACCTTTGTATATAAAAATGTGAGGCCATGCACGGACTTTATTTTTGTGTTCCTGGCTTAAATTGTGTCTTCTGTTCATTCTGCAGTGTCTACATTTTTTAATCTTCTTTCAGCATTATAGCTATGAAACATAGTTATACCATGCCAGCCCCACTTTCTCACTGGTGAGCTCCTTCCAGGGTCTAAATGTGGGGGAGAAAATAAGGCCAGACAACCTTCATTCCCAAGCTTGGCTTTGCTTTTAACTTTCTAGAGCTTGGCATCATTCCCAATTCATGCAACCTTCCCCCACCCCACTCCCTTTTCAACTGCCTTTTGTTTACTGTCTTCTTCCATGAGAATTTAAGCTTCTTGAAAGACTTTCTTTTTGCTCCTACATGTATCTCCAGTGCTTAGTTCATGGCATATAAATGGTACTTAATAAATAGTTGATAACTTACTATAGCTATCTAGCCTGGTATATGTAGGAAAAGTTTATTCTCCAATCTCCAACATGACATATTCAATATAAACCCTATTTGATTATATCTATAAGCACTGGGCAAAAATGAATGAATGAATGAATGAATTATAAAATAGCATCCATTTTTAGGTCCTGCCCTAACAGTCTATCATTTCTGTTTTAAACTGTTGTTCAGAAATCTAAAGCCCATCATCAGGTTCTATGCTTGTAACCATCTATTTACTTTGTTATATTTTTATCTTTGCATCTCTACTTAAAAATGCTTATTAATTGACTATCACTTGAGGTCTCCCATCATCATCACATAACACTATATCCTAACACTTGATTGTCATCTGTCTTTGCAAATAGGAGTGAAAAAATCATCTTCCTACTGAGTATGGCCAACTCCATGCCTAAATAGGTACTTAAGGTATAAATTATACTTTTTTCAGCTTCTACAATATTAGCAAGAATGATAAAAGAAGAGATAATACAGAGCTAGGATAAAATCAAGGCACTATCAAAATAGTAAGATGGCTCAGGAAGGCAATGGAAAGATAAAGAGAAAATACAAACTTCAGATTTAACAGGAGATATTTTTCGAAGGAAAAAAATCCTCTTGATGCTATATTTTGTCTTTGTATCCAGCACCTGCCACCGTGCCTGTTACTTAGTAAGTGCTTAATAAATGTTTGTTAAATTTAAATTAAACTGAATTACTTGTCCCTGGCTTAATCACCAAAATCTGAAAGAATGATCGTGATCAATTTTAGAAATGTTAAGTAGCAAAATATACTGTATTGAAGAGGAACCTAGAATGTGTATAGAAGACAGGCTCAATCAATCAATCAAGTATCTATATACCTGATAAGTGCTAGAAGCAGAGCCACATGCTTGAGATACAAGTACAAAGCATAAAACAAACCTTACTTGTATGAGGGAGGAAGGTACACATGAAATAAAATTACTATGTATAACATAGCTAATTGAATACAAGGTAGTGAAAGCACAAACAGTTATGGGAAGGCAAGGTTTTACATAGAAGATGGTGCCTGAGCTCTATCTTTAAGGAAAAGAATGACTCCATGAGGCAAAAGTAAGCAGGGACCTATTCCAGGTATGGGATCCTGCTAGTGAAAAGATACAAAGAAGGGGGATTGAGAGTCACGAGTGAAGGAGAGACAGATGAGTTTTTCTGGTTCATAGAGTAAAGGAGGGGGAGTCCTGTCCAATGAGACTGGAAAGAAAGATTGAGGATAGGTTGTCTAGGACTTTCAAAGCTAAAGAGGAGATCCTACACTATCCTATTCATAGAATCACATGACCATGAGTTTTTGAGCTGGGGAAAACCTGATATCTGATCTGCACACCTCTTTTTATACATAATAACACCAAGATCAAGAAAAGCTAATATTTGCCTACGGTCACACATTTAGTAAGTAGTAAAGCTGGGATCTGAAACCTGGTTCTCTCTTTTAATTACATTTCACTAGAGCAAAAAGAAGATTCTTCCAGGCATTGGAAATTGTGTAAAGTTTAGGGTTTATTGATAGACGGATGGATTGCTTTGAAGGAGGACTTTAGCTGATTAAAATTCTTTGTTGTAATAAGCCCAACTTATTGAAGGTACTAAAATCCCACAATTGGAAGGTCTCATGCAAATTACAGTTGAGGATAGCTCTCCTTGTTGAGAGGTTTGTTTCCTTTTCTAGAAGCCTAGATCTTTTTCTATACTTTCCCTCCTGTTCGCTCTGGGTCTTCACCCAACTAATCTCAACCATTTTCTGCATGAGGGCCCTTCAAATACATGAAGCAAATCATTCTGCATTAGGATGGGGAGAGCCCTTAATTTCAAGCAATGGTAGTATCATTTGGTATTGAATAGATAGATGTCTGAAATGCCAGAAACTTTAATACTTACTGCTTATGGGACCACAGGTTCTTAAGCTCTTTGAACCTCAGTTTCTTTCACTATGAAATAGAGATCATAATATCTGTAGTACCTATATCTAGGGGTTTTATGAATCAAATGAGATAACAGAAATAAAGAACTTTAGAAATTTAAAGTACTAATATAAATTCCAACTATTACTTAATCAATCAATCAAAAAGCATTTATTAAGTGCCTACTATGTGCTACACTGTTCTAGGTACTGGGGATACAAAGTCAAAAGGGAAATGCTTCCTGTTCCTAAAGAGCTTACAATCTGTTTGGGAGATAAAACATGAATTTATGGAATATTGGTTTAAGAAATAGAGATAAGTTGATTTGGGGAGGATAGCAGTAGTAGTATGAGGGTGAGAGGAAGATCAGGAAGAGCTTCATGTAGAAGGTAGAATTCAAAGAGAGTCTTGAAGGAGATTAGGGATTCTCTGAGTTAAAGGTAAAGAAGGAGTGCATTCCAGGCATGAAGGTCAGTCACTGTAAGAAACAGAGATGGGAGCTGGAGCATCATATATTTGGAACAGAAAGGCCACATTAGCTAGGCTGTAATATGTATGAAAGAGCATAATGTGTAATTAAACAGAAAAGTAGGTTGAAGAGAAATTTAAATCTCTGCCTTTCCCCTTCTCATTCCAGAACGTTATCCTATTTCACCAAAATTGGCAGGGCCTACAGAGCCAATTCACTTGGATCTACATCTATCCCACCCCTCAGCTTCTGCCCTGAAAGTAAACAGCACCTTGGCCATTTGCTATAAGCTTCCTAAGAACCCAGAGGCAAGCGGATAGAGGGTGAGAGCTGTTTTGAGATGAGTGCTTTTTCAACTGTACTCTCTTCTCAAGTCCCTGTCTGTATCTGAGCATTAACAAACACTGAGAGAATACTATTTCACTCTGAGTTGATATCATCAGACTCAACACTGTGTAAACCTTCAGGTAAAATTCAAAGAAAGTCCCATTGATGTGAAAATATCATTGAGTATCAACTCTTCCTCTCACCCTGAAAAAAAACTCTTTCACCCATCCTGCTAATACATTTCAGTGAATTTCCTCTTCATTGAAAACATTATTTCTTTACATGACTTATGCTTCTTATTGCTTTCCCTTTTTTTGCTCAATTTTTATTTTGTAGCTAGAGTGAGGTACCATGTATATATAGTGTTTGCTCAATAGCTATTGCTGACTGACTGAACTTTTTTGAATCTGGTTCTTTCAGCACCACAATGTTGCTGAATCTGCTAACTACTTGTATCTCTGAAGATCTTCTTGCTATTGAATGTCTCATTATGTTACATATTCCCCTTTTTAACCCTTCATTCTCTGAGAGCATTCATCATTGATCCCCACTCATTTTCTCATTCTTTTTGCTGAAGTGATTTTTAATATTTTTAATGGTGAGAAGGGAAAAATATTAGAAAATTCAATGGAATCTGGGATAAAATGAATTAGTTCACAGAATGTTCTTTTCACTTCCAAATCACTATTTTTAATTCTGCTGCATTTCTTGGCATGGAGATTCAATGGAACCCTACATGTTTTATACCTCACCTCTTCTATTCATTCTAAACCTGTCCTGAATGTGTGCTAACATTATGTATTTAATCTTATGTTCATTTTTGTCTGTTTTCTTTCTCATCTGCTCCTAAAATTGTCTAAGTATGATGACATTAACAAGACAAGTAATATAGAAATGTAGTGAGGGTGAGATGAGGGAGGTGTGAGGAAGAAGAAGGATGGGGAAGTAGAAGAGAGTTTATAGGAGGCGAACAGGATGATTATTCACAAAATTTCTTATTTGCAATACATTAAAATAGCAATTTCAGTGTATTTTCAGCAAAGCACAAACATTTAATGGGATAACTATGATATATAACCAGGGACTGATTCATGAAAAGACGAAATAGAATAAATGTCAAGCGCTTACAAAATCTATAATATTTCTGAAATTATGGTCAGGGAGTTAATGGTTTTCCATTGCAAGATTAAACTCTTTTGTTGCTCTTTTAAGAGATATCATAAGTATTTTGTGGTCCCTTCCATTTTTCTTAGTCTAGTTTTCAGAACCAATGAGAGTCCTATAGGAGGAAATTGAAGGTGTTATTGAACAGCATAATGCACAGTACAAGTGATTATGACACAAAGAACAGGAGAAATGTGGTAAAATACAGTCTTTGGAACATATGAAACAGGATATTTAACTACCTAAATCAGCTGAGAAAGAGGCAAATGCGGTAGCTAAAATTGACAGAAGAAATAATTTCAATGACATAAACAAATATTTCATTGTCAGTGAAATTTAAATGTTTCAGTATAAATTAGAGATCCACCACATTCTCAGACATTTCTCCCTTTTAGCACAAAGTAACAACGGTGTTTGGAAAAGGCTATGAAGTCAACAGTTCTTCACAACCTTGCTTCTTTAATTCATGTAGTTCCTAGCAATATTAGCCTCTTATAGAAATTCTCATACAATATGACTATTGAACTTTCTTGACTAGAAGTGTTACAGTAGCTGTTAGTCACCCTATAATGTATTTTGCAATCAGCTAAATCATCAAAGTATTTTTTAACAATGAACAGTTCAGAACTGACAGATCTACTTTCTTGTTCACAAGTGCTTATCAAAGAACTGATATCATATATGTTTTCTAGGTGCTGCCTATAGTTAGAATACTTTCAGAGAAGCCGCTCATGAAAGATAAGGTCATAAAAGAGATGAAAAAATGTGTGAGTTTCATACACTTATGGTTTTATCATAAGGCAAGATAGCTTTGGTTAAAGGACTATACCAGCCTGGAGCAGCAAACCGCAGCTCGTATTGAAGCCCAAGAACATTAAAAGTTTAGGATTCTGTTTGTGTTTGCTTTTCCTTGAGAATGTAAGGGTACATCGAGACTGTTGTAAGTTTTTCAGCATTGTGTACTATGAAACCATTGCTCAATTGTAAATTATAATAATGAATTATCACTGCCCAATGAATGCATTCTCTGCTACCAAAACCAAGATTCAGTCCTGATCCAGTTTCATCAATAGAAAATATTATCTTCAATATGGAGGGCTTTGTGCTAGAAGCCATGGGGGAAATAAAACATATAAATAACACAACCTAAGAGACAGTACCTACCCTCATGCAGTTTATAGGAGCAGAAAAGAAATGTGAAAAATAACTAGGATATCAGGAATGAAGTAAAAGTTCCATTAAATAGAATACAAGTGCTATGTGAGTATGGCGAGATCAAAGATTAACTTTCAGTTAGGAATAACAGGGAAAGTTTCATGAGGGAGTTAGCATTAAGCCGGACCTTAAAGAATAGAAAAGAATCCAACAAGTAGAGCTGAGGGAGAACATTTGAGGTGAAAGGAAAAAAAAAGCAAACAAATTTGTGGAGTTAACCCAGGGATTATTCAAGGAGCAAATAATAATTCAATTTGGTCAGTTTGTTGGGAATATGAAGACAAAAAGAGAAGTGGGGAGTCAGAGGACCTGGGCTTGAATTTTGGTCTGACCATGTAATAGTTGCCTGTTATTAGCCAAGTCACTTAACCTCTTGGAGTCTCAGTTTCCTCATCTGCACTTTAAGAGGATTGCTCTAACAGATGTCTAATATCCTTTTCAGCTACAAACTCTGTTTTCCTATCAGAGCAGAGATAAGACTAGAATGACAGGCTGGAGTCACATTGTAGAGGGATTTCAATGTTAGGCAAAGGAGGAACTTGATTTTATTTGTTAAGTAAAGGAGAGATATTAAAATTCTTTTGAGCAAGAAGATCATATAATAAAAGCTATGGTTTAAGAAGAGAAATATGGATGTAGGTTAGGATGCATTGGGTGAGGGAGGGAAAATGAAATAGGAGAATTAGGAAGCAACTTTCCAACAAGAAAGCTTAAGGACCTGAAAACAGTTGCTGTCAAATGGAATGCAGAGAATGGATGGATGCTGGGCAGTTGAGAGATAGCCAGGTAACAGTTGGAAATGTGGGGCTACATCTGGAGAAGAATCAAAACTGAAAATTTATAATTAGTAATAATTTAACTATAAACAAAAATAACTACTATAAGAGTCAACAGAATTCAGCTCCAATACTACCAGCAATGTTGCAAACAAGGTAATTATCAGAAAAATACAAAATAGAAAAATGATATATACTAGCAGTCATAATATATTATCTATTTTTACTTAATTGTTCTGTGAGCATAGACTTTATAAAAGTGGGCAGTTTTAGTCTTTGCCGTAAAATATGCTGAAACAAAATGAGTGCTCATTATATATACATATATTTGCATATAAATATGTAGATATATAGATATACATGCATACCTATTTAAAGTTACATTTGGAGCCAAGAGGTCAAATCAGAAGGTATCTTTAAGGAAAACAACTTTTTTTTTTCCATTATTAAAAAAAAGGAGTGGGGAGAGGATGGATAAAGAAAGAGAGAACGAGACTTTATATCTGATGGTTATCAGATTCCAGGTAAAGATGAAAATGAGGTACCCTGTGTCAGATGTCACACCTATCAGATTGGCTAGCATGACAAAACAGGAACATGATAATTATTGGAGAAGATGTGGAAAAATTGGAACACCAATTCATTATTGGTGGAGCTGTGAATTTATCCAACCATTCTGGAGAGCAATTTAGAACTATGCCCAAAGGACTATAAAAATGTGCATACCCTTTGACCCAGCAATACAACTGCTAGGTCTATATCCCAAAGAGATCATAAAAATGGAAAAAGGACCCACATGGTCAGAAATATTTATAGCAACTCTTTTTGTGGTGACCAAGAACTGGAAATTGAGGTGAAACCCATCAAGTGGGAAATGACTGAACAAGTTGTGGTATATGAATATAATGCAATACTGTTGTGCAATAAGAAATGATGAACAAGTGGGCTTCAGAAAAGACTTGAATGAACTGGAAAGACTTGACTGAACTGATGTCAAGTGAAGTGAGCAGAACCAGCAGAATATTGTACACAGTAATAGCCACAGTATGTGATGACTGATTTTGATAGACTTAACCTTTCTCAGCAATGCAAGCATCTAAAACAATTCCAAAGGATGCATGATGGAAAATGCCATCCATATCCAGAGAAAGAACTATGGAGTTGGAATGCAGAGTGAAGCAGACTATTTTCTTTTTTGTTTTATTTTGTTTTGTTTTTCTTTCTCCTGGTTTTTCCCATTTGTTCTAATTCTTCTATACAACATGATTAATGTAAAAATAGGTTCAATAGGAATGTAGAGCCTGTATCAGATGGCATGCTGTCTTGGGGAGGGAGAAGGGGAACGAGGGGGATAAAATTTAAAACTTATGGAAGTGAATGTTGAAAACTAAAAATAAATAAATAAACTTAAAAAAAGGAGTGTAGAAAATGGAATTGCAATTTGATATGAACATATCACTCTGCTGTTTCATTGTCTCCAGAGTGACAATTATTGACAGTCAAAACTCACCACTCTCCACTCCTCATGCATCTTTATATTTATCTCTTTACTATGATCTTTCTGTGTTCTAAGTTCTCACCAAATTAGACTACTTTTCATCTCCTACCAATAGTCTACATTCTCTTACCTCCATGCTTTTTAACTTATACTACTTTAATACCTTTAATGCCCTCTCTGTCTCTATCTATTACTCAATGAGAGGAGACAAATCCTGTCTAGCCTGTTCCTAACATAGCACAATTCAAAAAGTAAGTGCTTAATTAATTCAATTCACCATGTATTAGCTATCTGATTTTTATCAATTTCTTAAGGGTGTGTTACCCAACTAAAGGTTAGAGGATGCATCAATACCAAGTTGTTTTACCCAAATCTCTAGTATTGGATTAAGATGACTTCAAAAGCCCTTCAACCTTTGAGCCAGCTATGATACTCAGAGAAGGCATAGCTGGGTCCAGATTACAGTGAATAATGAATTCTCTGAAGTGGTCACATTATTCAAATCTGTTCTGTATATTTCCATTGGGCTAAAACCAATTACCATATTTACATAATTATAACTTTGAATATTGCGAATTCAAATTGTGAATGTGACTACTTTATGGCATTCATTATTTATGCTAATTGGGATCTAGCATTCTAAGTCTTTAAGAAATGGTTGGTTTCTGAATTTTGGGACATTTTATTTAGCAAGAAAAGTGAGTAGCTAGAAACAGCAATTCTTATGGTAACTACACTATGAAAAGTGATGATTAAAGTTCTGACTAGGCAAAAGAAAAACATGGCATTTTTCTAAGACCACTTCAAACCTGCTGAACATCTGTCCCTGTGTTCAATTATTTCTTTCATTGTGAAAAGGTTCCTTCACAAAATTCAAATTCACCTAGGGTTTGTAGCAGAAGGGAAGTTTCCACATGAGATAAAATGAGACCAAATTCTCAGCAGTATTTCATTGATGATTTTGTATTTCTCATTATTTCTCTCAAAAGGCATCTGAAAGGATCAAATGTATGAACTGAGGGTTTTCTTAAGTGTCTCATCTTTTAAAATTATTTCCAAAGTACAAGCTTAAGGTACATTTTTGAAATCTATTATTTATATTTTATTCCTCAAAGTTCTGTAGATTTTTAAAACCCACAGATTTTCTTTTTCTTCCACAGACAAAATGGCTCCTGTAAAAGTTCATATTCTAAGACCAAAGTACTCCCAAAATAGTGATATTATAGTGGTACTGGTTCATGAAACTCAACCATAGTAGAACTGAAGTATAGACAACTCAATGGGAAATAGTGGAAAGAGGCATCTGTGGCATTTTTCCAATGATGTGGGATGTGGAGTGGGAATCATCATCACTGTGATAAGCTGGACCTTGATAGAAGCTTCATTGGTCACATAGAAAGATTAAGAGATGCTAATTGATGGACAACCCACTTGAATAGACTCAAAAAAGAAAATCAGTATAAAGGATATCAATTGATTGAATGTATCTTTCATGGAGAATTTATAGGAACAAAGTGAATTAAGATCTCATAGTATGCAAATAATATGAAAGGACACTTGAAATCGATAGAGTGAGAACTCACAAAGAAAGTATTCTAACTTTAGACAAAATCCCATTATAATTAATAGCACTGAGAATGTTTCAGAGGTTATTCCCATTTCAGGAATGTGTTGATCTCCAAGATCCCTTCCAATTCTAGAACTTCATGACATATTCTCTAATAAATTTTGTAACACATGAAAAAATTATTGTTTATTAATCAAGTTCTGGAATATTATATGAGAAATAAGCCTTGGGGCATCTAGGTGGCACAGTGAATAGAGCACCAGCCCTGGAATTAGGAGGACCTGAGTTCAAATCCAGCCTCAGACACTTAACACTTACTAGCAGTGTGACCTTGAGCAAGTCACTTAACCCTGCCCTGCCTTCCCCCCTCCAAAAAGACCGAAGAAGAAGAAGAAGAAGAAGAAGAAGAAGAAGAAGAAGAAGAAGAAGAAGAAGAAGAAGAAATAAGCCTGCAAATCAATTCAAGCGTGTTCTTGGTATGTATAATGTCACTTTATAATGAAACTAACTAATATTAATCTTTTTACATTGCAGACCTGGAAGGGAAGGAGAGAGCCTAGCTATACAGTTGTTATTCACAATTCTATGTTCTGCCTCCAAGCAGCAATATCCCTTTCCAGTTCTCTCTCTGCCCCACTTGAAGGATTCCAATTATCCTTGAGAGGAAAAAAAAAAAACACAAAATCTGAAACTGTTCCTCCAAAACAACAACAACAACAAAACCAAAAAAGCTTCAAAAGATGCATACGATGGTATCTTCTTGTCACTATCCCACTTTCCCCAGCTTGGTTTAGAAAACCCTTTTCCTTGCTTTCTAATTCATTCCACAGTGGCTGCACATCCACTCTATTATACAATGTGCTCCTGTGACTATGTTTATGATTCACAACTTGTTACTTATTATGTTAAACTCCACTACTTAAAAAAAACTATTATATTAATAGGATTTTAAGTGTACCTGTGAAACAAAATTTGCCAAGTCAAAATATCTGGAAGTGGTTTGCAAAACAGGAAGTTTTTTTCATTACTAGGGCAGACAATTGTGAATTACGCAGATAATAAAGGAAAAGGCAAGACCTGCCAATGGACTTTTATAAGCCATTTCAAATCATATTTATGTGTGGTATTTGTATTTTATACATATAGATGCCATATATGTGTCTCTGTGTGTGTTATATATAAAATCTTCCCCATTTTCAGCAACACAAATTTATATGCATGTATATTCATACACACATACGTGTATACATGTAGAGGAATGTGTAACTAGCTACATACACATAATATAATGTTCATTATTTCAAGGTATTGCTATACTTTTATAATGTTCTTTTTATAGTGAAAATAATGAAAGGCACATTGTACCTTTCATCCAATGAGCTTAAAGCCTTTCAAAGCATCAACTCATTAATCCTCACAGTATCCTTACAAAGCAAATAGAAGATATGTCCTTTGTGCAGATTGATAATAAAAGGACACTTGATTTCACCATGCTTAAGCATTTGTGCAAAAGGAAAGCAGAGACATGGTCTTTGCAACTGCATCCTAAGTGGATTTATATCAATCTGGGACCTCTTTCAAAAGATTCTATCTTTCTAGTCAGAGTATTTACATCAATAAGATGTTTTTGCTCTCTCTTTCCTACTCCTGTTTGCTGGAATTCTCTGACTGCACTGTCTAGTCACTACTCATAGATATATTCATCCATCCATCCATTCAATAAACATTTATTAGGTACCCAATAGATATAGAGCAGTTACCATAAGAACTCCAAGAGGTTAATGGCATGTAATGGTAGGGCAAGAGGACTCATTGTCTCTTTTTGTTGCATCTCCAAACAAAATGGATTGGAAATTTGGCCTTTCCTGGGTGCACATCTGTTGCCTCTCTCTGCACAAGATGCCTCCAGCTGAGTTCATGGCAAATTGAGGGCACAGTAGGAGCAACTCTATCCCTACTTGCTGAGACTCATTCTAAATAACTTGCTCAAGGCTAGAAAACAAGGTAGGTGGTGTCTTATGGCACAATGCCTGGAACACAAAAGGTGATTAATAAATGCTTGTTGACATGGCTTTAGGTAATTCTCTACTGAAGATAGTGACTAAATTTACAATTAAGGAATGTGCTTCCTGTCAGCTGGAAACAGTACTTTCTAAGATTTTATAGCTCAGAGGAATTATTACCATACCATTCTGAAAACAGCAGGCAATTTTAAGAATATTTCTTAATGAAAACTTTTGCATCCCTTAAAGCCTGCTTAGAATAATATTAGGTGTATTATATGAAAATCTTTTATATATTTACAAGTACATATGTATGCACAGGTATGCATATACAATAGCTTTGTTGCTATTTTGTCATTTCAGTCATATCTGAATCTTAATAACCCCATTTGGGATTTTCTTGGCAAAGATAATACTGGAATGCTTTGCCATTGCCTTCTCCAGCTTATTTGACAGATGAACAAACTAATGCAAACAGGGTTGTGATATGTCCATGGTCACATAGCTAGCAAGTGTGTGGGGCCAAATTTGAACTCAGAACTTTCTGACTCTAGGCCCAGTGGTCTATCCACAGCATCACCTATTATTATCTATTCAATAAACTATATAATAAGTAGCTCCCATTATTATTTGTCATTGTTATGTCTAAAGGGAAAGAGATTATGATAAATTACAATTAATGGTACTATATAGGTAATAACATGGGCATTTTCAGGACTTCCTAAGAAGTCTTGTAGGATTGCCTTTCTACTAATAACCAAACATATAATGGTAAATACTGACAGTTGGTGACTTACTCAGATATTAATGTCTCAAATTATATTATCTTCTTTCCCACTTTCAACACCACACTATTTTGTACACATTATTATAAAATATTTACTATAGACAAGAATTGTGAACATATCATACTCAATATTTTAGTTACTTATATATATTCTATTCTTAGGTGTTTCTATCTAGATTTATTATTAGTCATTGGTTAGGAACTATAATTCTATACCTTATCATTCTTATAATATCTAAATGTTAGATAAAAAATAATACTATGAATTACAGAGGCCATAATCAAGTGTTACCATCCAATGTTTTTGTAAATCACATGGAAAACAACTTATCTCCACATAGAAATTGGGGGTGGGGTGGGAAGAGAGCACATTTTTTTTTGAAATGTTTGTGTTAAAAATTTTCATCTCCACAACCCAACAGTGTTAACAGAAATCCTTACAGAAGTCTTCCACATCCTGTCAGAGTAATATAATCCCTGCCTTGCATCTGTCCAGTTCAGTTTCCTTTCTTGGCAATGTACATAAGAGTTGGTAACATATCACTGCTGTCAAGTTTCAGAACAGTTACTTGTCTAATCTTTCCACTTCTCCAGATCTTTGATTCTGTACCTGTTAGAATGTATTGCTTACATTTCTGGTTCTTGTGTTTATCTCACTTCCAGTCTTACCATCTTCTTTATTGCTTTTTCTACAGAAAAGTAAGGTGTTAACATTGGTCAGCTCCTTACCTTCAAATAATACTCCCTTTCTCTTCCTTCCTTTCTCCAGCTTTTATTAGGTTTTATTTTATTTTCATTTCTATTGAGGTTAAACTCTATTACAGAGGCTGCATGATATATAGTAACAACAATAACTATTATTATAATTATAAAATTTATACAGCATTTACTATGTGCCAGGCACTGTGCTGTGCTTTACAATTGTCTTATTTTATCGTCACAACAAACCTAGGAAAGAAGGGCTATTATTATCCACACTTTACAGTTGAGGAAACTGATGGAGAATTTTTTAAAAGTTACTTGTCCAATGTTATATAGGTAGTATCATATGCTGGATTTGAATTCAGGTCTTCCTAACTCCAAGAGCATCACTAGATCCACTGTGCCACCTAGATGCCCTTATGGGATAAAAAGACAAGCCTTGGAATCAGGAAAACTTGAGTTCGAGTTCTGTCTCTGGCAGCTACTAGATTTATGACCAGGGGGAAGCTACTTAACCTGTCATGGTCTCAAACAACTTTCTAACACTATAAATTATAGAAGAGTCATATAGTTTGATATAATGAAACAATTTTCATACTAGAAAATTCTCCACATGGATAGAAATCATGGATATTTTCCTGCATATTACTGGAGAGTAAAAACTCCTACCTGAAAAGATAAAATGAAACATGAACATTTTTCTATTTGTTACTGGTTCCCAAGATCTGAATTTCTGGGTTATCATGGTTGTTTGGGCCCAGGTGATTAAAAACTTCATTTTAAAAATGCAGGGAAGAAGAAATCAAGATTTGTTGCATATTATAAGGAAATTGTTCAAGATCTTATTTACTCTAGTGGTCCAGCCTTTAAAACAAATTGTCAAAATTACTCAAGGCAAATAGAGGCTTTAATATAAGTGATCTGACATAGACATTGACAAATGCAAGATAAGGAAGAGAATTATCTAAGTTCTTAGTTCTTTTGACCACTTTTGCTATTTGATACCTTCTTTCCAAATAAATGTTTTAGTTAAAATTACAATGGAATAAGAATCAGAAGACCAGAGATCTAATCCAGGTTTGACCACTTACATATCCATGTGAATGGACATAATTTACAACTGATTCTGATGGAGGTAATGATTGGCCCAGATGATTTCAAATGGACATTCTATTATTCTTCAGTCACTTAACCTTTCTCAATTTTTTCAAATTGTAAAATGAAAACTGGGGCAGCTAGGTGGTGCAGTGAATAGAATCAGGGACTTGGAGTCAGGAAGACTTATCTTCCTGAATTGAGAGCTAGCTTCAGACTTTTAATAGTTATAGTAAAAGGCAAGTCCATAGGCAAGACCCTAGGCAAGTCACTTAAGTCTGCTTGCCTCTCCTTCTTTTCTGTCAAATGATCTGGAGAAGGAAATGGCAAATCACTCCAGTATCTTTGCCAAGAAAACCCCCAATGGAATCACACAGTGTTGGACACAACTGAAAAGGTACATGATTTTCTATCAAAATCCTCATTTTTGCTGTTGTTTTTCAACAGCAAAAATGAGGATTTTGATAGAAAATCATGTACCTTTTACAGTCATGTATGGAATTATAAAGGTAATAGGAATTTGAAGATTTTCCCTGCATAACATACCTTGAAAATATTTTGAAAGATTTGTAGTCAGAGATGATCATTAATCAACACATTTATTTATGGAAACTGACCGTTTAGAATATGAAAGAAGAAACTGTTAGTTTTATTTCATGAGTCACTATTCAGGTACCTTTAGGTCTGACTAAACCTCTTGCATAGTAATTTTATGATAATAGATGTCAGAAAACAAAATTAATCCTCTATTTATTATCATTGGCCTATACTAACTTCACATATCTTAATTAGAATTAAAAGGTTGCAAAATCAAGGGCGTGATATCCACCTTGGCTAATAACATATGAACTTAACATTATTGTTCTTTTATGTTCCCTCACCTATATTTTAAATTCCTTGCCCTCAAGGCTTATTTCTTACAGATCTGTGTTAGTTGTCAAAGTCCAAAAAGAACTCACAAAAAAAGTACTCAAAGTACCTTTTTTTTCCCCTAGGAGGAGGGAATAAGGGAGTGGTGTTTGTGGAGTCTATATCTTTAATTTCATTGGTGTGAGAAAGTCTATTCAGGAAGAATGTCAGATCTCTCCTTCTTACAGTCTTAAAGAGCCTTTAGAGAGTTTCCCAACCTTTAGAGTTTAAGTGACTTTACTTAAAACTACACAGACTCCATGTTCTAGAGGTCTTCCTGACTGTTTCTGCACTAGGTCTGACTTTGAACATAGCATACATTTATAAATGTTTGTTAAATCAAGCAATGACTTAATCAGTCATTTAATGGGCAAAAGTTCAATGAAATATATTTTTAAAATAGCCAAGAAAGATACATCTGAAACTTTTAATGTTTGAAATCTGTTTATCTATCTATCTATTTATCTATCTATCTATCTATCTATCTACACACACAAACATATAGATAGATATGTAGATATATATACATATATGTACACAATGCACATATACAAATATATGTATGTATACATGTGTACGTGTGTGCATATATGAAGATATATATGTATGTATACATGTATATGCATATGTATACATATAGATAGATAGACAGATAATTGTATTTCAATACAATTGGTTTCCTTTATAAGCCTAAGTATTTAATTACATACATTTAAAAATATTATTCTAAGAAGGGCCCACAGACTTCTCCAGACTGTGAAGAGATTTGTGATCCCCCAAAAAGTTAAAAACTTCTGATCTTAAATAATGACAGGGACTGGATAAAATATAGTTCACATTCTCTAAAGCTAACATGCATTTAGAAAATAAAGTTAATTCATTTAGAATTTAAAGTCTATCTAGATATAGCTTTCAGTCCACTGAACTTGCAGTATATTTGAATTGTCCTACTGACATCAGGACAGGATGAAGTAAATTACAAACCTAAAGATATTGTCCATGTGAGCATTTAATTACCTAAAATCAGAGTGCAAATAAGCATTCAGTAATTGCATTAGCTTGTTTACTACTAATATTTTTAAGACTCAGAGAAAGGTAGAAATTATATAACTGAGCTAGAAGGTGAACTATAGAAGGTACATGATACCTAGGATACTATTTTCAAGTCCTCTTCTGGTATTTCCAAATTCAGTGCAATAAAGTGAAGCCCAACAGCAGACATGAAATAAGCAGGAGTGTGAAATGGCTGCAAAAAGATGCAATTTATGTCTCTCGACTTCATGAAATTCAATTTTTTTAGTTTCATAAGATGAAAACACAGAATGTCACCACAGTGGCCTCTCCCATCTCTTTCCACTAAAAGAATTGCTTTCCTCTTCATTTTGTTGGAAAGCCTACATAAAGAAAATGTAATGAATTAAAAATAAATTTTAAAAAATTAAGGGAGTACTGGTTCCAAGAAAATAGAAGTATTGCCAAGGAAAGATAATGTCAGGCCTGGGTGGGGGCAGGGGGGTCTGGTGCCAAGCAAAGCTGGGGGCTGTTCAATCAGCTCTATCTGTGCTCTATCAGTGTCTACACTCCAGCCAAATCCAGAGAAAACAAGGGAGTCAAAGATTCAGGTCAATAAGCTTATAGGCGATTTGCACAAACAGCTCCTCCAGCAAGGTAAAAAACAAAGTCATATTGGCTTTTCTTTCTTATTCTCTCTCTTTGAACTCCCTGGTCCAAACACGCACTGGAAATGTCAATGTTATATGCAAGAATTTAAAGAGCTGAGCTTCTTAATCCCGTTAAGGAAAAAAATAAGAAGAAGAACAAAGTTGCTTGTAAAGATCTCCTTATTGAGCTCAAAGTGATTATGGTATAGCTGCTGCCTTCTGCTGATCCTGCTTCTAGTTGCCAAAGCATCAGAGGAGGTAAAAACATGTCATTAAAAGCACCACTGAGGAGAAAAGAAATGCCATTGATTGAAAGGGGCTTCTGAAACATGCCTAAACCTACTTTTTGATCTATGATGGAAAAATAAAGTAGCAAGCATGTTGACAACAGATCAAGGTGAAAAGCAAGCAGTGAGTAGTTCCCAACCATAGTCCATAGAGGATGATGGGAAAGGAATACACAACAAGGTTTCCTTGATCACTGAGGGTTTAAAATGTCTTACAGATGCTAGTTATGATGGCTTTATATGGGCCATAGGGGGAAAATACAGTCCAAATCCTCTGCTATTTCTCTGCAACTACTTCCTATATCTGGAACCTAACTACAAAACCCCACTCCCTGGTTCAGGGTAAATATGAAACTACAATGAGGGAAAAGACAATCTGTTTTGGTTCTGGCTTCTCCCTCTGCTTCTCTAGTGAACAGAGAATGGGAGCAACCCGGAAATCACATGTTTGGCCAATGGGAATTGCGGAAGTGAGAGAAATGATCCATGTCTTCCTAAAATACCCCCAAATTGCTAATCCAGAAAACATTGAGTTACAGATGGAGTCCCATCAAGCCCTTGTCTAAAACTTAAAAAAAAAAAAATTAAGTTTGATTCTCTAGAGAGAATGGGAGAAGATAGGGTCAATGCACTATTATGTTATACCTCTACTCCAAATCATCATCTCCATGTCAGCTAAGTCTCTATAGATAACATAACTATTCAATAAATAATACATTTTAGCTCTTTTAAAAGTATTTTAAGTACTACACCAGGGTGTTGATTGATGTGTTAATTATTTTCAAATAAAAATATATAGGGAAAAATGTAGATTAAGAGGATTAACCCTATTGTAGAACAAGTCAAAATTTTTAATTTCTCCTGAAACTAATTTTTTTTATCAGAGAAAAGCAAAAAATATAAGCACTGTAGTTGATTGTGACCAAGAATGTTATTCAAAGTCAAAATATTCTAAGTACTATTACTGTGTAAAATCTCAGTTATTCAAAAGAATCAGAGTTGCCAAGCTTTCCAGATTGTTTACAATTAACCCCTTAAATAAAGGGATTTATAAAATATTAAAAGTTTTTTGGGGGCAGATATTATTTTTAAAATGTATGTCTACCAGCCTATCTAAACAAAAAATGCTAAATATTATTACATAAACTTTTCTCAGTGTGCTAGGAATCATTATTTTGAATTGGATATGCTTACGATGTAGCAGTAGATGACATAGACTGTGTTGGGTCATGGGTTAGCAATGGGTTAGCAATTTCTATCTTCAATTCCATGGCGGCTTCCTCATAACATACTAATCCGCCCTATGGGCTATCAAGGTACAGGTAACTCTTTGTGTATCATTATTCACATATAGTACAAGTGAAGCCTATTTCTTCAAGGTCCAAAGTATTAGAATCTACCATATATTTGTGTACCTCCATGTCATCGCCCCAAATAAAAGAAATGTCCATTGCTTACAAGACCTACAGCATTTAGATGGTTATCTCTTTTCCCATGAAATTATAAAACTGCTGTATCTTCTAAATCTTAATGTTTCTCTTTCCCCTGCTGAAAGAGCATCTTTCACTTAATACCCTATAACTACTTGTAACTACCATTGGTATCACCATTTTTGATCTGTTACTCTCTTCCCTCTTCTCTCTCCTTTCAACTTTTCTTTGTCTACTTCCTGATTCATTAGCCCACATTTCTGAGATCTTAAACAAAAAGCTGGTCTTTTGCAGGCAACAACAAATTGGAGTACTCTTTTCCTCCCATGTGTCAAGACAACCAACTACAGAGTATCAAGGATAAATTTTTGGATCTTTATCTGGTTACATATTAGTTCATGGCTAATTCTGCAGGAAATACTTCTTTGCTACCAATAGGCATTTAGCAGATGAGTATGGAGATATGATTTTTGTGTTAAGAGCAATGTTTCTTCACTTGTGGTTCATAAAAAAAAGAAAAAAAAACGATAACCATTTCAA
The DNA here is from genome assembly GCA_011680675.1 of Gymnobelideus leadbeateri. Lineage (NCBI taxonomy): Eukaryota > Metazoa > Chordata > Mammalia > Diprotodontia > Petauridae > Gymnobelideus > Gymnobelideus leadbeateri. The sequence continues at coordinate 709,373 of WOXC01007443.1, read as the reverse complement.
ACCAAGTAGTTTCCCTTGTAAACATCTTATTTTATTTTATGAATTTTAAGACATTTTTTATTATTAAAAAGAGGTCATGTATGGGCTTCACAAGACTGCCAAATGGTCCCATGACATAAGAAATTTAAGAACCTCTGCTCTACAAATATTCCAGGTTTCTGGAAAGCTAGTCTACAGACAGAAGAGCATTTTTGTTGCACTTCATTTTATTTATTTTAATTTTGATTTTTGAAGGATAAAGAAAATACCAATCTATTCAAATCTTCTGATATTGAGGGGTAAAAAAAAGTTTCCAGTCACTCTTTTCTGTGTTTCTGATATTATGGGTCCTACTTGTCACCCCTCACCCTTTCCATTTTTTCCAAACTAAGTGTAATGGAAATGCAAATTTAAAGATCTTCCCTGCCCCTAGGCCCTTTGATAGGCTTAAGAGACTCTGAGAACCTTTCTTGATTTGAAAATATACTCTGCCCCCTAATAGGCTGAACGTGGTCACATGGAGTCTGTGGCTGGAGGTTTGGTCTTCAGGAATGCCTACATTGATGCTGTGTGATTGGGCAGTGGGTCCAGAGGGTGGTTACATTCTCTGACCCAGGAGAAGGCTATATAATCCCTGACAGGAGGCTTTGCTTTGGAGCTCACTTTGAGAAGTATTGTGTGATTTGACCAGATGAGACTGTGGGCAGCTGTTGAGAGCCCCCTGGCTTTGAAAACCCAGATGTTGATCCTTCCCTCTCTGGTAACTGTGATTTGGTATTGATGTAATGGTTGGGCAGTTTGGAAGCTTGTCTGCTTGATCTGTTTGTTTTTCTGTCTTGTAAGTTCTGTCTGTATACTTTGAAGTTCAGGGTGCTGACCTTTTTCCCCTGAACTAGGTAAATGATATTAAAGTAAGCTTGTTAACCCATTTTGAGTTGCTTTCCTTTAGAAAAGCAGATCTAAGAACCTGTGTTGGCAGCCACCCTGGGGATGTTGGGGTACTTGCTGCTACACTAAGGAACCCCTTCCAATTTTAGTATCATCTACCTTTCTCCCAAGACAAACATTTTATTTTAATTGTGTTTATTGGGAAATGCAAAAAAAAAAATTGAACTATATTCTATAGTTTATGTGGGAGTGCAGCATATAAGTATGGTGCAGTATTTTTTTTTTTTGCTAGTATGCCCAATATCCTTACTGAGAATGTGCAATGCTTTATTTGCCTTTCCAGTTATAACACCTGGATATCATGATCTCAGGGAACAATCTACAGTGACATCTAGGTCACATTTCTGGGCAATTACTGTTGACCTCAAGTCCATTATCCTAAATGGAGCTTGGATTATTATTCCTGAAAACCATGACCTTTCAGTTACTAGTAATGAAGCTCATCTTCCACTTTTCTGTCTACTTATAAAGCTTCATAACACCTCTCTGCAGTTCATCCTGAAATCCAGGTGAAGAGCTTAGTGTCTCTGGTAAACTTCAAGATGTATTTGTACTCTCTTGTCTTGCATCACTAAGTTACAATTCTACAAGCCCTTCCCCCCACCCCAACCCTTCCTACTTTTCACCTTCCATTAAAGTGTTATCTTCCCTTATTAGAAAGCAAGTTCATGGAAAGCCAGGACTGTTTTTATTTCTGCTTGTACTTGTATTCTTAGTTCTTAGTATAGTGCCTGGAACATAGTAATCACTTAATAAATGCTTGTTTGTTTGTTTGCTTGCTTTTTTAGTCATGTGACTGACCCCTGCTCCTGTTATTGATATTTTCCTTCCAGAGAAGTTTCTAATTATCCCTACAGTTGTCTGAACCAATTTAAGCATTTCTGGATTCTAAGTGGGATTTCTGTATTTTTACAGCTTGGGGTGAGCAGGTAAGGTACTCCATATGGTTTTATAGACTATATTTATGATTTTGTTCCTATTATTTTGATTGGTTCAAAACATTTTCCAACCAACTTCCTTGCTTATCATATAATAAAGAAAAGTATCAAGGGAGGAAAATAAAAACCAAACACTTTGAATGCAAAAGTTAAATTTGTTTGTAACGTGCTTCTCTCTCATAGATGAAATTTGATTATGATATTCTGTTTCAATTTAGTAATCAATAGTGTGAATGAAATAATACATTCACATAGTTTTTGAGATAACCATGAAAATGTTATTTCAATAGGGTATCATTTAATTATTTAGAAACCACCTGGAAACTAAGGGTAACAATGCAAATGCATAAGAATTTGTGGTAGGAAGTCTTCTTACCACCATTTAAATGGTAAAAAAAAAAATGGAGATAGAAGGGTGTCTAGGTGGCCAAGCACAACCTTGGAGTCAGGAGGACCTGAGTTCAAATGTGACCTCAGACACTTAACACTTACTATCCATGTGACCTTGGGCAATTAACCCCAATTATCCTGCCTTACCCCCCTCCAAAAAACAAAAACAACAACAACAAAAAAAGAAATGGAGATAGGAACAAAAAATTCTTTTAGGAACACTCTCCAAGTAAAGAGGTGAATTATAGGGAAGGTTTTAGTAACCTAGTACTTCAATTCAAATGTCCTATTGGTCATATGTGTTAGTATATATTTTCAGGAGGTATTCCTTTTCGTTTGCATTTTATTATTCAGGTGATATTTTTATGGTACTAGTGTGTGTGTGTGTGTGTGCGTGTATATACATACATTAAGATAGATATACACATATACACAATGTCAGTACTGTGTATAAAAATATACTTAAATACTTGTTAAATCAATAACAGAGTATCAAGGAAATACCACCTTTCGTACCCCTCTTTGTGTGCTACAGTCTTCTCAGGACCAAATCATTATTCATGATTAGGGTCAAATTTGCCAATGAAATTCATAAACAACTCAATAATTTCTCTGCTTGAGAAATTCATAAAATAAAATGCACACATACACATTCTCTCTATCACATATATGTACATACACACATACACATACACATGCACCACACTCCCAACAATGCCTGGGAAATAGCTGTGGGACAGCACCAGCTAATCTAAGCTACATAAGAAGGTTAAATTGGGCAGAAATTCTATAAAAGTTTAAAGCACCATTTGAAAAAATGCAAGCAAACAGGCATTGATATTGGTAGACAGGACAGTGGTTAGGAACAAGCATAGACCTAATATACCTCCAGGGCTCATATTTTAGACAATCAAAGGAACATCTAGAATTACACAAGACATTGCTTTTCTCTGACCACTGATTATCTACAAAATATAATCAAGTGTTGCCATTTAATGCCAATTCCCTGAAACATCAATTTTCCAAAAATGAGTTCAGTTAGAAGAGAAATCATGGACTTACTGTAGTTATCTTGCCACCCTACATCTGGAGATTAATTTCAAAGTGCTTCTTAGAAAAACATAATGTTTCACTACTAGTATTTTTTTCATTCTTTCCATCCCCAAAGCAAAACCTCTATTAATCTTAGAAAACCTTCAAACACTCCTTTTAATCACAGTATTTATTTGTGAACTTTATTTTTTGCAGACACCCAACTGACCATGTTCATGCTTCACATTTTTAGTGTGCTTTTTACTTACTAAATTCTATAAAATATGTCTGAGCAAATCGGCTCTCAAAGACTGTATTTTATCCAATCATTACACAGTATTGATTACCTTTATTACAAAAGTATTCCACTTCTTCACAGCTCAGATTTTCAGGCCCAAATTCTGTGGAAAAGCTTTCCTCCAATGGAAAGTCTCCTTTAAGGATGATGTCATTTCCCTCAGATAGACATTCTTCTTCTTCATCATCGACAGCATCTTCAAGGGGCCCTTGAAAAAGAATCAGGGACACTGTACCAACAATATCCAACAGTAGATAGTGAAATACAAGACTGATAAGCAAAGGTGCTGAGAAGAATGCATCCTTTTACAGATGGTTCTATGTATGGGAAACCACAAAAGGAGATGCCACATGCATATTGAAAAGAAAAAAGAAAGAAATGTTTACCTATAAAGAGAAATAACTTGAAGTTAGAAGATCTGAGGTTAACATATAGACAGCCATCTTCATCAAGTTCCCCCTCCCAATCCAAGTCTTAATTTTTAGTTATCTCCTGAAGAGCAAAACCTGTGTGCAATTTATGTTCATTTGTTAAAATTAACTGTCTGGTAAAGCGTACAAGTCTCTTTTACACAGTTGTACAATTTTACCTGAGATTTTAATAAAGATTTAAAGTAATTGAATGCATTTTAATTGAACTGAGATTTTAATAAAGTCTATACTTTAAAAAATCCATCTTAAGAGTGGATGCTGAGAAAAGATTTCATTATACATGTTTGAGGCTCGAAGAAAAATTACATATTTCTCTCCCTGATGAAAGCATAACCCCATTCATAATTAATTGAATTTTTTTCTGAAATGAAAAGTAGTTTTCTAATGAAAAAATGTAATTTGTATTTATGTGATAGTTTTTAAGGAATAAAAATACAACTCCTATACACTGAATAACAGTGAGGGGCATGACATTAATGGCCCTATTTTACTGAATGGAGAGGGAGGGGTATAGTTGTTAAGATGGCCCTGAAGTGGACAATATAGGAATATCATGAGATTTATTGTGAATTTCTGACTGCTTCTAAAGAATTGGGGGAGTCAGACTTAATCTTCTAAGTAGACTCCTGCATTTCCTCCTAGAGAAGCAAATGCAGCATGCATTTTATCCAAAGAGCACACTTATAATAATTTTTTTTTAATAATTGTCTCTCTTTCTAGCAGTTTCATAGGGAGACTGCACATTGAAAGAAAGGCTTGTGGAACAAACCTGAGATATTATGGCTTCAGTCAGAGAGTCAAGTCCACAAGCATTTATTAAGCCCTTACTTTGTACTGGTCATAGTGCTAAGGGCTACAGATACAAAGAAAGCTTTTTTTTTTTTAAAGTATCTTCCCTCACAAAAGAGGCAGAAAAATTTTAGAAACTGGGTGTAACTATGTGCATGAATTGGTGCATTAATACCTGTGATCATACATAACCCATTCCCTGCTAACCTCACTAGGCTGTTAGGAGGATAAAATCTTGGTACATATGAAAACATTTTGTAAATTGAAAATCACCATACAAATGGAAGGTGTTGTCATTTTAATCATCTATATTATGGCTATGACTAGATTCATTCAAGAAGTATAAAACCAATTGCAAAGGATTCAATTATGGTCTCACATGCAAATAAGTATTAACAGTTTTCACTTAGTTAATTTCAAAATAAATAAATAGATTTTAGTAGAAATAATTCCCTACCCTTATAAAACTTCTGAAAATGTAGGCGTGGAATTGAACTCAAGTCAGAGGGACAAAATAAACCTAGATTGTATTTTTTTTTTCCAATTGAATCATACATGAAGTTTAAGAAGCTCCCTTTTCCTTATATATATATTTTTCAAATTTACAATCCCTCTCTTCCTTTTTTTTCATTTTTATAAAAATAATTTTTAAATACTCCTAACAATAAAATATAACTAGGGGAGGAAAGATTCCAACTTTTAAAAAATATATAATTATGAGTGAATTTATTAACAATTTTGCCTGATGAAAAAATGGGATAACATTTCATTCATCATTCTCTTCACTCTAATAAAATATTTTCTAAAGCTGATTTAAAAAACAAACATGTAATGCATTCTATTATTATTTAACTATATGTTCTCAAAAATAAAATAATACCTAAATAAGTATACAGTAAAAATGATGGAAAATGGCTCATTTTCATTTTTAATGAGTTTCTATTAAAGATATATCGAAGGACTGAACTTTGATAGATCTTGCATGCAGAAAAACAGTGAATTGTCTATGGGGGAATAACTCATAACTAAGATCAAAAGACTTGGAGCACAAGGGACCTTAGAAATTTTGTTTTCCAAACTACTTCATCTTACTGGTGAGGAAAATGAGGTCTAATGATGTGCCCAAGATCATAATGGGAGTAAGAAAACAAGATTAACATCTAGTCTTCTGATTCAAATAAAATGTGCTTTAATCCATTATATTTTGTTGCCTTTTAAAAAACAGCCTGAAAATTACTTTCATGCCCAAATATTAAAATTTCCATAAAGATTCCCTTGTCAAGTGAACAGCAAGAAAAAAATTAGCCTAAGAACTACATCGGTGTCATTGACAAATAGCAGTATTTTTTTAAGTCAAGTTGAGAATAATCTGTGACTGTAAACAATTGATTAAAGAATTGTATGCCTAAATGTTTGTATGAAACTGATATTTTTATTTATTTATAAAATTCTAGTTTGGTTTAATTTCAGCATTAGTAAAATGTGTTATACTAATATTTAAATATTTGTGCTTAACGGTTTCAAGAAAGGTATAACAATCACAGACCAACAAACAAACAAAAATTCTATTGCAAGCATGCCCATCTTTGTCAGGTTGTAGAGGGAAGAAAATCCACCTATTTTGTGATATACACAATTGCTCAATTTTTCCAGAATTCTGAATCTGGTACACTTGGTACTTAAAAACAAGTAGATAATTTTACTAATCTTACTTTCTTTTCCTTCAAAAAATCTCAGGGAACAGAATGAATTTTTTGAGAAGAAGTTTTAAAGAAAGCTAAAAGGATCTGACTCTTGGCAACAGTATAATTTTTTTTTCAGTATTTCCCCAAATTACATCAGGTTTGCAATGTGCTTCAGCACACGGCAGATTTGAAAGCCTCTGCAAATTAATATGTTTGCTAAAAGAACAGCAAAAAACAAACAAACAAAAAAACCAACCCTTAAATACTTAACAATATTTAGCAAAAGCATGGCATTCCAGGAGAATGGAAGCCTAAGTTTCTGAGTTGGGTTGCTTAAATTCCCTTTTTAAAACCTACAATTTTGGACAAGCCATTAAACTTCCCTAGGCCTGAATTTCATCATCTGTAAAATGAGAGAGACTAGACAGACTGTCAGGTCCCTCTTGCAGCTGTAGATCTATGATTCTAATTTATGCTCTTTGAGACCCAAATCAATTGATTGCTTTTAGAAACCTTAGTGTCTTTGTCATGCAATAGTAGCAATATTTGGGAGTAGTCTCAACACTTGGGTACCTAAAATTCAGTTCAATTCAATTAAAAATACTTTTAAGCACCTAGCATGTGATAGAGATGAAAAATATTTATCAAAGATAATTCTATAAGCACATTTCAGTTACTTTTTTAAAAATGTAATCATATTTTATTCAATTTACTGTTTTCATTACCAAACACTTAAGCAGAGTAAAAAATAAATCACTACAAACAGCTTCTAATTTCTCATTTTCCATTCTGATTTCCCTGCTTCCTTTAGAAAACAGGCACTTAGTAGAAATCTAAATAAATGAATCACAAGAGTTCTCTTCCTTGCATTTTAAGAAGAAACAAAAAGCATTTTCTGAATTTATGGGTGAATTTGGATTAGTTCCTAAAGCTATTGTCTGTTTTTAAATAATTCACTCCTAAGATGTGAATTTACTAACCATTTCTTTATTAATGCTATCAAACTGAGCTCTAGGAAACCACTTTTCTTAAAATGCAGGATATTTACAATTTAAGGTCAGACCTCATCCTATTGCTTCATATTGAATATTCCCTTGACAAGAAAATCAGATTGCCCAGAGACATAAACTAACTTTGGAAGGGTGTAAGAACCACTTGAAGCACATGTACAATTAACAGCGTCAATGAAGGAGGGAATGAAGTAAGGAAACTACTGTCTATGGGCTAGTGGGCACAGAAGTCCATTTCAGAAAATCACCACACATAATTTGATACAAATAATAATATCCACTCAGAGAAGGATCACAACTGAGCTCCATGTGCCCTCATGGAGAAAATTAGTTCTGATTGAGGCCACTTGGCAGACGAGTGTGAGGAAATCTGAATTGTAGTTATTCCACTGCTCCAGATTCATAGATATTTACACACCCTTGCCAGAATTAATAGTGTCAACAACTTTGCTAAAAATAAGTGACACTACCAAATTAAAAATGCAAACAATTATTAAATTTATTTATGGAACTCTACATAAGTGTGTGTGTGTATATATATATATATATGGCATATTGTGTATATATATGTGTGTACAAGTACATATATATGCTTATATATGGAAAGAGAGAGAGAGAGAGAGAGAGAGAGAGAGAGAGAGAGAGAGAGAGATGATATAATTGGGTTCTATATTACAGCAAATCCAAATAAAGTAAAAATGTTCTTCAGAATACAATTAGGTTCTCTATCTACATGAAGAAAAAAATAAGGAAGTTCTCTTTGAATTCTAGACCTTAGTATATGGCACGAGATCCTGGGAGACCCCATACAAAACCAATAAGAAATACTGCCCAATCCAGAGCAGAAATATTGTGGGGCATAGAAAGTCTTACACAATCTGTAGGAACTTTCACCGATAAGGACCATGACTCCTGACATTGAGAGAGAAATCTTATGATGGTAAGCCTGACCTACCCAGGCATTTGGCACGGTCCTTTGTGTAGAACTGACATAGCACTCCATTTCTATAAGGTAAAGATTCACACAAAGAGAAATAGCAGAATTGACATCTAAAGGTTGTTTCCTCTTCTCCCTTTTATGAGTGTCTGTTGGTGGGGGGAGGGGTATTTTAAAAGTGACCTAGAATAGGTGAATTAAGGAAGAACTCCTCAGCCTAAGTTTCAGCAGAGTTTAAAAAAAAAAAAAAGGTAGTAGGATAAGCATATTCTGTGTAGGTAGGAAAACTATTATTTGTGCAATGTGAGGCCAGCTAGAAGACAGAGAATCTTCAGGAAAAAAAAATGCAGTACAGTTTAATAATAATAATAAAGACTAAAATGAAAGGAAACAGTGATAAAGGTAAAAGGAAAGGGACAAATATTTGATGCCTTCGCAGCTGGTAACAAGTGAAACTATAATTTTCATTACTAATAATTATTTTTAAACATAGCACACTAAATATTATGCAAAATAAATGAAAACAAAAATGTGCCTTTCAAATTATATCGAGCATATGGTTATATCCTCTCATTTGGGTGACTTCATATTCCAACCTCAAAAGGCTGTATATGCAGAAGAGGTTTCTTTCTAAGTATGAGGGGGTTCAGTGCAGGAGAGAGGAACTCACCTAAAGAGAGGTTATATTAGCTACAATAAGTTCACATCACTTTAGGATAGGAAGTATTCAAGGAGGAAATTAAACAGAATAGGAAACCATGATTTTATAAAGCAATATATCTTCTCAAGTGTGAAGAGAGTAAGGAAATTGCACTGAACTATGGTCCTGAAACCATGTAAGCAAAGACTCGATCCTCCTGTACTCTAAAAAATGTACTCTATGGCATTCATTAAAAAACAAAACAAAACAAAAAGCAACAACAAACAATTGGTTTGTTTGTTTGTTTTCCTGTGTTAGCCCTCCCTTCTCTCTAGGACAAAGCATTCTGTTATAGGGAACTATGGAGAGAACTCTGTCTCTTCAATATCCACTGATATTCTCCAGAATTCTGGGAACTGTAATAAGAGAGTTTTAGAATACTAGGATGCATTGTTTGAACTGAGGGAGTTTGGAGTTGAAATCTTACTTCTAACACTAGCTGTGTGACCATAGGAAAGTTACTTAACTTCTCTGTGTATCAGAGGACAAGGGTGCACTAAGATGGCCTCTAGACTCTATTCCAGTTCTAAATCTATGATATTAGGCTCTTTGTTGATGTTCAGTCATTTTTCAGTCAGGTTTGACTCTTCATGGTTACACTGGGGGTTTTCTTGGCAAGGATATTGGAATGGTTTGCGGTTTCCTTTTTCCAGCTCATTTTACATATGAGGAAACTAAGGCAAACTGTATTAAGTGACTTACCCAGGGTCACATAGCTAATAAGTATCTGAAGCAAGATTTGAAATCAGGAAGATGTGCCTTCCTGACTCCAGGCTTGATGCTTTAACCACCGCACCATTTACATGCCTCTTAGACTCTTATTCTCTTCTAATATCATTCACAATCCTACGACACTATCACATACATACAAATTAAAATATATGAAATAGCTATTTGGCAAAGTAGCTAGAGTATTACACTGGGAGTCTGGAAGACCTGAGCTTAAATATTGCCTCCAACACTATGTCTGTCAACCTGGGCAAGACATGCCTTTTAGCCTCAGTTATATCATCTATAAAATGGAGATAATAATAGTACTCCCCTCACAAAGTTGTTGTGAGGATCAGATAAGGTAATATATGAATGCATTTTGCAAACTTTAAACCACAGACTATTCCCCCACTGCACTAAGACTTTTGGGACATGCTGTATTATGGGATACTCGCTATTATTATTGGGACATCTAGGTGACCCAGTGGATAGAATGTCAGCCTGGAGCCAGAAAGACTATCTTCCTGAGTTCAAATCCAGCCTTAGACATTTATTAGCTGTGTGTCCCTGGGCAAGTCACTTAACCCTGTTTGCCTCAGTTTCCTCATCTGTAAAATGAGCCGAAGAAGGAAATGGCAAACCCCTCCAATATCTTTGTCAAGAAAACGCCAAATGAGGTCACAAAGAGTCAGACATGACTGAAAATAACTGAACAACAGCATCATTATTATTGAAAAACATTTTTAAAATATCTCATTAGTACATCAAGGAATTCTGATAGAGATTTCCAATGCACCATTTTTTTTACTACCTCCTTTACCTGTTCAGTTTCAATGGAGTCAGTATGTTTTCCATTTGATTCCATAATGATGTAGTTTGTCACTAATCCTGATAGTATGTATTTCTATAGGGCTTCATTTACAAAGTGGTTTTTCTCACAACATCCTTGTGAGGTAGAAAGTAAGTAAGCTTGTCAATGAAGAAACTGAGTTTTACAAAATTTAACTTGGGTAGATAGTGCAGTGAATAGAGCACTGGATGTGGAGTAAGGCAGATTGGATTTCACATCTGGCCTCAGACACTGAGTATCTGTGTGATCTGGGGTAAATGCCTTTGCCGTCCTTGGATTCATTTACTTTATCTGCACAATGGGGATCAATAATAGCACCTACTTACTCCTTCCCAGGCTGTTGTGAGGATCAAGTGAGCTAATTTTGTAAAGTACTTAGTGTGGTGCCTGGCACATAGTAAGTGCTATATAAATGTCAGTTATCATCGTCATCATCATCAGTATTACTGACTTTAGCATAGGTACATTTCTAGTAAATGCTTTAAGCCTCACTTAAATTGTTGCCTCTGTTCTTCCTACTATAACACATAGCCCAGTAGTCTAGGTCTCATTCCATCATCATCATCCACAGTGAGCAATGAGATAAAGAATTTTTAAAAATATTTTTGCCTTTATTTTTTGAAGGGCAATTGGGGTTAAGTGACTTGCCCAAGGTCACATGGCTATTTTTTGTGTTAAGTGTCTGAGGCCAGATCTAAACCCAGGAACTCCTGACTCCAGGTGCTCTATTCACTACACCACCTAGCTGCCTCTGGGGATAAAGAATTCTTGCCAATAGAGAAAACTTCTCTCAAATTCCAGTGAAATTAGTAAGAACAATAGAGAGCTATCCCAAATGCCTTTACCTAGGTCTTTATTTGCAATCTTGCCTCACCCCCACCCCCTGCCCTGGGGTAAAATCTCTACAGGCAAAGGAGTGTCAGAATGGGTCAAAATTTTCTGTATATTTTGAACAGGTGGGGAAATTAATTTAAGTAAATCAAAGCACTGTATATTTTACCTAACATTTTTTTGGATATAACCTACACTGTAACTCTCCAGAACTGTAAATGGAAATGTGCTGCTGAAACATGTGAATATTAGAATATTGCAGGTGAGGAGAATCAATGTCATAGGAACATTCTCAATCCAAGGGATGACTCTCTATTAGTAGATATGTGCTATGGAGTTCCTTAAGGCAGTGGTGGCAAACTCAAATAGGAGAGAATAAGAGGGGATACTAAGTTGCATTTAATGATCCCTCTGGGTCTCATTTTGACTTAGATTTAAAATGTAATATTATCTATGTTTTGAGGTATTTTTGTTTCATTTGTTCAATATTTCCCCATTACATTTTAATCTGATTCAGATGTGCCAGCGTGCTATGAGTTACATCGCCAATGGGCTGCATATTTCTCATTTCTGCATAAAGATATGTGGAAATTAGGTGACTTATCCAAGGTCACAGAGCTGTTCTATGTTGGAAGTGGGATCTGAACACCAGGGTCTTCCTAACTCTCCATTATATTTAATCTCTACACTGATATGTAAATATGTAACAATGGAAGTTCACATTTGGCATGGTGTATACCTGTGCAGTGAAGGTAGTATATAAGGCTTCCTAGAAAGTGCATTGGATTCAGAATCAAGAAATCTACATTCAAATACAAGTTCTTCCACTTCAGGAAGTAAACTTATGTCTCAGTCTCCAGTTCATCTGCAAAATGAGAGGGTTAGACTTAATGATCTTTGCAGTCCCTTTAGTCCTAAAAACCTATATTTAGTGACATGAATATAATTCTTGACACATAGGAATTAATGCCAGGTGGCCCAGTGGATAGAATGTCAGCCCTGGAGTCAGGAAGAGTTATCTTCCTGAGTTCAAATCCAACCTCAGACTCTTACTAGCTATGTGACCCTGAGCAAGTCACCTAATTTTGTTTCCCTCAGTTTCCTCATCTTTAAAATAACCTAGAGAAGGAAATGGAACCACTCTAGTAGTTTCACCAAGAAAACCCCAAATGGGGTCACAAATAGTTAGAAACGACTGAAAATGACTAAACAACAAAAACATGGTAGGCACTGTTCCAAACATGGTGACATACAAAAATGAGACAGCCCCTGCCCTTAAAAATTTTACATTTTAATTCAAGGAGAAAACATATAGTTAAAGAACATAATATCTGGGACATCATAGGGATACTGAGCTGAACCCATAGTAAGTAGTCAGAAGACATGCCCTTTCAAATCAAGCACTTATGTTCCTGCTAAGTACCAGGCTCAGTACCTAAGTGTTAGGTACCAGGGTTACAAAAACAAAAGAAACAAACAAAAAACAAGTAACTATAATCAAGAGCCTTCCATTCTAATTAGAGACACATAAATATGCAAAACCCATATCAAAGTATATAGGTGTAAATTTGGAATAAATATTTCAGGCTCCTTTGGAAGAATAAAACTTATTAAAAGGAGATCTTTCATTTCTCAAAGAATGACCCTGAACTGGAAGTTGGGACAATAATTTAAGCTGCTTTTCTTCCTTCAAATAACAAATGAGGTCAAAAATACTTATTAAGTACCTACTATGTGCAAGGCTCTGTGTTAAGCCCAGGGAGAAATCTGATACAACAACTTCTACCTCTGAAGAAAGTGAAGGAGTAGTTTATTATTGAAACTGTTATCCAATTGCTGCTTGAGATCCTACACGGAGGCCTTATATTACTCTAGGTTAATATTGGAATAATTAATATAAAAGAGCCAAATGTAAAGACCCACTAAAAAGAGGAACTTCTGAGTTAATATTCTCTGTACATGCATACTTCTGTCCATTTTCTTTTTTTTTAGTTAGGAAAATATTTTTAAAAAATTAAATAAAGAGGCTAAATTATACCATAGGTACTCTTTATCTCATACTAAATTAGGACCCAAAAAATGCTCAACTTTTCTTCCTAACAAAAAAATAGTGTTAATGGTTTTGTTTTGGTTTGGTTTGGTTTTGGTTGCTCTTATTTGTCTGTTAAGATTTTTCAACAGCTTCCTTCACACACTTTCTTAGAGATCATCACTACCCTATAGGCACACCTTAAAATGCCCTACTCTTCATTTCTAGTATATTTGTTTAATGTTCATCCTGCAGAGTGGTTTAATGAGAAGGGACAGGGGAAGGGGTGTTCTCTGGACGGTGTAAATCTATGCCAAACTAATGTAATTGAGCTTAACAGCAAGAATAAAGCCATATTTCTTCAGTATAAAAAAAAGCTATTTTAAAAGAGCAAGTTCTTCCTGCAGCCACTCACTTTTCACATAAGTTGCATCAGGGGATCTGGTAGGAAGGAAACATTTTTATTAATTTTTCCCTTATCTGCAAGAAGAATGTTGATTTTTTCATTTATGTTCCTTGCCTGCAGGTAGCAGACCAGAGAATCATATAGTAGAAATTTTTCCTTTTGATTAATTTCTTTCCATGTGTTACGTTATTTCTTATATATAATTGATTTTGGGCTTTGCTCGTAGCTGTACATCTTTTTTATATCTGCACCTACTGCTGTCCTTCAATCAAGAAAGTTGAAGGAAATTACCTGAATTTTGTTAAGTTTATTAAAAAGAGCTCTGTGAATATTTAAATTGAGTTTTGAAATGCTAATGCAAGGAAGATATTAGAGAATTTTAATGGTGGGTTCAAGTTGACCCACATGCTATTATGAAAGGGGTCAAATTTTATTCAAATTGTTTCTTTACAGTTAAAAAAATGAACCCTTTGATTTTGTAAAAGTAGATTAATATTCTTTGCTATTAGGTCCTTTGCTACTTTGGTAGATGATGGCATAAGCTCAGTTTGTATTTCAACTCTACTTCAACATGTTCAAATTTTTTAGCTTTCAAGTCTTATTTCTTTTCTCTTGGAATCGTGGAAAGGACACTGGACTTTAGAGTCAGCTAACCCGGGTTCAAGTCCAATATCAGCCATTTATTTACCTCATATGTATCCATGGGCAAATTACTTTATTTCTTTGAATCTCAATTTTTCATCTATTAAATGGGGAAAAATAATATTGCCCCTGCTTTTTAAAGCTATTTTGAGAAAAGTCCTTTGTTTATCATAAACTATGCAATACATTTGAGCTATTAAAGAAACAAAAGAATAATTATAGTTCTCTTCATAAGGAAACTTTATAGACAGTAAATAATTATACCCTATACAAAGAGCATTTGTCTGCATATCCAGTGCCTAGAACAACACACAAAACACAGCAGGCACTTAACAAATTCTTCCTGATAAATGTGATTAAATTGGGGCAGCTAGATGGCACAGTGAATAGAGCACCAGCCCTGGTGTCAGGAGGACATGAGTTCAAATGTGACCTCAGATATTTAACACTCACTAGCTGTGTGACCTTGGGCAAGTCACTTAACCCCAATTGCCCTGCCTTCCCCCCTCCAAAAAGACAAAAAATAAAAATAAAAATAAATTTGATTAAATTTCTAAAAAAAAAAAATGAGGAAAGGGAAAAGGATCATCTCATGTCTGCCAGATGATCCAACTATTAACTAACACTGGCCCTTCCAAAAAGTTGACAGAATTGTCCGTGTCTCAGTATTTCAAAATTGATTTTTAAAGTTATTCTCATTTTATTGGATCTTGGTCTTAAATAATTTCCAAGTGATAACAAATTTTGTTTTGGTAAAGCCAAAACTTAAAGACATAGATTTTTCTAGACAAAGGCTCAGTCCCAAAATTTTTTGAGTAAAGAAACTGCAAGGGATCAAAGAATGGTAACAACAACAACAAAAATAATGTCAAATGAAAGAAATAAAACTCATGATCAAATTCCCTATAAAAGCAAGAAATATTATCTCAATCAATCAATCAGTTGACTTTATAGAGAACTAGGACTAAGAATTCCACCTATATGCTGCAACCTGAAGATTCCTTTGCTTTTCCATTATCTTCCATGCAACCAGACTTTCTTTAATATTGTATTTCATTTCCTACAATTAGAATGTGAGCTCATATGGAATAAGATATTTATGTATATCTTATTCCATATGAGCTCTATATTCCATATGATATATATATCTTTTTCTCTCTGTCTCCATTTCTAGAATAGTGCTTAGTACATAGTAATCACTTAATAATGCTTATTCATTCATTCATTAAATGAAAAAAGGCAATCCTGGACCACTTTCCCCTGGAAACCCAAATAATATGATTCATTCTGTGGTGAATAGACAGTTGGCCTTGACACTATGAAGAACTGAGTTCTAGTCCCACCTCTTGACATATTAGCTATGTAATGCTGGACAGATCACTTAATCTTTCAGGGCTCTAAGCAACTGTTAAGAGAAAAAGTTGCAGAAAAGGTGCCAATTTGCATTGTAGAGGAATTTTCTAATGGTGACCTCCCTACATCAATGAAAGCATACGTGCAGGACTTATCTCTGATAAATGGATTATCATAATTGATCCATTCCATTAGAAAATAGATCCCACAGTAGTTTCTCTATAATATAACTCAAGGGGTCTGTCCACAGATGGCTAGTACTCCCATGTTGGTCACTGAAACATCAAATTTCGATATGGATATAAAACACTTGTCTTCACAATATGCAAAAATTATTAATTATTTTTCATTGTTACTAAGGCATTTTACATTAACAGTCCGACAAGTAAAAACATGCAATTTTGCATAGCTTTTCCAAAAAAATCCATTTTGAAAATGAAAAAAAAATCATAAAGAAAAAAACAGATGAAAGGAGCATTTTTTCAATAATACTCAAAAACAAATGGAGAGTCAATGAGGTGACAGGAAAAGAAAGAATATGTGTCTACTTTGAACTTTACAAATGAAAATAAGTGTTTTCTTTCCATAGCAGGAATGAAAGACAATGGCTTTATATTGTGAACATTATTTTAAAATACTAGCTAAACAATGAACACTAAACAAAAATCTCTCCTGATCAACTCTGCCTAAGTGATTTCCTATCCAATCATGAAGAATGATAACCAAAAGTACAATTCTTTAAAATAAATAAAACCAGGACTCATTTCTTAACCTTATGTGAAATAATCAAAGTTGCAACACAATGCTAAGTTTTAAGATTATAGGTGAGTGAATACAAATGTTTCTGAGAGTTACTTTCCAAAAAAAGAAAAAGTTTCATCTCAGGTTTTTAAACTAAGATACTCTAAATCTGACTCCCTTACTTTTCAGAAAGCTCTTCTAAAACCTAAAATAACCACCTACATTTCACTGTCTGTCACTTTCAGGCTTCAGCTTTTCTACAGGTCTTCTGGTAAAGCCTGTTTTGCTTATTAGTTCCTACCTGCCAAATATTCCTCTATATCATTATATTGCTTTGCTCGGCTGTGAATGTCATACTTGATGGAAGTCATTGAGGTACTCTGTCTACCTATTCAATGGCTACTACCTTGTCGAAAGCAGCAGTACATTACCTCTCAAAGCACAAAGAAATGCCATGAACACAGAAAGAAAGTCCAGTTCCAATCACGCATTATTGCTGGTGAACAGCATGTAAACTGACATTCTTCAATGTTATCATGTTATTTTCAGGGCCTCAACAATCATGACTTAATTCTTGATATATTAGAAAATGAGAACCATACTTCAAATTCATTGCACTGAGGAAATACTTGTAGTTCTCCTTACAAGACAACCCATCTCCTGCCTGTGTTCCCTTATTCAGGCTATCATTTCATGTCTAGAATGTTCTACTCCCTTCTGCCTCCCACGATGCCCAAATCCCTTCAAGTTGTGCTCAAATTCCAGATCTTTTAGAGCAATGGCACTCCCATACTACCATCCTTATTTCCTATGCAAAATGATTTTGTATTTACTTTGTGTAGAGTATAGGGATTGAATTTGTGATTTCATTGGCATAAGATACTTCCAGAAGATAAAACTCCCCACAAATGCAACTGCCATTTTCTTTCTGAAATGTACAGTTTAAGAAGTTGCCTAGAACATTGAGAGGTGAAATGATTTGTACAAGGTCACACAGTGAATCTATGTCAGTCAGAGGCAGGACTTAAATCCAGGTTTTGCTGGCTCCAAGTCAATTCTCTATATATTATGCCATAGTACCACTGTGTTTACTTTGTGTGTATATGTGTACATGTATAGGATATGTACATAGACATATATACACAAATACATCAATACATGCTTATCAAATAGACTTGAAATTAATTTAAGGTGATCTACATGCCTCTGTGATAAATGAGTAACTGATGGTAACTGGTGATTGGTTTTTTTGTTTGCTTTTGTAGTAACTGAATTGGTAACTGATTTTTTGTATCCTAAAGTGGTTTTGGCCCTACTCTCCCACCACCATGAATTCTGAAATTGGACACTTGTCCATATAATCCAGGAGTCTTTGACAAGGGTCTCTCACAGCCAGCATGATTCTTCAGCACCACTGTAGAAAGTTAAGGGAGAGGACACTCTACTTTTCCAATTAGAACCCCAAATGCAATTTACGTGTCCATTTAACGGCAGAGGTGTCCAATATTCTACCCCACACATCCCATCACCTTTCACAAACTCAGACTTGGGAGAGCTGTGTAGCTTAGCACAGCAGCTGGGGAGTTCATCACAGCCTGGGACAACGTCATCTTTAGCCCAGATAAGCTGCTCTCAAAAACTGCATGTCTTAGCAGCACCAGCACCTTAAATCACACAGTCAAGGTGAGGGCCGCTACAGCAATCTGTTCCACTTTTCACAAATAGGTGTGGCCCGCCTGCTCCTGGCGTAGTGCCCATTTGGCCCTTCTTTTGGGTTTGACACAGTAGATAATGATGAATATTCTCTGTGAGCCTGTACAGTCCTGCACACATTTTCATTTACACAAGGCGGGGAGGGGTTAACCCCACACAAAACAGGCCATTGTTGTTTATCTTGCTTCTTTGCTGGAATGAAGACTTTGTAAGAATTTGCCTAATTTCACAGGTGCTTGTCCAATTTTCCGAATTCCCAACCTGGCATTGATGCAGCTCTCTGACTGAAAAACTAACAAGGAACTCCAAACATCGACAGTTGCAAAATGCTGACAGGATGAGGAGGAGCTGGGAGAATGGAATGAAAAACAAACCAAAAAAAAAAAAAAGCACCTGCTCACCCCCAACCCCCTTAATTGCATGATGCCTTGGGATACATATCAAACAGGCACTTTATAACAAGTGTTATATGTTGTCATTAAACTGCCATAAAGGTCCCTCAATTCAGTACTTGAGGACATCTCAGGAGGCCTCAGAAAGCAGTTTCCTATAAAACATATCTTCAGAAAGACTTTTACTTTATACTAGCGCATTAAAAGCCTGTCGAAAGACACAGAAGCACTGTATATGGCTATATTTTTTAAGAAGCACACTTGCCCTCCTGAGAATTCCATGGGCAGGTAGGGTGCCAGTGATAACAAAGCAAAGTTTATCCACACTGTTCCAGCAGTCACAACCTGGAGGAAAAATCTAAGGGCTCCCTTAAAAAGGAAATATCCTCAGCCTTTGTGGACAAAGCCCACACAGAATAAAAGCAAACACCTTTACAGTCAGAAGTTATAGGGTCAGCCAAAAGGCGGAGAACTCAAATAAATGAACTCTCCTTTTGTGGCACACAGCTACCAAGCCTTTGTATCCATAAACCCTTTGCCCTACCTCCAGAAGACATGCACCCAGTCTAAAGTTGGCAATAGATATCTTTGCAATCATATGTGGGAAGGAAAACACTACTGGTGACTTCTTCCTTAATGAATGAAAATTAATTTCTCTCTTTAAAAAATACAACTCTAAAATTGCATATACTGTATCCATCGAAAGTAAAACCAAGTATTTAGTAGGTGCCTACTGTTTGAAAAACACATTTCAATATAAGGGTACTTTGCTGATCAAGTTTAATAGGGGGCTGACACCAAATACCTAGCTATAATGCACAGTGTTTCTTAATGAATAAGAGAGCACACAAAATGTATTAGAATAAAATACAGATTCTTCCATCTGACATTTTAAGCTTTTCTGAATCTGGCTGCAAGCCTTCTCAAATCACTCCTCTTCATACACTCTGGATTAAAGCCAAACTAGTCAGCTAGTCACTTCCAAACTCAACACTCCATACTCCATTCTCCATGGCTTCTTCTTTTTCTTCTTCTCACCTTCCGCTCTAAAAATCCTCTTTGCCTTCAAAGATCAGCACAGATGCTTTTTTCTTTAAAGACTTCTGGATCATCTCCAGCTGTTGGTATTCTCTCTGTCTTCTAACATTATTGTTTCATATTTATTCCTCTCTGCACATTTTATAACCCTGACCCCACTGTCTTTTTTTATCTCCACGGTGTAGAACTTTGTCTTTAGAATATGCTATCTTTGATATCATATAAGAGACAGGTGTATATTATGGATAGTCCCTTAAAGCTTCTCTATGCTGTGGGAGGAAGGGTTGAAATGACTAATAAATATTTGTTAAGTCAAATTAGAAAGTGAGGCCTGAAAAGGAAAGTTGTAAGGGAGAAGAGGTGTGCAAGGGACCATTATGTTGAAAGATGAATAGACCTTATTTTAATGGCATGTGAAATTGTATCTATTTGATTTTAATAGACTGTTCAAAATAAGCATTGAGGAACTTTTCACTGTTTCTCACCATTCTTGCCTTGTCCCCAACCTTTCAATTCCTTACAACATCATATGGATCAGCTTTAAGGAATCATTTGTATATTGCATACATTTGTCTCCGATGTGATACTTAGGCAACTCAGATATTTGAGAACAGAGTTCTTGTTCTGAGAGCAGCGTAAGAGTACTGACAATTCTTTCAGTTCTGCATTGTACTAATGACTAAAAAGAGCAAGGTATTGCTAAATGTTCAAGCCCTAATGGGGCTAGATCTCAATTCACTGGCTTCCTTCAAGTCTTAACTCAAATGTCACCTTTTTCAAGAGGTCTTTACCAGGGGTGGCTAGGTGGCGCAATGAATAAAGCCCTGGAATCAGGAGAACTTGAGTTCAGATGTGGCCTCAGACACTTGACAGACTTACTAGCCATGTGACCTTGGGCAAGTCACTTAACCCCAATTGCCCTCCAAAAAGCAAAAAAAAAAAAGGTCTTTACCAGTTTTTTCCTGCTTCCCTTCCCCCATCCTATTACCTTTCTTTTATACTTCCATTTCTCTCTTATATAAATATCATGGTTAGAATTTTGTATTCCCAATTAGAATGAGCTTCTTGAGTGACAGGACCATTTTCCCCCTGTTTTTTGTCTGCCCTATACTTAACACCTTCCCTGCACATTTTTTTTTGTTGTTGTTAAGTTGTTTCGGTTGTGTCTGACATTATTTGGGGTTTTCTTGGCAAAGATACTAAAATGGTTTGCCATTTTCTTCTCTAGCTCATTTACAAAAGAGGAAACTATAGCTTGGCCAGGGTCACATAGCTAGTAAGTGTCTATGGCTGGATTTGAACTCATAAAGAGGAATCTTCCTGATTCGAAGCCCAGCACTCTATGCACTGTACCTCCTAGCTGCTTTCCTTGCCAATAGTAAGCATGTAATAAATTACTTAAAAGGCAAATAGGTAGTACAATGGATAGAGCACAAGGCTTGGAGTCAGGAAGATTTGAGTTCAAATTCAGCCTCAGACACTGAGAGATACTGATGTGATGCTATTGACTACATTACCTCTCCTTCCCTACTATGCTTTGCTTCCCATGCTATATACTCAGACCAACTCTCCATGGTCTGTACTCTAAGTATTGTGGAGAAGAAAAAAAGGGACCCAGTCTACGCCACACATGTAGAAAGTGATGGGCCAAAAGATGAGAGAACATTCTCTCCAACATGGGCAAGACCATGGGCTCAATAGAACTTATTTTTATGAGGGAATGAGAATTTGCTCACTCATTCTGGTATCAAGGAATTGATCTCCTGAATCAATTTTTCCCATTCTTTGCTTCATTTATCCATGGTCTCAAAGGAGAAAAATGTTCCAAGTCTTCCATTAAAAAAAATCCATTCCATTATACATCACCTATAATTTTAACCCCTTGTCATTTTATATGTCACAAAGTTCCCTGAGTGACTGGAAGATTTTGGAATCCCTACATAAAGCACAAAGGAAAAAGAATATAGGAGAATCCAACCTCCAACTTAATCCTGATAATTTCCTGGTGCTGCAACAGAATAAAGATTGGGGAGTTACTCTAGGCTTCAGGAACTGGTTTCCATTTTTAAAAGATGATACTCCTTTACTCAAATATAAACATCACTCATGCGTTCCTTGGAAGGTGAGTGTAGAAAATCTTAAGGACTTGGTGAGAACTGAAGAAATAAATTCACATAGAACACCCAGAACCCCATAAATTTACTCAGAATTTACCAAGTCTCTTAAGTAGTTGCATAAGGAATCCCCACAAAATAGAACTAAAGCAACACAGGATTAAAATTCTTCAATAATATAGATGATGACAAAGACAAGGGTTCAGAGATACTAAAAAAAAAAAATCTTTCACATCCTTATTGAATGCCAGGCTATTAATTTGTCATTTCATTTTATTGTGTCTTCCTCTACAATCACCTATTCTTACTCTCTACAAACAAATCCCTCCTTTCTAACTTGTTGCTCAAAATTCACCATGTGCTAGGAAATTAAATAAGCAAATTTCTTAGAATTTTGTGCCAAACTAAGTAAACAGGGTGACTTAGGAGGCTCCTTTTGATCCAGCAAGAGAGTGAACTATTAGTTAATAGATTACAGTATTAAGAATATTTTTGTTTGCTTTTTTAAAGAAATTAGTACTATGTGAATTAAAAAGAAAAACAATCAGGAAATAATTTAAACTAAAATTCAAATTGCTTATACTCAAAATAAAGTCTGTACTTAGCAGTTTCTCATTTATATTAACATCTGGTTTATCTAACTTTAGGACTTAAGCAAAGTTTCCTAAATAAGTGAATTTTTCAGATAATGGAATGCTACTTTAAACATTATATTTTTAAAATTAATTCTTTTTTTAATTATCACCTTTTTAATGGAACTCTACCCAGAATGAATTTGCAAATTCAAGTATGTTCTTCAGAGGAAAGAAAATGTATGTATATGATTATACACACATACATATATGTGTGTATATATATATATATATATATATATATACTTTAACCTTTAATTCATAATGTAGTAGGGAATAAACTTACTTGGCTAACTATATAAACTGGGGGTTTCAATAGGCCTTAATTTTTTTTTAATATGTGAAATTAAGGATGTTTCCTCTTTAATCCTAACACATTTTCTTACTAATTTAGGGTTAGCATGAACATTTGAAGCATCTCTTATGCTTTGAGTCCTGGGAAAGCCAGTTAGCATTAGGCACTATGCTAAGAACTGGGGATAGGAAGATAAAACAAAGATATAACAAAACAAGTGTTCATGCTTTGTAGAAAGGCTGCTAGGAACTAGGTGGGGAATCTTCCATCTGCACAGGAAGTCTATCACCTACTGCTGCCAAGTCATCATAGCCAGACTTCACAGGCAAAAAGACCTCAGATCCTGGGTGCACCAGCACCCTGAGTCTTGCATCTCCTGCTCTGGACATTGTGTTCCCCAAGGAAAGGCTATTTTCCCTGAGGGAACTGGGCCAGGCATCTTCCATCTAAACCAAAGCAACCACTTTCATCTATACTAGCACAAAGCATTTTCTACTTCTTGTTCCCAGCCCAATGTCCTGAGTGTGATGAACCTCCGATGCAAAGAAAAGCAACCCTCTCTGACTTCAGGTCTCCCGTCTCCTGGGGGTACCTGTCTTTTGGGTGTACAAAATTGGTACCCTATACTCAATGAAGAACATTTTCACACCTGGTCCTACCCTTCACATTCTAATGACTCAACTCCTGTAGATCATCATCCAAATCCCACTTTGTACTCCCTACCAATCAATTTCTCATTCCCATTCCCCTTAATCCTCCTACACAAAAGTTTCATCCAAACTCCACCCAGCCCTTCCATTGTGCCCTCTGGAATGCCTGTTCCATAAGCAAGAAACTTCCCTTCATCTTAAAGCTATTCTTCTCCTAGTCTTTCCAACTACTAGCTCTTATTGAAATCTGGTTGTTCCATGATAATACAAACTCTCAGGCCACCCTTTTCTGTACTGGCTGCACTTTCACTCATTCTCTCTGGCTTGCCAATCAAGGCAGAGAAATTAGAATTCTTTTTGCTTTCCACTGCCTCCATCACAGAGTAATGTCTTTTCCTCTGAAGTTCATGCTATTCATGCTAGCATCCAATCAAAATTCTTTTGGATGTTGTCTACAGACCCATTTGTCATTCCTCTTCCTTTCTCAATGATTTCAATACCTGAATTAAAATTTTTCTCTCCTCTCTAATTCATACCCTCCTAATCGGATATTTCAGTATATATACTGTTTCTCCCTCAAATAATCTAATTACTCAGTTCCTCAATTTACTCTCCTCCCATGAGCTATTCTTCAACTTCATCTCAGCCATACATAAAGATGATTATATACTCAATCCTGCCATAATCCAAAGATGTACCACTTCCATGTTTAGGAATTCTGAAATCCCATTACCTAATTTTAATCTATTGGCTTTTCACTTCATGCTCTGCCTTCCATTACATAACCCTACTTTTCATCAACATTGTGACCTCCATTCCCTTTACCCTTTGCTTCTCTCCCAGGACATCTCCCCTACACTAGCTACTCTCTCCTCTTCTCCCCATTTTGCCTCCTTGGGGAACCAATTCATTTCTATACTCTCTTCCTCTCTGGAGTCCTTTAGCACCCTTATCATATTGCTGACTACACACCTCAGTCTTAGATCGCTCCCTCCATTTACCACCTTCACACCTACCTACTTTAGTCAATCATAAAATCCTTAATTCAATCACAAAGTACAAAAGTCAAAGTTCTCCACCCCTAGGTCACAGTAAATCATAATCTTCTCAGTCAGTACATAGTATCCAAGTAAAGTCTTCTTTCAGCTTGACTCAAGGCTGGCTCTCAGTTTCCATGGTTTCTCTTCCATGGTCCTGGCTCCATATCCTTGTCTGGTTCTTTGTCCAGTTCCCATTCCATATTGAAGTTTGCAGTGTCCAGTCCACCTCAAGTCCTTCCTAGTTCCTGTTTCTGGGAAGACAAAGCTTGACAGAGCCACTATAATGTCCATACACATAGTCAGCACCATCATCAATTCACTATATGCCTGTGAAATCAACTCAGACTGAGAACTCAATACAAATCATCAACATAGAAATCAACACAAACCCACAAACAAGGTCCAAGAGGTCAGCACAAATCATCAGTAAAGTCCTAGGACCTCTAAAACTCTCCTCCAGGACTTCTATAAACATACAATCAGAAAATCCTCTTTCAGGGCTTTCAGTAAGGTCCCAGGGCTTCTATACAAAGTATCACAAACAAACATTAACACAGACAGAGCAGACAAACAGAGTGCCAAGATAGAACAAGTTTTCTCCTTCTTGATTCTGCCACCACAAGAGTCCTCTTTTCAGTTCTGCTGTCCCTAGCCTGGGCATCTCCTTTTATATGGTCATTAGCTCCTCCCCTTCCTGTTGCAGGAGTTTATGGGTTCTAGGGTTCACAAGTTGTGGGGTTCACATATTCTGTTTCTTAACAGACTTGATAAAAGGCTTCTGTACTTGCCATTACAACCTCTTATAATCTGTCTTCCAAATTTACCATTCCATAGAAACTCCTCTCTCCAAAGTTACTAATGGTCTTTATTCCCCAAATCCAATGTCATTTTCTCAATCTCCCTTCAATTTTATCTCTCTGCTGTCTATTCATCACTCTCTCCTCCTTGATACTTTCTTCTTTATAGGTTTTTTGGGGAGACCACTTTTTCCTAGTTTTCTTCCTACTTCACTGTTCCTTCTTTGTCTCCTTTGTTGGATTACTCTCCAGATTAAGCCTTCTAATTGTAGGTGTCCCTTAGGGTTCTATTATGAGCCCCTTTCTCTTCTTCTATACTATTTCACTTGGTGATCTCATCAGCCCCCATGGATTTAATTTCCATCTCTAAACTGATGATTCTCAAATCTACCTTTCCTGACACGATGTCTCTTCTGGTTTTCTACCTTGCCTCTCTGCTTGCCTTTCAGACATCTTGAAATGGCTGTATAGTACTGGATCATCTAAACTCAATACATCTAAACATAACTCATTATCTTTCCCCCCTAAAACCTCCTTACCTTCTGCCTTCCTTACTATTGTAAAGGTCAACAACACACGCCCTGTCCCTGAAGCTCACAAGCTAGAGAATCATCCTGGATTCCTCACTATCTCTCACTCCCCATATCCAAGCTACTGCCAAGACCTGTTCATTTCACCTTTGCAACATCTCCTGAATATACCTCCTTCTCTCCCCTGATACAGCTACCACTCTAGTAAAGGGCTCATCACTTCATGCCTTGATCACTGCAATAGCCTGCTGCTGGATCTGCTGCCTCAAATTTCTCCTGGCTCCAGTTCATTCTCAATTCATCCACTAAAAAGATTTTTTCCCCAAAAGCTTAGGTCCTTTCCCTCCCTCCCCACATACACACTACACACTCAATGAATCCCAGTGGCTTCCTGTTGCCTTTAGGAATAATTACAAAATGCTCTGTTTGACATTCAAATTTCTTCATATACTAGCCTTCTCTTATATTTCCAATCTTCTTACCTCTTATTCCTCATCATTTATTCTTTGATCCAGTGACCCTGGCCTTCTGACTGTTCCATAGACTAGGTGTGGAACAGTCTCTCAGATCTAAACATTTTCTCTGGTTGTCCTCCACGTCTAGAACACTCTCCCTTCTCAACTTTATCTACTGATTCCTCAGGCTTCCTTTGATGCCCAAGTAAAATCCCCCCTTCTACAGCAAGCCTTACCTTACCATTCTTTATTCTAGTGTCTTCCCTTAGTTAGTTATCTCAAATCTATCCTTCATTTTGCTCACTTTGTATAAATTTGTTTGCTTCTTGTCTCCCCA
Organism: Gymnobelideus leadbeateri; assembly: GCA_011680675.1. Classification (NCBI taxonomy): domain Eukaryota; kingdom Metazoa; phylum Chordata; class Mammalia; order Diprotodontia; family Petauridae; genus Gymnobelideus; species Gymnobelideus leadbeateri. Next base: position 682,680 of record WOXC01007443.1, on the reverse strand, counting down.
AATAGACTGTAAGCTCCTAGAGGAAAGGAACTGTCTTTTCCCTCTTTTTGAATCCCTAAAGCTTAACATGGTATCTGGTACATAACAGGCCCTTAATAAGTGTTTATTGATGAATTGATTGAAGAAGCTTACATTCTAAAGGGAGAGAAAGCATGTACATAAATAATAGATTGATTTAAATGACTAACCTTTTCAGAGTTACATCACATTTGAAAAGTCTTCCACCACTCAGGCATAAAGAAAAAATTATACTGTAAGGGTAGGAACTGGAAAGTGGCCCTCTCTAATTCTCCTTTGCTTAAATTGCTAATTGATCCACAAACCAGGGACTTCATCTTTGAAATCCTGTATGTGTCATAGGGTCTACTCCCCTTTTTATTGTGTCAAGTCTGGCTATGGCAGACAACACAGTGACCTAAGGGGCTCTTCTATAAATAAAATGCATGAGCAGTCAAACACATACTCTGTGTCATTTATTTTGACTGCTCAGAGGTCTTTGTGCTTATTTCCAGATTTTTACCTAAAAATAATTGTTGTTTACAGAGAACTGACATCAGAACAACTTGTATGTTACTGCACAATGGTTTTCCTATAGGTGATAATGAAGCTTAACATCCTCTCTCCTCCTTTCAGCCTCTCTGCTGTGATTACTGAAGAATATTGGAACCATATATTTTTAATATATGCATTTTTAATAAGAATCAAAATTACAGGTTAAACAAAGGGCAATAGAAATATATGTGGTAAGTATATTGACCACATGTTACCATTACTAAGGGTACAGTCAGAAAAATGGGTCAAGTTGTTCAAATAACAGCAATGAAAATTGGCAAATAGACTACCCAAGTGATCCACTAGTAGCCCTGGGATATTAAATGAGCCAGAAGGTCTTGTGTTAGGTTTTTTTGGGGGCAAGAAATTTTAATGGAAGTTTACAGAAATGTGCATATAAGAATTGCATAGGATAACAAGACATAGAGGGGTAGTGACCTACATTGTTGGAAAGGATATGCCTACTGATGAAATCATTGATACAACAAAATTTCAGAGTTTGCTATTGAGCTATCTATGGGACCACTTTGAATGCAGTTACTTGAATCTGACATCCCTTAAGCATATTTGGTAGTTTGCTTAGCATAACAGTGTCATTTACATTCATTAAATTTCATTTCTTCATGCTGTGTGTTCACAGACAGTGAAACAGTATTAGCTAATTTCTTTTTTCTTTGATATATTAGGCTTAATGGCTACAGTTATTGGTGAGAAGGAAGAAAAAAACAGAAGCTGTTGTTTACTAAGGAGAGAAGGGACCTCTAACCTCATACTCCATTGTGTCAAAAAATCATGAGTTAGAATCTTTTGTGTGACATGGTATTTCAGAGACAACCCAAAGCTTTGACACCAAAGTATTAGAGAAAAACATCAATACTTATGGATTAGTATTACTGATGACATGAGTGTCAGTAATTTCATATATTTTTAAGAACTCTGTTAAGTAACCCCACTGAACATTTATAACAACTGCTTTTAATATAAGAACAGATTTAAAAGGAAAGCATATAATACCACAGTAATATATAGTTATATTAATAATGATGATCATAAGCAATATACTGAGAAACATAAAAAAACTTGCTATACAGCTCATCATAAGCCATATAATTGCATTGCCTATAGTAATAAAAATTATTTGTTAAACAATTAGCAATTTTAAGATGGCATTTTACATACTTCTAGATGTGGTGGTGCTATTAAAATTATATGAGGGCAAACTTTTCTGAGTTTTATTGCATTAGAAATTTCCCTTTCACAAATGATAACCTTTTTTGTAGACTCATTACCTATACCATAACTCCATCAATTTGTAGCACTCCATAATGAAGATGGTTCATTCTTACCATCATTCTTACCATTCTTACCATGTTTTAGTTATTTATACTGCAACAAAGGGTTTAGAGCTTGGTCAACTCCAACTGTTTCATTTTACAGATGAGAAAATAGAGACACACACAATTTTAGTAATTTGTTCAGGGTAACACGGCTGCCAAGTGTTTGGCAGACTTTGAACCTGGGTCTCCATGACTCCAAATTCAATGTCATATCCACAGGGGCCCATCACATCATGATTACAGGGATGGGGGCACCTCTAATAATGAAGATCATTGATGACATGTAGGGAAAGAAGATACAGCACAAATCAATTTCAAAGACAGGAACAATCAAAGCAGTGGTCTGCATAACTGGCGTCTGGCGGCGTTTTTGTTCATAGCTTAAAAGTACTGCAACAATTCATTATTTCGTATTTCATTTGCATTACTTCCCAAGTAATTTGTAATTAACACCAGCATTTATGTTTAATCATCATAATTTCAGTTGAAAACTACCTTGTTCTAATGTCACCAGCAACATTTAATTGCAGCATAATTAATAATACAAATTATTTAGTAGAGGGCAGCTTAGAAATTTTTTTTTGGTAACAAGTGAACATAGGGGAGGCTAGATGGCGCAGTGAGTAGAGTGTCGGCCCTGGAGTCAGAAGGACCTGAGTTCGGATCCGACCTCAGACACTTAACGCACACACAAACAAAAACCTAGCCGTGTGACCTTGGGCAAGTTACTTAACCCCAACTGCCCTCCAAAAAGGAAAACAAAACAAAAAACAAGTGAACGTGAATATGTTTCATGTTCTTACTACCCTGAAACAGGATAACGGATTTCTAGTTCTGTCAACTATTAGAAAAAAAAAATCTGCTGTTGCCAATGAGAAACCTTTTTCTGTTGTCCTGACACATGTGACACAAGATGGTGATATATATGCTAACAAAAGATACTTGCACCTTCACCAAATCAGTTGCATAAGAATCTTCTTCTAATATCAGACTCAGCCAGTATGTCTCATTTCAAGTTTATATGAAAAATCCCTACCATGATTTATGTTATCCAATGAGCCTATAGCTCTCTCTTCATCTAACATGCAACCTCAAATATGACATATTCATATATTTATATATCATTTTTAAACCACATGAGAAATTAGCTTTAGCTCACAATACAATATTTAGAATTAATTCAGAATATTTACAAAAATCATCTATCCCCATCAAGCAAAAGTATCTTGAGCTCAATAATCTATATTCCCAATGAAAGGAAATTATTAAAAATTAAAAAGAGATTGAGAATCATCCTGAACAAAAACAGAGGAAAAATAACACTTTTTTCAAAGTCTACATATCAAGGCATCTCAAAGAGGCTACATAGCTAGTCTTTCTTTTTCCATCTTGGGTCAGCCTGGCTTGGGCAATGATAAGACTATAATACTTCCTGACATTAGGAAATATGTTGTTGTTCAGTTGTGCCTGAATTTGTGACTCCATTTGGGTTTTACTTGGCAAAAACACTGGTGTGGTTTGTCATTTCCTTCTGCAGTTCATTTCACAGATGAGGAACTGAGGCAAATAGAGTTAAATGATCTGCTCATGGTCACACAGTTAGTAAGTATGTGAGACTGGATTTGAACTCATAGAGATGAGTCTTCCTGACTCTAGGCTTGGCACTACCTAGCTACCCTTGCAAAATGAACAAAATTCTTTTTGGTGTTTAGGGTACATTTTTTAATAGCTTTATTTTTATTCACCTACTTACCTTGTCTCCCTCCCCCACGGAAGCAATTTTTATAATGGAATACCAGAAAAAAGGAAAAAAATATATATATATATACCATTGAAATTATTAGATTTTGAAGACCTTTTGTATCAAGAAAATTTGTACCAGAAAATTCACTGGTCACAGACTATTATAGAGGTATTCTTTATGTGCAAAATTATTTAAAATATATACTCTTTTACAGATACACACATACACACACGAGATCTAATACACTAATAAAATTAAATTTGATGTATAAGAAAGATAAGGATTTAAAGATGTAAGAAAGAACAAAGATTTGAGGTGTGGGAAAAAGAGCTGATAATATCCAGGGAGAAAAATGGAAAAAAAATGTTGAGATAGATGCATGAAAAATCCCCAGAGAGAAAGTGCTTATTGACCTAAAACTTTTGGATATTAGTCATTCTGAGGGGCTAAATAAAGGCTGTTACTCCTATGGGTCAATCAACTGTAAGTATGCTTACATTTTAGAGTATCTAAATCTCCCATTCTCATTTACATGACTGCTTCTAAATATCAGAAAGTCGGAACTGCTCACACAGAATGCACATGGAAACATTAAAGATAAACCTTTGTTCCATGAAGATTAAAATAAACTTCCCCTTTAGATAAAGGAGTCTCTTTCCCTCTTCTCCTTGGGAAACACTGAAGGGAAGTACAAAATTTGAAGCCCAAGAGGAATGAGCATAGACAGTGCTGGGTTAGCTTTTGGAGAGGGCCCATTTGGTCATGCCCTAGGGACATTCTTTACTGAAACTCCTGCTTCTGTCTAGTGGAGATATGTAAGTCATTGTAATAGGCTGGACCAGACCCAGTGGAAACAAGCTAAAGTTGCTTTGCCTTTCTTATTGCTCTTTTATTTATGATTTATATCAAATTACAAAGTTTCAGCCATGGACCCAAACACCCAGGGATTCCAATGGGTGGAAAAAACAAAGCAGGAGACTTGCCGCTAACATAATTCTAAAAAATCACAGGAGGATAACAGGAATTGGAACAAATAAAGGAGCCACCTGTTTTATGACTTCCAAATCCCCTTCATTCATAAGGATAAACTGTATTCAAACAAACAAACAAACAAAAAAACCTGAGAAGCATAGAAATGCAATAGCCTACAGAATATAAAAATACTCAGAAGACAACCCAAGTAAGGCCGCACCCTTTCCTAGCATTGCCTCAAGGATGGAAAAAGGGCAAGTTCCTTACTGTCTGCAAGACAAGAAAGCAGTGCCAAGTTAATGCTAATGGGAATTGTGTGGCCATAGCCCACACGGAGGAGATAGCTGTTCATGCACCTTTCAGTTGGGGATTTACATGCTTTTGCCAGGCAGCATAATAATAAGTATCCCAGAGGGGAACACATTTGAGGTTTCAGAATGTTGCCTGAAATACCCAGACACCTAGATAAACTATAGATTCAAAATAAGTAACTGTCAATCCTTTGTGAGTCAATCTAAATTTTTAAAAATCTAAAATTTATATAAAGGTCTCTCAGTCACCATTTTTCAACTAAATTCATCTTGGGGTATGCCAAAGAGAGCAGCATTTTGAATGAGGAGAAAAGAATGATATATTTCTTAAATGGATAAATAATGAGGAATAGCAGGATTGCCTTCACAGGCAGGAAGTAGATCTATTTGAATGAAGTTACCACATCAATGAAATTAAATGAAACTCAGAATATTGTCACATAAGCCTTCTTCTATAGAATATAACCAGTAGGGTCCCCTGCATACTCTGTTCCACCATTACACATGTTCTTTGGGAGAAGGCATTTCACTCAGTAAGCAATCAGAAAATATTATGAACATATAAATACACATGCACATATATTTAAGGAAGGCATAGTGAAAGTAAAGGATGAATGCTAGATTTTTTGTTGGAGGAACAGCCCCCAGCAATTTTCCAAAAGCAATCTAGCCCATTCTTGTTCTACAACAAACTTATAACTTTCATTTATAAAGCACTTTCTGTATGCCAGGGACACAAATATTCTCTCATTTGATCCCCACCACAACCCTGGAAGATAGGTGCTATTATCATCCTTATTTTACATTGGGGAAATTGAGGCAGACTGTGGTTTAAGTAACTTGTCCAGGGTCATAAAACTAGGCCAGTTTTTAACTTGGGTCTTCTGCACATCAGGTCTAGGGTTCAAATCACTGTACCACCTAGATGTCCTGATCATTTCTGCGTCACGTTCTGCTGAGAAGGTATGTAGGTATAAAAGGTATGGACTCCAGACTATGTAATTGCTTTGACAATTTAAAATATCTGTGCCTTTATACTTACGTGGATATTCTCCTCACTGACAGAAATCACAATCCAACAATACAAACTAGGCTAGCAAACATTTATTAAATTTGCCCGTTATAAGCAAGTTGCTATACTAGATGATGATTAAAGTATGATTAAAATAATAATTATAATAAACCCAACAAAAATAAGAACAACAAGCCAGCCCCTACCCTCAAGGGGTTTCAATTATTAAGTTGAGAAGGTACAGCATATAAATCCTCCATAGAATAAGTATTTGATTTAGTTAGAAGACAGAGATCTGAATCCCATTTCTACTTACTACTTGCATAACCCTGAAGAAACTATGTAACTTTTTCTGGACCTCATGAAGGTCATATAAAAAATAAGGGATATAGATCAAATGACCACTAAGCTCCCTCCAAGGTCTAAATCCTACAATTCTATTCAATGTTTATCTAGTTTCATGAGTTTCTGTTCCTCCTCTTCCCTCCTCTCAAAAAACAAAAACAATTATGACCTCTTAGCTGATCTCATAGTCCTTGGATTATATCATACACTTTCACTCAAAGTGGTGAAGTCTACAGTAGACTGACAAAACTTACGGTTCTATAGACAGAGCCTTCATTTATCCCAGAGATACCCAAACTTTTTTGGTCCCCGTCACCCTTGAACTTTCAACAAATCTTTCCACACATCTTATTAGGGATAAAACAATATATATAATTTATTATGCACAAAGTAGTAAAATGTATTAATAACATTAATAGAATAATATTATATGCACATATATTATATAGCAATAATATAGTTATTTACCAAATATTTCACATTCCCTTGAAATACCTGAATGAGGCATTCAGTTTAAAATGTCCAGAAGATAGTTGCTGTTGTGAGACTAGAGGTCAGAAGACTAAGAACAGATAAAGCAATTTGGGAATAATTTGTGTAGAAATAATTAAACCCATGGAGCTTATGATAGTATTGATAGGAAGATAGTATAGATAGAAAGTGATGGTATAGATAGAAACACAGTATAGAGAAAAAAGAAGAATATGGCTTTGAGAGGATAATTCCAGTGTCTGGACATCATGTGAAGAGCTAGAAAAAGAGACTCAAGAGTGATCAGACAGATAGGAAAACCAGGAAGGGACAGTATCACAAAAACACAGAGAGCATAGAGTACTCTTGAGAAGTAAATGATCAATAATGTCAAATGTTTCAGGAAAGTAAAAAAAAAGGATGAGTGAGAAAAGGTCACTGAATTTAGCAGTTAAGAAATCACTGGTAACTTTAGATTGAGTAGTTTCAGTGGAGTGATCAAGTCAGAAACCAGATTTCAGAGGGTTTAGAAGGGACTGAGAGGAAGTGCCAAATGTAAACATAATCTCAAGGAATTTAGCCTCAAAGGGAGGAGAGATAAAAAAAAAATAGCTTGAAGGAATAGTAAGACCAAAGTGGAGTTGGGTTTTTGTTGGGGTTTTTTTTTTTTGGGGGGTGGGGGCAGGAAGAAGTAATGAGACAGGGTCATGATTATATGTAGTAGGAAAGAAATCAGTGAATATAAAGCAATTTAGAATTAGAGTGTGTGGATGGTAGTTGTAGGAATCTGTAGAATTTGGGAGGAGAAGGGATCAAGTACATACATAGAGGCCTTGGCCTTGGCAAGAAAGTTCACCTTTTCATTTGAGGCAAAAGTAAAAGAGGATATAATAGGGGAAGATTCTGAATGAGTTGAAATGTGTAGGAATAATAATAGCACAAATTTATACAGCAATTTATAGTTTTAAACAATGCTTTGTCCATACTAACTTTTTGAGGTAAGCAATAACATTATCCCCATTTTATAGATGAGGAAGCAGACTCAAAATTAAGTAACTTGCCCAAAGTCACACAAATAAGCTGCATGGTTGGAACTCAAAATCATGTTTTCTGATTCTAAATTCCACGCTCTTTCTGATACATTTATATAAAAAGAAAATGAGCAATATATTGCAAAATAATTATGAAAGTATTTAATGTGCTGGTGCTAGTATGATTGAGAACCCCAAATCCTGAGCAACAGATAGAAATAATTACTCATTTCTCTTTCTGTTCAATTATTCCATTGACTCTTCCATGTGATGGCTATAATTTTAGATTTCTATATCTTATGTAGATAAGGCAAAAATAGCCCACAATGAAGTATATTAAGTAAATGTCTCTGTGGGTAACATCCCATGGTTAACTCCTAAATAGTCCAAGGCTATACAGCAGTTTTTTGAGACTATGTTCCAGGGAACTCTGATGCCAACACAATATGACTAAGGTATATGGAAACATGTTGTTGCTAGTGATATTTGCTCTAAAATATTAAATAAATAAGTATAATATTACATATGGATATTTACAGTCTCATTGGGATATTTACTTCTTCCTTCAGTGTAGATCATAGGACACTTAAAAAATACACTATATTTATTGTGTGATAGTTTTTCAGGAAGAAGACAAACTAAATTTCCCCTATTTTGCTCCAATATTCCACTAACTCTTCTTATCCCAGGAATTTTCTGCAGTCTCTAAGCCACCAGAGCCAGCCTTTATGGGTCTTGTTAATATATTAAAACAAACAAACAAATAACAATGTGTCCTGTCAATTAAACACTGCCCTGTTGCTCTTGAATCATTTCAGTCATGACCAATTCTTTGTGACCCTATTTAGGGTTTTCTTGGTAAAAACACTGGGGTGATTTGCCATTACCTTCCCTAGCTCATTTTACAGATGAGGAAACTGAGGCAAACAATATTAAGTGACTTGCTTAGGGTCACATAGCTAGTGAGTTTCTGAGACTGGAAGATTTGAACTCAGGAAGATGAGTCTTCCTGACTCTGGGCCTGACACTCTGTTTACTGCACTACCTACCTATCCATGCAAAACGAACAAAACTCTTTTGGGTATTTTGGGGACATTTGTTATAGTTTTTTTCCCCCTCCTTACCCTGGCTCTTTCCCACTGAAGCAATTTTTGCAATGGAACAAGGGGAAAAAAGTTTCTGAAGCTGGATTTGAACTCTCAAAGATTTGTCTTCCTGACTCCAGGCCTAGCACTCCATCCACTACATCACTTAGGTGCCCCTTTGTTTTTTGTCTTTCCTAATAGACTGAAAGCAGGGACTATGTTTTGCACTTCTTTTATATTCCTCAAAGCACCAATTTCTGTTCTGGACATGATGTATATCCCACAAATGTCTGCTGATTGCTAGCCTCTGTAAAGTAATGCATCCTCTGATTTGTTTAAAAAAAAGTTATTTTAATATACAAGAGATCTTTATCCTGGGTATTGTTAAATAAGTTATGTTGTCTGTTTCATTATTCATGATTTTCTTTCTTCTTGTTCTTCATTTTTAAAAATAATTTTTACCTGTATTCATACAGAAAATCATCCAACCATTTGATTACTTTCAATGACCTAGTCTTAAACTTTTACATTACTTTTGTATCCTTATTTAGACATAGGAACCAAAATACCACAAGATAGGAACTAATATTTTATAAAGAGCAGAATAACAAATTATTTTTTTCCTTTTTAGTATTTTTATTAATGATGCTTTTAAAATGTAAACAATAATTTAAGAATTAATCCATCAATCAATAGGGATATATTAAGTGTGTCTGTGTCAGGCATTATGCTAGAATATGGAGATACAGAGACAAAAATGAAAGAGATCCTTCCCCTCAAAGACCCTTCCCTCAAAGAGATTCTACTAGAAGAAGCAAAATGTACATATGTAAGTACGTGCAGAATAAAGACAAAATAAACAGTCATTTGGGAGGAAGGGAACTAGGATCTGAAGGATCAGAAATTACTTCATATGGATGATGCTTTAGGTGAATCTTGAAGGAAATGGGAGATTCTAAGAGGCAAAGGTGAGGAGGGAGTATCCTTCAGCCATGCGAGACACTCAATGCCAAGGCATGATGAAGGAAGATGTGAGTCATGTGTGAGGATCAGCAAGAAGGCCAGTTTGGCTAGGCTATAGAGTATGGGAAAGGTATAATGCAAAGGTTGGTTGGGTCCAGGATTTTGAAAAGTTTGAAAAGACCAAACAGAGGAATTTCTTTTTTAATATAGAGGCAATAAGGAAGCAAAAAGATGGCTTGAGTAGCTTAAGAGGTGACAACTACACTGAAGCACTTTTACATAATCTTCATAAGGAATCAAACAATAATACTTTTAGTATAAACAACCGACCAAAAAACCAAAATCTAGTTCAAAATAGACATAATCTTATTAGTAAATGATTTGATATTCTATTTCCAAAATTACAGAATCTTTGAATTAGAAGGGTCCCTTAAGCCATCTAGTCTGATATGTGAATTGAGATCTCCTAAGAACATCCCAGAGAAGTAGTCATAAAAGACTTTCTTTAAGTAACTCCATTGGTGGGAAAATGTCTATCTTCAGATGGTGTCCAGTTCACTTTGGAATAGTACTATTTGTCCCAAAGATGCTTTTTCTCTCCTCATATTTTATTCTCTTTAGTTGTGGAAGTATTAATTGAGAAAACAGGCACCATACTCCAATCTCATACATTCCTTGTGTGTATTTATTTTTATAACTTCTTGCGAGATGTGCAATTTGTCTATTGACTCCAGATTATATGAAAAAGAGTGCTGACAATTCAATTCAACTCACCAAGCAATGACTGAGCAACCAGTATTTGTAAAGTATTGTGCTCGGCACCAAAAGTTAATAAAATACAGTTCCCGTCTACATAAGTAGCTTACCTTCAGGTAATGGTAGTGAGGCATGTTCAGAGAAGTGGGGAAAAAGGAAAGCTACAGTCTGTTCTCCTTATTAATAAAACATAGTTTTCTAAGAACAAAGAGCTAATATATGTGATGGACTTTGGAAAGACAGCTGTTGCAGATGTGGAAAGTTTGAACTTTGAATCTATTCAAACCAAAAAATCAGTCCAATGGTTTTATGTTAGTATAGAGGATTGAAAAGCTTTCATCTTCTGTGAGTCTCTAACTAGAATAGTTTTTAGTCAATAGGAGTATTCAGGAACTTAACTACTAAGAAATACAGTTTTGATGGACAAGTCTCACAAAATTAGGCTATGGAAATTTACCACCCTGCAGTTATTTTGATTAATAAAATAGAGTACAGGATTAGGTCAAGGACTGGAGATTTAATTCATTTCTAACTTAGAACAGATTTCTCACCCTTTTTTTTCTCTTAAATAAAAAGTGCTACAACATAGAGCAACAAATAGGAACTTTTTTATGCCCATTACATAATAGGTTAAAAATAAAGTTAGGCAATTCATTCCCATTTTACAGAAAGGGAAAAAAATGAATAAGACAGAAAAATTAAAAGACTGTCGAGCAAATAAAAATAAGGGCTGAGGTCCAGGTCAGCTAGCTGTACGCTCTTCATTGATAAAGAATCTATCTTTGATAGTGTATAGCATCTAGAAAACTCAATAAATATTGTTTACTAAAGACTAGATAGTAAAGTTTAGATTTCTCATTCTTCATTTTAAACATTGAAATGAAAAAGCATTACAGTACTGTCATTAAAAAAGGAAATTAATATTACTCTACATGCATTTACCTCTAATTTTTGTTCCTATTACCATTAATTCCACCAGATAAGGTTAATATTTAAATGAATCATTCTCATGTTTAATGGTTGGTCAAAATATTTTAAATCTTACTTCTTATAATCACCAAAAATTTCTTGCACACACATACAAATAACTAAAAAAAATATGTTGACATTTTCTATTTCATATCATTAGCATCAACTAGATTTCTTTTCTTAAATTGCACTTCACAGGTTAATATTAAAAAAATTAAAGTACATAAAAGAGAAAAAAATAAATTATAGTTCTAATTAAAAGGAAAGCTGTGCAAAAATTAACCAGCTTAAAATAAAAAGAAATATCACATTAGTAAGCTATTAAATCTGGAATTGCAGAAGCATAAGCTAGTCTACATTGTAATTTGCAGAGGGGAAAAGTGCAATTTTTTGGTAAAATACAGCTTAGCTTGGAATACCTATGAATACAAATAGAAAAAGTTGCCTGGGAAAATTATTCCAGACTATCTAAAATTGTCCTGATTCTAAATTAACCAGACTAGTACTCTAATTTGGTAATATTCAGGTACCAGAAACATATTTTCCTTTTTAACACTTTATTCGTAATCTTTTTATAGAATCACCTCAATTCTGAAAAAAAAATTTTAAATAATTTTTGATAGCTTCATTTTCTAGATCAATAATGATATTCTCACTTTCAGAGTACAGAATCATAGCACCAGATTGGGGAGGAATCTTACTTGAAAAATCATCTGATGCCACTGCCAAATTATTCCTTTCTTCCTTCTTTCCTTCCTTCCTCCATGCCTTCCTTCTCTATCTTTCCCTTCCTTTCCCTTATCTCCACTATCTCTCTACTCAGCCAAACATTTATTGAGTAGTGAAATCAGCAAATATTTGGGAAGCTAGGCAGTGCAATGGATTGAGCTCTAGTCCTGGAATCAGGAAGTTTCATTTTCAAATCTGGTCTCAGATACTTACTAGCTGTGTGACCTTGGGTGAGCCACTTCATCTTGTTTGCCTCAGTTTCCTCATCTGTAAAATGAGCTGGAGAAGGAAATGGCAAACCACTCCAGTATCTCTGCCAAGAAAATCCCAAATGGGATCACAAAGAGTCTATAAGAACAGTAGCAGCAACAGCAGCAACAGTCATTACCCTCAAAGATCTTCTAGTTTAAAATGAGAGACAGTATACAAAAATAAATCTGACTTGAGGCTAAAAATCCATATCATGAAAGACACAGATAAAGAGTTTTGGGAAAAGAGAAGAGAGAACATCACTTTCAACTAAGGAAGCGTGGCATAGTAGAATAATATTGTTTTTGGAAAGAGAGGACGTGTATTCTAAATCTAGCTCTACTTACTTAACCTTTCAAGGTTCTCTGTAATTCTCTTAGACTATAAGGAGCAGAAAAAGTGCCAAAATGAATGGTAGTAGAAATTTCTTCACTCTGAGTTCCCCATAATAGAGAAATAAGAATTCTTGTTGATATATTTGTTAAATACATTATTAACATGGGTTCAACCTAAATCTCGGTATGAAACTGCCTATTAAAAAAAACAACCACCTTATTTCCTTTCAGTTTCCCTGTTCACAAAATGTATTTTCCATGAAGTTAAGATTAATGAAAACTGATAAAGCTCAAACAGTGACATATGTAAAGCGTCTGAATCTCAGAAAGGAATCAAAAGCCATGTTGGTTAGCCCATAACTGAACAGGAATGTCCTCGGTATGCCATTGGTAATAGTAACACAGACACTACTTCACAACAACCAGCAAAGAGGTGTGTACAATCTCTTCAGAAAGCCAAAATATCACTTGGACAGCTCTTAGTTACACATCAAAGCCCTCTTTATAAACATTTGTCATATGTCAAACATCTTTTGCTACAGTCCCCATTTCAAATATTCTGCCTCAATGTACCAAAGGTCATCCTTTTTTAGGCCATGCATCTTTAGTTTTGATTTGGAAAATATGGTCAGCATGCCTTTATTCCTTAAAGATTGCCCTATTTGCACAGATTGAACAGCTTAACAACTCATGAGTAGTTTCTAACTAGCTCCTTCTATATAAACTTATGGCTCCCTGTCTTCCCAGCCAAAGTGTTGACTGTTCCAATGATTAGATCAGAGATGAACTTTCTGGTGTGAAGACAGAGTTAAAGAAAACACCTATTATTAAAAGCTTCTGCCTTTTCAATGTCATCTGCTAAGAGCTTTCCCTTCCCATCTGATAAGAGGGATAATATTTTTCTTTATCATTCTCATGGTTTTAATATATACAAACTTTCAACTTTTTCTTATTTTTCTAGCATGTTACTTTTTATTGATCATTTCTTTTCTGATTTGACCTAGCTCCAGTGCCAATTTTTGGTAACTAGTCAAGTTTCAGTTTGTGTAATTTCTCTTTGTATTTTCATAGCTAGGTAAGCATGCACTGAATTTCTCCTAAGTGACTGATCTATATTCTAAATAACCAGTTTCCCCATGAATTCTGTAAAAGGTTGGCACTCTACGCTAAGATTAAGCTATATATTGATTGATGGGTCATTTATGGCTATAGTAGGTAAAATCACACAAATGAACAATATCTAGCTGACCTCACACCATGCTTCACGTACCATACAGACATCCACCATTAAATTGAGCCTATAGAAAACCCCCCAGAATGGAGTCACAAAAAGTCAGAAGTGACTGAAACAACTGAACAAAAAAAAGTCTGGTGGGTAATCTTGTGATCTGTCCTGATCCAGGGCGCTCCTATGCTTGCCAACTATGAGGGGTATACTAATAAATGTTTAGCAGCCAAATGTACAGTAAACTTTTAAAATTTAATCTTCATAGTTAAAATTTTCACCACAAATTTCTGAAGTTAGGACAATCAACAAAACAACAAATTAAGGCTGATTTGTAGCTGTTGACCAGTTTCCAACGCGTAAATGCTCTGACATCCCACACTTCCCCCCTCCCTTTCTACCTTTAGCTTTTGCTTTGAAAATAAAAATCAATGACAACTGTAAAGAGAATGTGATAACAGACTACACTATGACTATTCACAAGCCCATGGATTCTCTCAGCGAAAGCTCCCTTTTTAGGTTCCCACTCCTCTATGTGTGATTTCTTCCTAATATTGGAATATAAAGCTCTTTGAGGACAGGGATTATCTCACTTATGTATTTGTAGTGCCAGGCAGGATTAGCACAGAGGTTGCTACATAGTAGGAACTTGAAATGCTTTTTCATCAGTTCATTCATGAAATCAGAATCTTTTAAATCATATCCCTTAAAGTAAAGTTAAAATGAGGAGAAAAATCTTAGTATTCAAGAATTTTCAGGGTTTGAGGAAAGAGGAAGTAGCTAAATAAGTGGGCTGTGTAATCAGTAAGCAATAATGTGTAGAATGAGCAAGTAGGAACTTGGAATAGTATTTGTAACCCCCCAATAGCATTACTGTTACTCCTGAAAGAAACAATACAAAGTGATAGTTTATTTGGTTTATTCATGGTAAGGGCAATAGAATTTTCAGGAACTGATTTGATCTCTTAAAGGGGCAAGAGAGAAAAGGAAAGGTATATTACAATGAAAAAATAAAAAGAACCCCACCCCTGACTATGGGGTAATATAAATTACCTGTGGGTGTGTTCATTAGCATATATATGAAAGGGATCTCATATCTATACTCCAGACCCACCTCTCAAACTGAATATCTTTACTAAACATGTTTAAACTCAACATTTTCAAAACAGGGCTCACTATCTTTTCCTTAAAACTCATCCCTACATCATTTGGGTATTTCTATCATTGGTACTACCCAGGTTTCCAAAGACCATATCATCCCTAGCAGTCATTCTCAGCAGCAAACCATACAATCATTGGTCAAATGCTACTCATTGTATCTCCAAAACTCCTTTCCCACAAGTCTCTTTCTTTCCATTCACAGGAATACAACCTCAGTTCAAAACTGAATCATTTTCTCACCTACATCACTGCAATAGCCTCTAAATCGGTTTCCCTGCCTCCATTCTTTTCTCTCTTCATGTCCTCATCCACAGAGCTGCCAAATTAATATTTCTAAAGAACACATAGAAAAGAAATTTGCCTACTTTGTTTCCTAATATGCTATAAAACTGTTTCTGAAAGACTCCAAAGAATTGACTTGTCCATTGCAGCTTCTCTTGAAAATATTTCAACAAAGTTCCCCTATTGCCATTAGTTTCAGTTGTCAAACACATCTCTATCAGCCTGTATTCATTTCCTAGAATCACATCAGAGATTCAGAGAGAAGGACCCTTAGAGAGAAAGTAAGTAGCTTGACAGTAATCATTATTTTATTTTTGTATTTGTAGCCACAATATCAAGTACATTCATATCAGGTGTTTCATAAATGTTTGTTGATTGTTAATTAATTTTATTAATTGTTAATTAATTGTTATACATGCCTATATCCAGTGGGATGAGTGGGGAAAGGCTTTGAGTATTGGGGCTGGAAATGGAACAACCAAAAATCTAGATTGCTTGGTGGAACAATGGATGAGGCACTGGACTTGGAGTCAGAAAAATCTGTGTTCAAATTTTGCCTTGAACATGCAACTAACTTTGTGATCCTAGGAAAATCAGTTAACCTCTTGGTCTCAATTTCTTCATGTGTAAAATAAGAACAAATAATAACACCTATATCACAGGCATGCTGTTATGGTCAATTTAGATTACATGCAAATCACTCTGCAAAGCTTAAAGTGCTTTAAAATGCTAGTTACCATTGTTATTAGTTAATAATTATAATAACTAACATTTATATAACTAACCTAGCTTATTTCAGAGAAGTTCAGCACCGGAGAACTGGTCACCTGGTAATAAAATTTCTCTGGACATAAATGACATTTACTAAAGCAGAGAGACTTTGCAATTTGCATTTGTAGAGGGATGTGTCCATTTTGATGAAATTATTGATCTTTGAATCATCAAAGTACAGCATACCACCACCTACACTCAATTAGTCAACAGTCATTTATCAAGCATTATGTGGCACCAAACAATCCCAGGTGCTGGGGATACATATAGAAAGAATAATACTCCCACTCACAAGGTGATTCCATATCACCTTGGAATCTAAGACCTTCCCCCTATAGATTATCTTCAACTTATCCTCTATAAATCCTGTCTGTAAATAGTTCTTTCCAGGCTATTATTAGACTGTGAGGCCCTTTAGGACAGCGATTGTTTTAGCCTTTTTTTTCATATTCCCAGGACTAAATGTTTGTCACATATTAGGTACTTAGTAAATTGTTGTTCACTTGATTTAGATGAATGTATGGTTGTGTGTATATATGTGTGCATGTGCATATATATATACATATATATGAATAAATCATGTTATATATGAATGTCTAGGAAACATTATTTTCCTCCTATTCACCCTTTAATATTAGATTATATAATGCATACATACATACACACATACATACATACATATGTAGTACAGTTAGAATACATCTGGTTCTGGATTAGCCATCCTTGGGGGAAAAATCATTACCTACCCCATATTAGGTACAGAGCAAAGATAACTCAGTTTTGCCCTGGAGAACTCAACCTTCCCTGTTCCATCAACTTTTTCCCAGAGAACTGTATTATACTCTGCACGTAATACAAAGCATATTATGAAGACTTGGTCCCTAACCTCCTTGGAGTATAGTATCTAAATAGGGAACACTGATGCATAAAATTATCTAAAAGAACATACACAAGTACAACTGTAGAGACATCAAGCACATATATATGCAAAATATTTGTGAAATATGTAAAGTGAAATATTTACCATTCACCAGGGAAGTTTTTGGTTCAACATGATTAAGCAACCTAAAATGAGAAAAATGTTTCTGCCTAAGCTAGATTTTAGTTTAATATAAATTTTCAAAAGCTTTTTCAAAACCTCAAGTCTATATATCAAAAATACATGCTTCAAGGAAAAAGTCAAAAGGCATTGGATGTGGTGAACAACAAATAGCATAACATAAATGAATTTACTCTGTCTTAATAGGAAAATACAAATTACTTACATAAGAATCACCTGTCTGTGTACTGCCAGATCATCAACTAGTCAACATAAATATGAAATTAGAAGAAAGGATGGAGATGATAAGGTACCCATGTGATTAAAGTAGCTCCAAACTGACTTTTTGAATAAGAAATTGATTATTTAAAAATGGGAGATGGATGAAAATAAAATTATCAAATGAAAGTATTACTTTTTTCATAGAGAAGGTTACCCATTGCAGTAGTCACCACAACAAAGAGGCAGAAAAAGCATGGAAACTGTCTCACTTAAGAAGCTATTTTAAATGTGAGAGACATGGAAGTCAAGGGTAATACCAGTTCAGTATACAAACTAAAATGTCAAGACAAGAGAAGATGAGGATAGAAGACTGTGAACAGTAATCATTCCATTAAACAATGAAAAGTTGAAGAAAACATGAACAAGTAGAGAACTAAGCTTTAGACTCAGATAAATTAGATCACCAAAGAGTATCTAGAGATGAAATTAGAAATATGATAATTGGAGACTTGATGCAGAACACACCTGCTGTTCTTCCTATACATCATCTACTTTCACTATTGACAACAATAAAAATACCAAATTTAGGATACCACCTAAGTAATGACGCCATGTAAAGAAGAGGCAATCACATTGAATATGAAGTAAGAAGTAGCTAGATTCAGCAAATCATAACTGGAAAAGCCAATGTAAAGGCATATAATTTTTAATGCATGCAGGGATTGATTTTTAAGATATTTTAGAGATGAAAAAATCTCAAAAACATGAAAAATTCAAAGATGGTCATGTTAGCAAAACATTGGACAAGCAAGAAAACATTAAAAATTTTACTTCTACATGTCTATGCTTCAGCTCTTAAAAACCTTTGTAAGAAAAGTTTATAGCTCTAGTAAGATTTTCCTTGATGAAAATAAGAAAAGGGAAAAAGGAAGTTGTTGTTTTCTCCCACAGATTATCTATAGTTGAACACATCTCTAAAATTACACAACTAACTAAGGTTTATAAAGAATATTAAAATGTCACAATTTATGGGCAACAACAAAAAGTGATACCAACAAAACAAATGGAACTTTCTAAGCTTTCATCAAAATATATATCGTTGACACATACATTAAAGTCATACAACATTCTATGACAGATTTGGCCAAGAAGGTAGTTTTGTTCAAAACCCGACTGAACACTTACATCAAGCAACAAATAAAATAGGGATACTTGTAGTCTTGTTATCAGAGTCAAAGACAATGACTCGAGTATCAGGCAGAAGTCGATTCCCTTGTAATTGTAAAGTTCTCCAAATGCACTTATCCATAGATGACATTTCCATCACTGCAGTGTGTCAAAAAATACTACCAAGACTTTTTAGTGGAGGTTGGTGGTGGTGGTTGTTATTTAAAAGATATTGTCCTAACCCTCTTCATTGCTTTTAGTTCTGTGTCCAAGAACCAAAAATAACAAATTGGTATAGAGGCTAGGGGACTGAATTTGTAGCCAGGAAGATCTGGGTTTATTCAAGTCCTGCCTCAGATACTTATGAGCTGGGTGACCCTGGATAACTTACTTAACTTCTCTTAGGCTTAATTCCTTGTCTATAAAATAAGGCAGTTGGATTCAAGGATCTCTAAGGATATTTTAAGCTCTAAATCTATGCTTTCATAATTAGGTCTAATCACTTTTCTACACTGGAGTTTTTAAAGTACTTGAGAGAAGATATTACAATCCATCGTGTTTCACATTATCACACGGTTGGCATAAGAAAAAAATGGGAATTTGGGGGGAGTTTTATGGAAGCAGCACATGACAAATGAAAGACAGCAGACGGCACTGATCCTATAACCAAAATTTTACAGTAAGGTAAATAACCCATAAAAGAAAAATTTTTTAAAGTCAGACTTCTGAACCAAAAAATTTTACATGGATTTTTCCAGATCATGGGGATGTGTGCCCCTACCTCCATGATGTGCAAGGAATAATTGTATTTCCTCCTGTCCCCTTCCCCATCTTTCCTTCTCTTCTCCAAGCTAAACATTCACAGTTCCTTCAGGCAATCCTCATGTGGCATGCATAGAATTGAGAGCTTTCACCATCGGGGTTGTCTTCCTCTGGATACCCTTTAGATTGTCAATGTAATCAGTTTGCAGGGGTATCTACAAAATATTAAAAGCTTTAGTCGAAGGCTTCCATAACATTACAAGAATTTTCTATAGAGGATGAATGAAAAGACAAGAATTGCATATATTGAGAAGGTTTGGATGTATTGTATTCTGTACCTGTAACAAGAGTTAAGGGATACTCATACAGTTGAGATCTTAGATTCATCTAGGTCTTGAAGCATAATGCTTCAAAAGCACATCAAAAAAGATACTGGACACAACATTTAAGCCCAATTTAAAAATTGTCTTCCAGTAAATTTAAGATGATTAAATGTTTGGACTGCCTATACTAGTGGTTTAATAGTAATGTATAAAAATCTACAGGAAGGGTTCTGAACTTGTGTGTGTGTGAGAGAGAGAGAGACAGGCAGAGAGACAGAGACAGAGAGAGAGAGAGACAGAGAGAGAGAGACAGAGAGAGAGAGAGAGAGAGAGAGAGAGAGAGAGAGAGAGAGAGAGAGAGAGAGAGACTCCTTTGGCAGCCCAGTGAAATCTACAGATCCCTTCTAAGAATGTCTTTAAATATATAAAAGTAAATAGGATTACAAAGAAAACCAATTATATTGAAAGTTATCAAATTACTTTAAAAATTAAGATCACGTATAAGAAAAATACAGACACAAATCAACCTATGTTTTATTAAATAAAATGAAAATTTTGTTTTCTAATATCCAATAGCATAGAGTTGGAAGGAATTTTGAGTTGCAAACATCATTTAACTTAAGAAACTCTTCTACAAAATCTCTGTCAAGTGTTCAATTCTCTCCTTGAACAATTTCAAGGAGAAGTAGCTCACTTCCCCAAAAAGATATTTTTAGGACTAATTTAATTGTTGTAAAGCTCCCTTTTCTATTGAACTGACATCTGCTGCCTCTAACCCCTGTCCACTGGTCCAAGTTATTTTACTTGACTTGCTTTAAGCTATTCATCCATGCATTGTGCTGCTTCCTTGATTAAATAGGGCTCCATTTAAAAGGCAAACTCATATTTTTAAAATAACAAGTTGTATAATTATGAAAAAATGCTTTGTAAGATGCAAAGCTTTATGGAAAAAATTAGTTCTAATAAGCATATTTCCCTTTTATGGATTAAGCCATATCATTGCTCCAACACAAATTATTACACCCAAACTTTAAATATGATAAACTAAACTGGTATTGTACTGAGGCAAAAGATCTCCTAAATGAAAATATCCTCTCACCGCTGCTTTTTTATTTATTTTAACATGTTTTCATATATATATATATTCCTTGCTTTCAGGATTCTTTTCTTTTTTACTATTTTAATCCTGTATTAGAATTGTCTCCATGTCCTCGTGCTGCTGCTCTTAAGATAAAGCATGTATTACAGGTCCTTGCCAGAAAAGAACTCTTGGCTCTTGGCTCATTTGATAGCAACATCACAAAT
Organism: Gymnobelideus leadbeateri; assembly: GCA_011680675.1. Taxonomy (NCBI): domain Eukaryota; kingdom Metazoa; phylum Chordata; class Mammalia; order Diprotodontia; family Petauridae; genus Gymnobelideus; species Gymnobelideus leadbeateri. Next base: position 661,562 of record WOXC01007443.1, on the reverse strand, counting down.
TATCCACCCAAAGCACAGATCATCAACCTGACCCCCTCTTCAGATTTTTTTATTAGAACTGAAGTAATTGATCCTGACAGAACAAAGAGGAGATTCTTAGAGCCATAAAAATTCCCTTTGCTGCCACCATTATAACTGAATCTTACCTCTAATGGATTCTGTGGCCAGGACACTTTTGTAATAATATCTAATGCCTAACTCTAGCCATACAGGGATGGTAGGTGGCAAAGGGACCCATTTAATTAAGAAGATAGATTTATATAGTTTAATAATTCAAGTTAAAGATTTAAAACTATAGAATTGCATTAAAAATTCCCTCAATCTTGCATAAGTGTATACATAATGTGATGTTCTCTCCTGAAGAATACCTGATATAAAGTAGATTTTTAATGTCATATCCTTTATAAATATTAAAGTAAGACATTATTTGGTAAGTGTTTAGATAATTCATGTCAGTGTAATTGTCTCTAATTTTAAATAGACCCTTTTAACAAGGAGAGCAGATTAATCTTGTGAAAAATTGATGTGGAGATAAATCCACTTAGATAGAAAACTGGAAAAAATAGAGAAAGTTCAACTTAGAAATAAAGTTATCTAGAAATAATACGATATACTGCATCACCTATTTTTTCGAGAATATTGTATTATTGGAATTAATCATATCAGTATATTAATGCTCTGATTAACCAACCCATCCTCTGGGAGCAAAGCCCTTAAAAAACATTTATGAATTGTTTTTCCTTCAACTTCATAAATTATAGGAAGCAGAACCTTGTGCCCTAGTGACAAAAACACTTCCAACATTAAAAAAATATACATATATATACATATATATATATAATACATACATATATATGTATGTATTTTCTGTCCAATTAAGTGACAACAGAGCCAACTCATCTCTAGGCAGAGCTTTGCAGTTCAGGACATTTGTGTTCTTTGTCCATTTCTTCCCCCAGTGACAACCAGTCTTTCTATTTCAAAGACCAAATGCCCACCCTCAACCAAAAAGGAAAAGATGAAATAAGTCTTTTACACCTGTTGATTAATTTATTACACTACAGTATGAATAAATTTCAATAGGTAGCCTCAACTAACATTTGCGTATTTGCATTTCAAGTTTCTATATTTTATTTAGGATTGAAAAAGTTTTCATTTTGTTGTTGTTGTTTTTCCCACTGAAAGGAAAATCAGGCATCAGCCATGAGATGAGCAGAAAATATTTGAGCAGGGAAATCACTGAAATCATCCCATGATCTTTCCCCACTTACCCTCAAGTCTTCTGTTCTCCAGAGGAGGAACAATCTGAGAGATCAATTTTGGTTTTGGCTGCTAAATGTATTTTTGCAAGGTAGTAGGGATAGAAAACACTGTGTCCCATAATTATTGGCATATTTAAGAACCTAAAAGCAATCTTAATCTAGCATTAGTTCGTCTGATGTCTTCCTTCCTCCAGATGCCCCTTTCCTCATTCAAATGCTGCTCAACTCTCCTCTTCACTTACTTTCCCTTTGATAATGTATGCAACATTCCTCGTTTATACTTTCCTAGTTCTTCAACCAAAAGAGAGCGAAGCACAAACTCTTATCATTGGCCATTACTGTTCAAGAGCACTCAGTTTTGTTTAATTGCTCTTTTATTTTACATTGCTGCATTTTTTTGTATACTTGTATTCCTGATTCTGCTTATGCAAGTCTTCAACAGCTCAATCTAGTCTTCCCATTTATCTCTGAATTTTTCTTACAATAGTTTCTAATATTTTCTTGTACCATAATGTCTAGCATTTTCCAATTTTTGTAACCCCAAAACCGATGAAACCATATGCATTAAAAGTATCTATGATGTACTAAGCAAAAATGTTTTTATGTATTTTAGTAAATATATGCCTTTCTTTCGTCCATGACCTTCTTGGGATTTATGTCTAGCAGTGGAATCTTTGAGTCACACATATGATATTTAATTACTTAAAATATTATAATCCTTTTTTTCCCCAGAATGTCTAAACCAACTCACTATTCCACTAACAGTGCATTAACATACCCTACTTCCTGAAGCCCCTCTAAGATTCATTGTTTCCATCTCGTGTCATCTTTGAAGATTTCCTGGGTCTGAGGTAAACCTCAGAGTCATTTCAATTTATATTTATCTTATTATTAGTGCCTTAGAGCAGTCTTCCATATGGTTGCTAATAATAATTTGCAACCCATATTCTGAAAATTCTTTAAATTATTTGACCACATATCTAATGGGGAATTGCTTTGGGTGCCTCAAATAATATTTCTAAAATTAGACCTCCTATTTACCAACTAGGGAATGATTCTTGGCCTTTCACATATGTGCTACTTCTCTATATATCTTACATCAAAGACATCAAATATATTAATGTAGAGATCACCCCCCTCCATTTTACAGTATTTCTTCTTATCCCAACAGCATTGATTTTGTTCATTTTTTTTCCAGTAAGCAGAACTGTCTACTTTCCCTTAGTGAAGATTCTCTCTATTCACTGGTTAATAGTTCTCCCCTTAGTAATAGTAATGATTCCTTCCATTGTTCTCCAACTTTTTTGTAAGACATTTTAAAATTTGAACAACTGGGGGGGCGGAGCCAAGATGGCGGAGTAGAAACAGCTCATCCAAGCCTCTCTGCCCCCAGATTCCCCACAAACTATGTAAAAAAGGAATCTGAACAACTTCTGGAGCCCCAGCACCCACAGAACGACACAGAGAAGCTAACCTCCCGCTGAGGACAGCCCAGCAGCCCTGCAGGAAGGACAAGCGCAGCGGTCTGGGAGCCGGCAGCGCGCAGAGCGCAGAAGCCGAGCCGAGCCCAGGAGCCAAGCCAAGCCCAGGTCCGCGTGAGCAGAGGTTTTAGCCCCAGGGCGGCAGGGCCAGCAGCCAGCTGGAGGAACTCCAGAACATCAGGAGCTGTGGTGACTCAAGAATTATCAACATAGACATGCCTAGGACAAAGTAAGAGGTTAGTGTCCTATGGACTTTGGGACCTGTATTTGGGGAATGCGTCAGCTCCCTCCCCTGGGGGCTAGAAGCCGCTGAGGAGACGCCATTTTGTAGTTTTCAGAGGCATTTCCGGCTCCCAGCCTACAAATCGTGGGGAGATCCAGCGATCAGTCTTGGGGGGTAATCGCTCTTGCTTTAACCTCCCTGGATCTGGATTGTGATCTAGGGTGGAAGTTGTGGGTGGGTTTACAGCTTGCCAGAAACGGAAGTTGCCCCCCACACGTTCGGGACAAAAATTCCTCTAGCTGGCCTTAAAGCCATAGTGTGGCAACAAGCCCAAAAGTCAAGCAATTAAGTGGCAACATGCCAAGGCAAAGGAAACAGAAAAATGCAACCCTAGACTCCTATTTTGGGGGCATAGAGTGGGAAAAGGACTGTGAGGTCAGAAGTCCTGCTCCAAAAGCCCCAGGGGAAAACATGAGTGGGTTGCAGGCCATAGAGGACCTTAAGAAGGACTTTAACAATCAAATAAGAGAAGTGGAGGAAAAATTGGAAAGAGGAATGAGAAGGATGCAGGAAAATTATGAAATGAGGGTCAACAGCCTGACTGAGGAAAACAACACCTTAAAAAATGGACTGGCTCAAATGGCAAAGGAGGCCCAAAGGGGCAATGAGGAGAAGAATGCCTTAGAAAGTCGAATTTGCCAGATGGAAAAAGAATCTCAAAAGTTCACTGAGGAGATTCATTCCTTCAGAGTTAGACTGGAGCAAATGGAGGCTGGTGACTTTATGAGAAATCAAGATGCTGTTAAGCAGATCCAAACAAACGAAAGATTAGAAGGCAATGTGAGGTATCTCATGGGAGGGACCACTGACCTGGAGAATAGATCCAGGAGAGACAATTTAAAAATTATTGGACTGCCTGAAGGCCATGATCAGGGAAAGAGCCTAGAAATCACCCTTCAGGAAATTCTCAAGGAAAACTGCCCTGATGTTTTAGATCCAGAGGGCAAAATTGAGGTTGAAGGAATCCACCGATCACCTCCTGAAGGGGATCCCAAAGGGAAAACTCCCAGAAATATTATAGCCAGGTTCCGGAATCCCCAGATCAAGGAGAAACAATTTCAATGTTGTGGAAACACAATCAGAATAGCCCAGGACCTGGCAGCTTCTACACTGAGGGATCGAAGGGCATGGAATGTGATATTCCAGAGGGCAAAAGAACTGGGAATGAACCCAGGGGTCACCTACCCAGCAAAACTGAGTGTTTTGTTTCAGGGGAAAATATGGTCATTCAGTGGAATAGAGGACGTTCAAGCATTCTTGAGGAAGAAACCAGAGTTGAATAGAAAATTTGACATCCAGATGCAAGAAGTAAGAGATGCCTGAGAAGGTGATCAGGGAAAAGAAATCAGAAGGAACTTATCAAAGTTGAACTATTTACATTCCTATATGGAAAAGTAATATCTGTGACTGATGATATCTTTCTCACTATGAAAATAATGGAAGAAGGGGGTGTGGTCATATGAACACATATGTGAATGTGTGTGTATATGGTTACAGTTATATATGGATAGAGGGCATAGGTTGAATTTGTTGGGAAGGGAGAATACTCAAGGGATGAAATTATGAGGTGAGAGAGGGAAGTGGCAAGAGGAGATGGGGAGAGACATGGTAGGGTAAACTATCTCATGTAGAAAACAAGGGGAAGTGGTTGCAAAGGAGGGGGAGAATAAGGAAGGCTAAAAAGGCAAAACCACATTCACATTGAATTTGGTTCAGGGAGAAAATGACATACATACTAAATGGGATATCTCAACCTGCAGCAGGATAGGGGGAAGGGGGATGAGAGGAGGAATGATGGATGGGAGGGCATCCTTGGGGTGAGGGGAGGTTGGAAGTACCCACTATAGAAGAGGGACAGGATCATGTAGGGAATGGACCAGGTGGGGGGTGGGATGAGTGGGAGGAAATTATAAGCAGCCTTGTACAATATATCTACCATGATAATGTTTTGCATAGCTAGACATGTACAACATATACTGAATTACTTATCTCCCAAGAAGGAATGGGTGACAAGGGAGGAAGGAAATGGATCTGAAATTTGAGGTCGTAACATTAGATGTTTCAAATATATATAAATACTATTATTAATACTCTTTTGCCTATAATTGGGAGATAAGATGTGCAGGCATTGGGACACAAAGATTCATCTTCCTCTAATGGAAAAGTCGATGGGGGTATGGGAGAAGGTATAGGAGAGAGCAGATTGGAGGAAGCGATATCTTGTGGGATTGCTATTCTGGGAGGTTGGGTAGGGGAATAATGGGGGGAAAATGATTGTAACTCAAAATCTGGCGGAAATGAATGATGTAAAACAGAAGAAAGACAAAATTTGAACAACTGACTATTTGGGATCTTACTGTGGCATATGGTATAATATGCTGTTCTGAAACTTTTTTTCTTTTTTGCCAAACTCATTTTTATCTCTCCTAGAATTTCTTTACAAAGAGGAATTCCTTTTTAGAATAGATTATCATCTTGGTTTTACCAAACTTTGGACTATTGAATTATAGGGGCTTCCCCTCTGATTCTTGCTTATCTAATCTATTGTACTACTCTACTTTTCTGTTTCTTAACTAGCATCAAATTGTTTTCATTAGCTATTCTCCCTTCAGTCCCATTATTTTTTCATTATTTCCACTGAGACTCCATTACTCTGTTCATTTAAGCTAATCTTATTATGGTTATCTAGCTTTATAAAGCAATCATGTGGTACTTTGATATAACACTAATATGTAAATTAATTTACATAGTATTGTTTTATTTTTAAATTGCCATGTCTCAACCAAGAGCAGTTAATTTATCTAATTACTTAAATCTTAGTTTTCATGTAAAGAATTACAGTAAAAATCATAACCAAGCTCTTAGACCCCTTCTAGTGAGACCTTGTTAAAGGACATATACACTCAGTGGGCCTAAATTGGTCCTTGTGTGTCTTTGTGAGTGGAAGCTAGGTCAAAAAATTATTGGAAACTGATATAGGAAGAGCTGCAATTACGGGCTACAAAGAGTGAGGAGAAATGGTCTCTTCAAATGTAGACTCTTTTTAGAATACAACCAATGTCAGTTCCCTCCCTGGAGTTCCATCAATGGGTCATGTAGGTGAAAGAATTTCTATCTTCTCCTCCTAGTAGTTTTAGAACTAAAGTCAAAACCACAGTCACTGGGTGCCAAGCAAGGAAAAAAGAGGAGAAATACTTTGTTGAAATTTAAAGTGACTTCTGGCTTGGGTGTCTCACAAAATTGTGCTAGCTAATACACAGGCTCAAAGTTAATAATATGTCTTTATTGTATCTTAGCAGTCTCATTGATATTTATGCATTTTAGTTACTTTAATGAGTTTTTTTATTTTATAAAATATATTTTATTGATAACTTTTATTTTTGAATCCCCAGAATTTCTCCAGAATATTTCTCTTTCTTCCTTTCTAGGGAGATAGTCCATATAACAAGTAATATTTTTCAAGAAAAAGAAGGGAAATCAACACAACTAATTAATACATTGATAAGTCTGAAAATATATGCTATGTTTCACATCCATGGACCTCCCACCTCTTCAAAGGAATGATGTAGGAGGTGTCTTCTCATATTTCTTCTTAAAAGCTATGTTTTTTCTTTGTAATTTTACAACATTCACTTTTAATTTTGTTTTAGTTCATATTCTTTCCATTTATATTTTTAGTCGTGTATTTGGTTTTCTTGGCTATAATTACTTCACTGTCAGATGATATAAATCTTCCCCTGCTTCTCTGCATATTTGATTTTTTTTTTAAAGCAATTGGGGTTAAGTAACTTGCTCAAGGTTACATGGCTAGTCATTATTTATGTGTGGGTGCTCATTTTCTGAGGCCGGATTTGACCTCGGGTCAATCCAACTCCGAGGCTGGCGCTCTTACTCACTGCGCCTCCTAGCCGCCCCTTTAGGTCAATTGGGGTTAAGTAACTTGCCCAAGGTCACACAGCTAGGTTTTTGTTTGTATGGGTTGTGTCTGAGGCCGGATCCGAACTCAGGTCCTTCTGACTCCAGGGCCAGCACTCTATTCACTGCGCCACCTAGCCGCCCCTGCATATTTGATTTTTATATCAGAATAATATTTCAATATACAAATGTATCATACTTTGTTTTGCCAATCCCTAGGTGATGGGCATCTGCTTTGTTTCCAGATGTTTGCTACCTCAAAAATGCTGTTATAAATATATATATATATATATATATAGCCTTTCTCCTTAACAGTGACTCCCCTGAGGCATATGCTTAGGAACTGAATCGCTGAATCAACAACAAATATTTTGTTTGCTTGGTTTTTTTGCTTTGTTTTTTACTTTGCATCATTCAATTTTATTTTTTAAAGTAACTACACTGATTCACAGATCCACCAACAATTAATGCATGAGTGTGTCTATATTCCCAAACCACTACAACACTGAATATTTCCGTGTTTTGTCATCTTTACTAGTGTTCAGGGTATGAACTTCAGGTTTTGGTTTATTTTTTAATTTGGATTTATCTTATTATTAGTGATTTAGATAATTCTTTCATATGGTCATAAATGGTTTATGGTTCTTTTCAAGAAGAACTGTTCAAATTCTTTGACCACATATCTAATGAAGAAAAGCTTTTGGTGCCCTAATACATAGTCTATTTTTAAAAAACTATCATGAATGCTGAGATATGATATTTTATATACATACACATACTACACACATATGTGCATATATGCTTGCAATGGACAGTCATGCAAATCATGAAATCACAGATCCAGTTGAATATTTCAGCCTATAAATACAACAGGATTAATTCAATTGCCCAGGTTTTTCTTGATAATTATTCATATATATATATATATTTCTCTTATTTGTAGTTTTGTAGCATAAATGTGCTCATTGTTAAGTTTATTTTCCTTTCTTTTAGGGTTACCTTAGTTGTCTCTTTTGTGGAAAGTTCATTTTTTAAAAATCATAATTAGGGTCAATTTTGAAGGATTTCTTTGCCTACATCTTGAGCTCATTGATTTTTAGAATATTTTATTTGAATATTGTCTCATAGGACAGAATAATCTTGGTTTACTATAACTAAAGCTCCTTCAGAGATAAAGGCCTTTTTCCTGACTACCTGAAAAATTTTCCATTTGTCACTAAAATATTAATTTTTTTTCCATTATTTGACTTCGAATTTCAAGCAGAGTGTTTGGTTTGGTTTTGGTGTGATAAGTGAATTTAAGCAATCAGTACTTTGTTCACCCATACTTCAAAAATCTAGATGGTTTTCTTTTATTATTTTTTGTATATTATATTTGGGTTTTTTAATTCATTGCATTTTCTGAGTCATCTATAAGCCTTGCACTACTTTTGTGCATTCTTTGTCTTTTTTTCTTCTACTTCAGTGTTTTAAACTTTTTGATTCTCTATGGAAAGTTTTTAGAACTCCTACCACATTGGAGAGATTCTTCATGTTCACTTACCTTTTTTATTACATAAATTCTGTTCTGCTAGCTCTAATTAGTAGCTTCTTTCAAAAGTTGTATTTCTCTTCTGAAACATTTTGAATTTTCTTGCTTTTTCTATGAACTCTAAGTTATTAATTTTAAATAAGATTTTTGGGAGTTCATTTATTTTATATTACTTATTTAATTTGAAATGGCATTTTTTGAATACTTAACTCACTTTTGTTTTTCTAAGAGTCCTACAGTTGACATATTTGCTTGGGATGTAAGCTTATACCTAGATTTATTTCTCAGATTCTTTGTCTTTGTAATCATAATTGCTTGCCATTTCTCCTCATTCTGTAGCCACCTCTCCTTCCACTCCTATGATGTGTACTTTTCCCCTGTTCTCATTCTCCTTGAGGTGAGAAGTATATATATGTATATATGTATATATATATATATATATGTATATATATATGTGTGTGTATATATATAGGCTTAACTGCTGTTATTCCCAGAATAAAAAGCCCATAATAGAAAGAAGACTCAATTCAGTGAACTTGTCATTCCCCTTTACCTTGCATACAGAAATCTCTTCTCTCTCGACAGCTATGTAATACTGTATTTTCTCCCCTAACTTTTACCACCACCAGCACAAGATGCAGCCTTTTTCCTTTGAGTAGCTGGTTAAAATCAACATATTCCAACTTTTGTGGGGAACTAGCCTGAGTCACTGTCATGATATAACTGAGCAAAGTTCTCCTTAACTAGATCCTGAAACACAAGCTCATGATGTTGTTTGCATGGGTCATACTCAATAAACAGAATGGCTTAGGGGTGGGAAAAATTACTGGGAGTTTTAAGTATTCACATTTTCCAGTGTTATTACCTTTTTGGATATATTTGTTTTTTATATTATAGATTCAGTTTTAGTTATTATCAATCTGTCTTATATTTCTTTGGAGGTTTTAAAGCTGTGAAATCATAGGGATAATAAATACTCTGTCATCTTGCTGATAGAATGATGTCAATAATGTGTATTGCAAAATGTTTTAAGATTTGCAAAATATATGCCTCACCAAAACCCAATGCAATAGAAAATATGAGTATTATTCTTTCAGAGGGGCTTTCAGGGATTTAAGTTGCTATCCCAGGTACATACAACTAATAAAGATCTGAGGTAATATTAAAAAAACCCAACCATTCTGACTACAAATCAATCACCATTTACTATAGCATTCTGCTTTCTTGGAAACTCCATACTTCAAGTGGAATTTCTAATGAAGGGCATGGCATGTAGGTACTTTTTATCTGTACAAATGATTTGTTGAAGTTCATACTGCTCTCAAATATTTCTATTATCACATAACTGAAGCTGAAATTCCAGTGAAGAGTTATTCTCTTGGGTTAAGGTCTATAGAAGGTCATAATGAAATATACATTAACTGAAAAAGGCAAGTTAGAATCATTAGAATTAGATTCGAATTAGCAAATTAGAATGCATGTTGGCATCCATAAAACCTATTACTTTACAAGATCATAGATGGAACAAGGCCTTTGTATAACCTAGGAAAAGTATAATAATACCATGTTCCTTCATTTAAGTTTGAACATAATGTTTTTTACTGTTTGGTGGGAGATCAATATTTCTTTAAACCTATGTGGCATGAATAATGGAATTTTGTAGAATAAAAAAATAGGTACAACTAAAAAACAATTTTAAAATGTTTCTTGATATATCTGCTTAGTCATTTCATGTTGGACAACTATCAGTCAACACTCTTTTATTCCTGGCTATGATTAGTAGATGATAAAGAATTTTGGAAGAAAAGAATTTTATTCTAATGTGTAGGATTTGCTTGGTGGTTTAATTGCAAGCAAAGAAGTAGTTCACGCCTTGTTTCAGCTATTGAATTAGCACCTTGTTTCAGTTCAAGTTTCTTTTGAGCCTTGTATCAAGTCTGTTAAGAAACAGATCATGGGGGGCGGCTAGGTGGCGCAGTGAATAGAACACCGGCCCTGGAGTCAGAAGGACCTGAGTTCGGAGCCAGCCTCAGACACTTAATCCACACAAACAAAAACATAGCCGTGTAACCTTGGGCAAGTTACTTAACCCCAATTGCCCTAAAGGGGCGGCTAGGTGACGCAGTGAGTAAGAGCGCCGGCCTCGGAGTTGGGATGACCCGAGGTCAAATCCGGCCTCAGAAAATGAGCACCCACACATAAATCATGACTAGCTGTGTAACCTTGAGCAAGTTACTTAACCCCAATTGCTTTAAAAAGAAAAAAAGAAAAAAAAAAGAAACAGATCATGTGAACCCCACAACTTGTGAACCCTAGAACTCATGAATTTCTGCAACAGGTAGGGGAGGAGCTAATGACCATATATAAGGAGAACTTCCAGGCTAGAGACAGCAGAACTGAGAAGAGGACTCTTGTGGTGGCAGAGTCAAGAAAGAGAAAACTTGTGGTATCCTGGCACTCTGCTTGTCTGCTCTGTCTTTGTTAATGTTTGTTTGTGATACTTTGTGCAGAAGCTATGGGACTTCACTGGAAGCCCTGAAAGATGATTTTCTGGTTGTATGTTTACAAAAGTCCTGGAGGAGCGTTTTGGAGTTCCTGTGACTTTACTGATGATTTGTGCTGACCACCTGGACTCTTGTTTGTGGGTCTGTGTTGATTTCTATGTTGATGATTTGTGTTGAGTTCTCAGACCTTGTTGATGTGTCTGAGTTGATTTTACAGGCTGATAGTGAATTGATGATGGTGTCAGCAATGTGCATGAATATTATTGTGGCTCTGTCAAGCTTTGTCTTCCCAGAAATAGGAACTGTGAAGGACTTGAGGAGGACTGGACACTGCAACCTTCAATATAGAATGGGAACTGGACAAAGGACTGGACAAGGAGCTAGACAAGGAACTGGGAGCTACCTGCCTTTGAACTCAGGTAACAGTTGGAGCTGGGACCATGGAAGAGGAACCATGGGCGCTGAAAACCAACCTCAAGTCAAGCTGAAAGAAGACTTTACTTGGATACTATGTACTGACTGAGAAGATTATGATTTACTGTGACTTAGGGGTGGAGAGCTTTGACTTTTGTACTTTGTGACCCTTGAGTTACTAGATGATTGAATTAATAAATGATTGTACTTTGTTGAAAACTATATGACCATTTTGGTGAAAACTATGTGGTCATTTTAGTGATAAGTTGTTGAGTTGTGACAATGCTGTATTTTGATTTTCTGTGATGAGTTGTAACTCCGTGAATGATGTACCTTGATTTTCTGTGAATGTTTTGCTCTGTTTATTATTGAATAAATAGAGAGTTCGCTATAATATGTAATCAGAACCTTGAAAGCTGTTCACAGCAGCAGTCCTCTGGAAAGCTGCTTGTGCTTGGCTTTACAGTGGACAAGGAAAGAAAATGGATCAGGAAGGTCAAGTTATGAAGCAGTATTAAAGAAGAGAAATTGAGATAGGGAACCATAGTGGAAGCAGCAAAAGGCATGAAGACTTAAAATAAGTGGCATTGATATTGAGAGTTTAAATTTTGCAAAGCACCTGATATACATTATTTCATTTGAGCTTCACAGCAACTCTGATGTAGGTCCTAGGGATGATATTATCCTGATTTTATAGAAAATTGAGGGTCATAGTGGTTAAGTTCTCATGGTCATACCATTAACCAACTGTCAGAAGCAAGATTTTAACTTAGTTTTTTTTTCTGATTCCGAGTCCAACACTCAATCAATCAATCAACAAAAATGTATCAAGTAGTAGTTGGCAGTTTGTTGAGTGCTGAGTATGCAAGAACAAAGAAGGTCTTACTCTCTTTCCAAGGTATATAAGACACTATATTTTCAAAAGAATAAGTACAGGATTGGTGATTTCATCAATCTGAGTAACTATGATTGTGGGAATTTCCTCCACCTACAATCTGAAGCATAATAAATATGCCCAAGGGAGCTGACTAAGTCAGAGATTTAATGATTTGCCACAGGATAACAGAGCTAGTAAATGTCAGAAGGGGAATTTGAACCTAGGTCTTCATGACAACTAGGCCAGAACTCTAGATACTATGCCTCTTTAAATTTATACACTTGAAAACAATATGATTGTTCCTTACCTTCTCAATAAATAATGCAAATTTTAATAAGGTTTTGGAGTTTTGTTCAGCAGAACACACTATTGCTTCAACTATGAAATCAAGGCATTAATATCTTTTGGGTTCTTACATTATAACTAAGTAGATTCATAAATTCAGATAGAACATCTACATAATATTTGACTGCATGTTGGCTTAGACATTTAAAATCCACATAGTTTAGTCAGTAGGAAATGTTTCCCCATTCTCTGCAATATACTCTCATACATGGATTAAATCTAACATCTTCATTCATTTGTAGTAAGGATTAATTTATATAAAATTTCCCATGAAGCTCTTTCCTCTTTCTATGCTTTTATTTTTTCCTCATAATTTAAAATTTTTAAATCACATAATTAATTTGCAGAATTATAAATATCTTACTCATTGCTATAATTCAATTTTAATTGCCTTTTTCTTGGCCTTGTAATTATTGCTTGTCTGAATTTCATTAGATTTCCCTTCCCCCAACCTGGCAAGTCATATTTCCAGATAACTTGTGTGCTAATATTGTATTATGTCTCAGGAATATTTGTTTTAAGACCAAGATATTAAAAAACTTAACATTATTCCACTGATGGTATTTTCTTTGAACTGTTTATCTCCAAGAAGATCCATTTTCTCTTATTTGGAGAAAAAACAATTCCATTTTACAGTCATCCCTTTCTGTTAACACCTAATGATCTTCTTTAAAAACATAATCAGAGAATGAAAGAATTTTAGAGTTGCCTGGAATCTCAAAAGTCATCTATTCTCACTTGTGCTCCATAAAGAATCTTAACTATTACACACCCAACATGTAGGTAATGACACTCTCTTGGAAGACTACTGGAAGTAAGGAGGAATCTCCTTACTGTTTCCCCTCCCTAAAGGCCCATTTAATTTATGAGTAGCTTTAATCGTTGGGAAGCTTTTCCTTAAATTGAACCTAAATTTGCTACTTTGCAAAGTAAGTGTTAAGTGTCTGAGGCCGAATTTTAACTCAAGTCCTCCTGATTCCAGGGCAGGTGCTTTATTCACTGTGCCACCTAGCTTCCCCTAAATCTCGTTACTTTATCAGATTTTTTTTAGCAAAAGGTAAAGATAGATTGAAAAATTAGTTCTACTACTTTCACCTCAAAATGTACTACTCATCTTTACTTTTCCTTGGAGGTAGTGAGAAACATTTATTTATTAATTTTGTTCTTGATTACTAGAAATATAACTTCCAGAATATAATTAATAGGAGATAAAGAAGTAAAATTTGGTCACCAAGTAGGAAGTTTAAAAAAATAGTTTCTTTGAACATATGAGGTAAAACTGAATCAAAACCAAATAATTAGACAATATCTCCAATGGGGCTATGTGGTCATATTGAGAGTATGACATAATTTGAACATGTGAATAACATATAAGGAATTTTTGAGCCAAAAATAATTTTAGAGTTAATTTAGGTTAACAAACGAAAACGTATTCCTAACACATACTCATCAAATTTGTAAAGATTAAAAACATTTCAATAACTAATCATGGAAGGGTTGTGGGAAAAGAAGAACGATAAGACTTTTTTGGTGGAGGTATGACTGGGTCAAACAAATCTGGACAGTAATTTGGATTTACACTAATAAAGTGACTAAAATAGCCATTCTCTTTGACCAAAGGATCCCATTACGACATATATATGTATAAGGAAGTGAAAGATGATTCTCTTATATAAGAAAATATTTATAGCACCACTTTTATTAGTGTCAAGGAAATGGAATCAAGGTGGTAATCCATCAACCATAGCACATGAATAAAATGGAATTATTACTTTCCTATAAGAAACAATTAATACAAAAGATACAGAAAAGCATGGAAAGATCTATTAAGAGCTGCAAAGTTCTCTGGATGATTCTCATTGTAAGGAAAACAACAACAAGAAGAAAAAAACAAGGAAAGTGAAAAGTTTCTGTTCACTGAAGACTGTAATTATAATGACGAAACTTAGTCCTGAAAATTAGATGAGAAAATTGTCCTCTCACTATTTTTTGATTCTTTAAGACTTATTGGGGTATTGAAAAATTAAATAACTTGCCCAAGCTCACATGGCTAGGATATCAACAGATAATGTAACAACATCAAAGGCATATGTCAAAGACAATACTTGAACTCGGGTCTTCTCGGTCCATTTGTTGGCTCTCTGTTTTTTAAAACACACTAGTTGTGAGTTATTTCTTCGATGTATAAACTTTTAGAACAAGATTTACATATTAGTATTGAGCTGAAAACCTCCTTGAAATTCTACGGGTTAATTACAATAGGAAAAAATGATCTGCATTATAAGAACTAGGAAGCTAGCAATACTAGAAGGTATTTTAGCAGAAATTAGGCTTAAAGTTTTACACCCTATTCTACAATAAATTCAAAACAAATATGTAACTTGACTATTAAAGACCATGCCCCCCAAAATACAAAGAGTTTATATACTTTTCAGATAGATCAGGGGATAGTTCTTAAAGAAACAAGGAATAGAAGCAATTATAAAATGTTATGAAAATTGTTAATTTTGAATACATGGAATTGAAGAGGTCTTCTTGGTTTGTTGGATGGCACAGCATTCATTGCAAGATACTATCATAGATTATTGCATGCAGATTGTGGATTATTATTCATGAACAAAATTAATGTATCCATGATAAAAAATGAAGTGGTTGACTATAAAAATATTACATCAAATTTCCTGGGGAAAGACTCGTTATACAAGATATATCTGCACAGATATATCTAGATAGATGTATGTAGATAATCTAAAGCTATATCTATTTGTCTTTGTCTATATGTTTGTATAGATATAGAGATACATACATATATATATATATATATATACGTATACACATCTAACCATAATATTTATAAGTAAATGTCATCCTGTTCAAATAATATGAAAAATATTCAAAAATTTTAAAAAAGGTTAACAACTACATTAAAAAATTCTTGAAATCACCCTATATAGGAAAAGTACAAATGAACAAACCTTGGGGTTTTACTTCATATCCATCAAACTGGGAAAGATGACAAAAGATAGGAAGAATCAATGTTGGAGCAACAGTGGAAAGACAGGAACACTAAAGTACATTTTTGGTGGAGCTGCAAGTCTTTATGCCTGAACGTTGCTTTGGAGCATGAAACAAAGGGGAAAGAATTAGACAATTTATTGCACAACATTATCTTTTAGTATAAGGCACATTTTCCTGCTACAGATAGGTGACAAATAGGTTGTAAATGATTTGAAGGTAGATTCTAAATAATTACAAGAAATCTTCATAGAATTAAAGTCAAAATAGTTCCAATTAACTAGAAGCAAATAAAATCAAGCCTAAAGCAATCAGTACAGCCATACTGGAAATAAATTTGGCTTTATAGAAAAGGGGGAAAATGTTCCTTCTCTTTCACCCAGAGAATCAATAGCTAGGTGCACACTTTATGATCATTGACAAAAAAAAACAGGCTCCAATATTTATAGGAGAATTTTTGTGGTAACAAAAGTCTAGAAATAATATAGATAACCACTGACTGAGGAATGGTTAAACAAATTATGACACATGCATACAATATAATATTATTATATCATAAGAAATTAAGAATATGATAAATTCAGAGAAGCATGGAAAGAATTGTATTTACTGATACAAAGTGAAGTGAGCAGAGATAAAAAATATATACATAATGACTAACAAAATAAATGGTAAAAATAACCACAAAATAATTGAAAATGAATGTTGCAAAATTAAAGAGAATAAGCTTGGTTCCAAAGAAAAGATTTGAGGAGATACCTAATCCTATTCCATTGCATATACAGGTTGTCCACGGGTGTGGAATACATATAATATCATTTTGTTGTTGTTGTTGTTTTGCTGATTTGTATTTTCCTTCTGTTATCTCTATGTTCTAAAGGATGGATTACTGGAAGGGGAAGTAAATATAAAAAAAAATTTCAAATATAAAGAATATAAAAAGAGAAGATAACCATAAAATACATATTTAAAAATAAAGTAAACTTTATTGTGTGCTTGATAGGATTTGTGATAATTAAATATCCATATCTCTGCTTTCAAGTCTGGCATTTAGTGTGTTATTTATAAACAACTTACAAAGCAAATAGCAAATTGCAAAAGATTTCAATATCTTAGTCTGTAAAGTGGAGTCAGCTTGAACTAGAAGTGATGGTAAACCTGGTTCTTCAAGATGTAGGGACATAGTAAACACACAAAGATCTAGATTCCCTTTTGCACACCTGAACACTGTCACACAAACATTGAGAAGTCAATTTAATGTGAATAAAGAATTTAAGAGAGGAGGTACCCTCCTTTTCTGTGAACAGAATACTATGTAGCTTCACCTTACTTTATACCAAATTAACTTCATTTAGAAATATTTATAGGGGTGGCTAGGTGGCGCAGTGAGTAGAGCGCCGGCCCCGGAGTCAAAAGGACCTGAGTTCGGATACGGCCTCAGCCACTTAACACACACAAAACAAAAACCTAGCTGTGTGACCTTGGGCAAGTTACTTAACCCCAATTACCCTCGAAAAAAAAATATTTTCAAATAGATAATAGTATAATAAAGAAAATGACTAATGGGGGAATTTTAATAGAAACAATATTTACTGCTTATTTTCACTTAATGAAGAAAACTGAGTACTTGATGAAGTAAAACTTTTTTGAAAAAAATTCACTATCTTAACAGTATCACTAATAGCAACAACCCTCTAGGGCATCATCACTTTTCAGTAGGTATCTGGCATAACACGAATTCAATACAATCAGTATTAGATGTAAAATACTGTCATGACACAAGAATGAGGATGTAGTATTTCAGCTTTTGCACTACTTGAGATATTCTATCAAACCCAAGAAGAGACAGAAATGACTGTATTCTAGGTTACATTTTCTTATTACAAGCAGTTGACACAGTGAGCTTGTACCAAGGTTTAAGGCTAGATTGTAAATGTTCACAATAAAATTCTTAATTTAGAATCACAATCAAAATAGTCACAATTTACCAGGAGCAAATAAAGTCACTTAAAGCAACTACCATTCTAAAATGTCATGCATCTACTTTATGGAGTCAAGAAATTCACCTGTAAAATCTGGTTTCTAAAGTTCAATTTTTGGTTTTCAATAGCTTTACCAATTGAGGTATTTGATATTACTTTCCTTTGTACTCGAAAATGACACTGATGATGATATTGCTATAGACCAGACTGGGTAAGGCTAAAAAGACCTGTAGATACCCAAATAATATTCAGTCATGTGACAAGTATTTATTAAGTACTTCCTATGTCCTAGGCACTGGGCTAAGAGTTGGAGAAAGAAAGAAAACAACAACAATATAGTATCTGCTCTTAAAAATATTACGAATAGTCTAATGGGGTTAAAATGATCATCATAGATATTCATGTTATCGTTGAAAATTAGTTGCATCTTCTTGCTCAAATATTCAAGCTATTTAAAATGAGAGGTCGGGATAACATCTGTGTTTTCATTGCTATAGGAAATTCCACATTAGGAAATTAACTAATTAGGAAATCTACCAAGGTAAGTCAGTAAATTCTCTGCAATTTAGTCTTAAGAGAGTTGCTCAAAGCACAGAGTCTGAATAACTTTTCCAGGGTCACACAAATAGTATGTCAGAAGTAGAAGCTGAAATCAGGTCTTCCTGTCTGAAGTCATTTCTCTATCCTCTACACCAGACTACAAATAATAATATTATAATCAGGACAAATTTTTCCATTTCTTTTGTACCTACCTTTAATGTTGATGGTTAATCACTGGGAGAGACAAAGAGTGCTTATTAGCTCTCCCTTTCCCTCTCCTTCTCCATCTCTTCACCTGAAGGTGAAGGTACATTTTGTTGGCTAAAAGCTGCCGCAATTAACTTGGAGTTTACTAGCTAGATTTCTCTCAAACACCAAGCCTTAAACCCAATTCACTCTGGAGCTCATAGATTGGATAATGGGTTCCTGACCTCCTAGCACAGAGTGAATGTAAATAGTAACTGTTTCTCTTTTGACCAGCAACCCAGAGTGTTTGTTTATTTATTTATTAAAAGGGCCATCCCTTGACTCACTTCTTAAAGAGACTTATACACTGAATGCTCATTACCTACCAAAAGTGAGAACCTGAAAAGACCTAAAGAGGGCCTAAAAGGGCCAGTATCTCCCATTGCATCCTGTGCCATCTCCAATCATCCTGCATCCTGATGAATATCAGGCCACTGGACCCAAATGGCTCTGGAGGAGAAAGTGAAGCTGGTGATGTTGCACAGCCCTCCCTCAAATCCAAGTCAACTGCAAGTCATGTCATCATTCCCTGATATCATGGTCCTCTTTGAGAATGAAGGACAAACACAAATTCATAATTTAAGTCTCTGAGGTTTTGAAGTTGTATTTTGTTTTGGCACAGAGAGTACTAGTTTCATTAGCCACTTAACCTCTGTTTGCTTCAATTTTCCCATCTGTGAAATGGGGTGGTTATAATAGCACCTACCTCCCAGGATTGTGATGAGGAAAAAATGCAATCATATTTATGAAGCTCTGTGCAAATCTTAAAGCACTATATAAATTCTAGGTAGTATTATTTCATTAGTATAGGTTGAAGATCATGGTTAGGAATTGTCCTCCAATTGAAAACATTATCTTCTATCCCCCTCAACCCACTCTTTCTGTTAAATTTCCCTACAACTGTAAAGTATAACACCATCCTCCTAGTCACCCATGCTTGTAATATAGGTGTCACCTTGAAACCTTCCATCACTCTCACCCCAAAATCTAATCAGTGGTTAAATGTGAGCATTTGAATCTCTGTGACTCTCTGACACTGTCACCACTGGTATAGGCCTTTACCACCTCATGCCTGGACTATTATAATAGTCTTCTTATTGAGACCCTGCCTCCAGTATTTCTATTCATCCTCCACTCAGCTGTCAAATTATTATTACTTAAGTATGAATCTGACCAGATAACCTCCTTCTTAAGTAAATTCATGGTTACCCATTCCTCCAGGATCAAATATAAAATCCACTGTTTGACTTTTAAATAGCTTGACTCCTTCAGTCCTTTCCAGTTTCCTTATTATACCTTACTACCCTCAGTATAGTCTGGAATCCAGTGACTGGCCTCTTTCCAGTTTCCTTAAATATAACATTCCATCTCTTGACTCTGGATATTTTCATTTGCTGCCCCCCATGCCTGGACCTCTCTCCCTCCTTGACTCTACCTCCTGGCTTCCCAAGCAAGCTTCTTTTAAATATCAACTAATGTTCTATCTTCTGAAAGAAGATGCCACAGCTTTTCTTAATCTTAGCACTTTCCCTTTAATCTATGATCAGAGTCAAAATAGTCCCAATTTACCAAATTTTGAGCGAAAGTTGAACCAAAAATTGAACTTTATGAATCCTGCTTTACAGGGTGGATTTCTTACCTAAATAAACTAGATTCAAGACAGAAACGGCAAAGGCGGCAAAGGCAAATTAACAATTTCACCACATATTTTGGAATGGTAGTTGCTTTAAGACTGACTTCATCTGCCCCCTGGCAAATTGGAGATTATTTAAAATTTACCCTCAGTCTAGCTAGGTTGTTTTTTTGTTTGTTTGTTTGTTTGTTTTATGACTGTTTGACTATTATTTCTACCATTAGACTACAAGTTCTTGATGACAAGGATTGAGTTATTTTGCCTATCTATATACCTCCAGGGCTTAGCATAGGGCTTGGTCTGTGGTAGATACTTAATAAACTGCCTAGAACATTGAGGGGTTGACTTTCCCAGGATAATTCAATTCTTCAGCCACTCTGACATCATGTAAATTTGAGTAGGAAGTACAAGTCACTGTAGGAAAAAATAGATTCACTAATAAACTGGGAGCTTATAACAGACCACCATGAAAATGTCACAACATTCAATGAAGAGGATAAAGGACATCAATATTCCATAATGTGACTCAGTTGTCTTTTGCATTGACTGTAATGTCTGCATATCTGGAACACAAAGGTTGCATATCTGGAATGCACTCCAACCCCCTCCTCTTTACTTCTCGGCCACTTAGAATACTAAGAATCCTTCAGCCCAGTGCCCCTCCTACATGAAGCAGATTCATATACCCCTCCATAACTGCTAGGACACTCCCCCCAAAAATTACTTTGTACATACTGTGTTTTCTCTTACTACAATGAAAGCTTCTTGAGGAATGGGGCGATTTCATTTTTTGTCTTTCTATCTTCAGAACCAAATAGGATCTAGACCTGTAGTAGGCATTTGATATATACATATTTAATCAAAATGAATTTGCTGAAGCAAAAACAAAACGTATAAAGAAACTGAGTAGACTCTCAAAATGATGGTGGCACACACCTGGTAACTCCAATAAGAAAGTTGGTACAGAGGAGAAGAGCAAACTCTGTGTTGCAAAGTATGGTTTAAAACTGGTCCCAGGTGTCTGAGTCATCTAAGAATCAACTGTGTGAAGCTGCATCTGTTGCTTAGAACAAACATGAAAGGAAACACTGAACTGGAAGAAAAAGATTAAAATGATGAGACTGTGTGACTTCAAATAGCTTCACACTTGACTGCTACAAGGGTAAAGGGCTTTGAAGATCTTCCCTGCCCCTAGTGTGCCTCGCTTGGAGCCCAACAAGAGAAGCTTGCTTAGGGGAGACTTGAACACCCACATCTTTTGTTTCTTTGTAATTAGGCAGTAGGTCACATAGGTTGTGATATCTTCTGACCCTGAAGAAGGCGCTCTCTCTCTCTCTCTCTCTATCTATCTCTCTCTCTCCCCCCCCCATATAAATACGTACACATATATACATATTTACATATATATGTATACACACATATCTGACTTGAGGTTTTGCTTTGGGGCTTCCTTATGGGAAGAGCTGTGTGATTTGGCCATATGGGACTCTGAGTATCCATTGATCCCCCAACTTTGAAAACCTAGATGCTGCTGCTTCTCTCTCTGGTAACTAACACTGTATGTAGGTAATGATCAGTCAGCTAGAAGCCCTGTCTGTTGTTAAATTGTGCTATTTTTTTTCAGTATTTTTGTCTGCTTGTAATTTCTGCTTGCATTTTCTGAATCTCAGGGTGTTGACTTTTTCCCCTGAACTGTGAATGATATCTGTATGATTAAAGGAAGATTGTTAGCCCCTTTTGAGTTGCTTTCCTTTAGAAAATCAGATCAAAGAACCTGTGTTAGCAGCCATCCTAGGTATGCTAGAGTGCTTGATGTTACTGCTGCTGAAATAGTTATTTTTAAAATGTTAAATGGGCAAAAATAAAGATGTGGAAACTTAACAACATATCTTTGAAATTTTAATCAATATATAAAAACATGGAGGCTGAAATAATCTAGAAACAGCCTCAACTGCAAGATGAGTTGCCACATGGAGGGGCAAGACTGATAAGAATGCCAAGAATTCCAAGCACAGACTCATTTGCACAATATCACAGAGGATAATGATTGAAGATTTTGAACAGCATACCTTTAAATGGTAAACAGCAAAAATGGAGGCAGAAAATGAGCGGAAGGAAACGTCATAAAATCCACCTAAGCTACATTTGAAAAAGCTGGAGAAACTAGAAGAAAGACAACTAGTCATAAAATACTAGAGATAAGCTTGCAGTTATTGTAATTGTTTACGATAATATGTGTAGAGCCACATTTAGGCTCCACCAGCCTCTGTACCTGATGTCTTAGGTGAGAAAGTTCATATAAAAAGGTGGAATCAGGAAGAATAAGTGAACCCAACCAAATTAATGCAAAAGAAATCCATTAAAGATAATATATATATTTTTTTCTTTTTGGAGGGCAATTGGGGTTAAGTAACTTGCCCAAGGTCACACAGCTAGGTTTTTGTGTGTGCATTAAGTGTCTGAGGCTGGAACCGAACTCAGGTCCTTCTGACTCCAGGGCCAGTGCTCTACTCACTGGGCCACCTAGCTGCCCCAAAGATAATAATTTTAAAGACATGCTGGGATCAACTTTAAGCTAGCTCAAAGAGAAAAATACAAATCAATGGGATAAAGATAAGGAGAATGGGGGAGGGGAGGAGTTATGAAGAAGACAATAGCAACCTTTGACTTACTTTCTCCTTGCCAAGGCAAATCCCTCTACATACACAAATGATCTCATCCTATATTTTCTAGCACATCGCCTCCTCTATCATCACTATTATCTCACTTATCTGCAACCTCTTCTTGACTTCTGGCTGCTTCCCTCCTTCCTATAAACATAGTCAAGTCTTTTCTATCTTCAAAAAACCCTTACTTGATCCTTTCATTCCTGCTAGCAATAATCTGATATTTCTCCTCTCTTTTGCAGCTAAACTCTTCAAGCAGGCAGTCTACAATAGATGCCTACATTTCCTCTTCTTTCACTTCTTAATTCTCTACAGCATGGTTTCTGATCTCATCACTCAACCAAGACTGCTGTCTCTAAAATTTACTTCCAATCTCTTAATTACTAAATCTAATGACTTTTTCCCAATCCTCATCCTTCTTGGTTTCTCTATACCCTTTTCACACCCTCGATCATCCTCTTCTTGATATACTCTAGTATTGGTTTTTTTTTCCCCTAACACTATTCTCTTCTGGTTCTTCCCCTCCCTCTCTGACTACCCCATTGGAATCTCCTTTGCTGTATCTCTATCCAGGACACTTCTGCCAATGGTGGGTATACTTCTTTTTTCTCTCTGTCCTATTTTCCTTGGTGACTTCACCAACTCCCATGGATTAAATTATCATATGTAGCCTGATGATTTTCAAATCTACTTTTGTAGTCATAAGCTCTCTTCTGTATTCCAGTCTCACACTTCCAACTGTCTATTATACATCTTCAACTTGATATCTGTAGAAATCTTAAAATCAAAGGGTTCCAAAAATGAAGTTCCCTAGACATTGTTGTTTGTCTTTTTAGTCATGCCCAGCTTTGTGACCACAAATGGGGTTTTCTTGGCAAAGATACTGGAGTAGTTTGCCATTTCCTTCTCCAGTTCTTTTCACAGATGAGGAAACTGAGGCAAACCAGTTTAAGTGACTTGCCCAGGATCACACAACGAGGAAGTGTCTGAAGACAGATTTGAACTCAGGAAGATGGGTCTTTTTTACTTTAGTCCTGGTACTCTATCCATCTCATTTTCCAGTTCTGGCCTTTATTTCACAACTCCATTGCCTCTTTATTACCTCCAAGATAAAATATAAAATCTTACATTTGAATTTTTAAGATCCTTCATATCCTGATCCCTCTTACTTTTTCCAGTCTTCTTATGCCTCACTCTTCTCAACATATTCTGGGATCAAATAAAATTGGTCTCCTTGCTATTTCCCCTACAAGATACTTCCCCTCCCAGGACTTAGCATTTTCATTGGCTGTTTCCTGCGCTTGGAGTTCTTTTCATTCTCATCTCTACCCCATGATTCCCCTGACTTCCTTTACATCCCAACTAAAATCTGACCTTCTGCAATAAGCCTTTGCTAATCATCCTTAATGTTCTTATCCTCCTTCAAAGATTACCTCTAGTTTATTTTGCATATATATCATGCTTGGACTTGTTTGCATATTGTCTTCCCCAATAGAATGTGGGCTCTATAAAGATAGGGACTATTTTTTTTGCCCTTTTTTAACTTTAAACTTTAAAACTTAGCCCCATGCACCTAATGGGATCTTAATAAATGACTGACTAGACTTAACAAGAAACACAAAGTATTAGACAAATTAATCTCCATCAGTAGAGAAAACATTCATGACATTGAAATCTAACTTTAGTTGGAATTCATCCAAATCAGTGCTGGGATGGATTAATATATACATATGTATATGAAAATTATAAATAGAAGAAAATTGAGTGCCATATAATAATATTTTCCTAAATCAATGCCTACCAGATATAAGGAATTCTGACAGATCCAGCAAAGGAACTTACGTTGAAATAGAGTTAGTACACAGCCACTTCTGTGTTAAAAACCAACCTATGATGTATATTGCTTACAATTCTGTCCAGCTCCTGTATCAACATTTCAACTACATTAGCAGAATCAAGTTCATAGAAATCATATGGAATGGTTGAAATTATAACAAAAATAATAATACTAATAATTAGCACTGATATAGTACTTTAAATTTTGAAAAGTGCTTTACAAGCACTATCTCATTTGATCCCCAAAACAACCTTGGGAGGTAGGAGTTATTATTATCAGCATTTTAATGAGGAAGAAATATAAGAAGGTACACATTTAGGGACTTGCCCAGGGTCACCCAGCTAGTAAGTGTCTGAGGTTAAATTTGAACTCAGGTGTTTTTGACTCCCAAAAAACCAGTGCTCCATTCACCACACCATTTAGCTGACTGAAATGATCAGCTCTGGAAAACATCTTGCTATAATAATGACAAACATTTTATTTTAAAACAATAAACAGAAGAGTGAGAGAAGTAGCTGATTCTACCAGACATCTAGGCAAGAGTGAGAGCCTTAATAAGCTTGCCTAGGACTTAAATACCCTGGCCTGGATTTTGATCTTCATATATTGGCTTTAGTTCAAAGATAGGCTGGGTTTATCTATAGCCCCATGACCACCACACAGTTTATCACACAATCACAGAATATCTGTTGCTGGAAAGGACTCAGAAGCCATCTGCTTTTTACCATAACTGATGAAGAATCTTTCTTCACCAGTAAAATGTGGCCATCCAGTCTTTACTTCTAAACTATAGTCATCTTTTTGAAAATAATCATTTCATATCTTAAAAGATTGTTAATTTTGAGGCCTTTTATAAAAGAAGTGCTAAAGTCAACTTTCAACCTAGTGATTCCCAGACTCAGTCTTGTGATAAAAAGAGTATCTCTAATTATCTCAGGAGGTGTTAGAAAGTTCCCACAAAATTAACACTAATCCATTTTAATTTAACAAGGTCCATTTCTAGAAAATGTGTCCAGATTTTGTTGGTTGTAGTGAAAGTAAAGAATAGCTGAATCCATTAACTCTGCTCTTATAACCTGAAGCTGTGTGCTTAATTTTGTTAAATTAATTAAGTATTTTGCTTTTAACTTAGACCTCGTGCCACATTTTAATACCATGGCACAATGCTATAGCTAAGTTAAACACCATTCACGGAAGGGTAATTATAAATATTAAAAGACTTTAGTGAACCCAGGTCCCAGCAATGCCAATGGTGGCAATGCCCTAGTTATCCTAATAGTAACACCCTACAAAATTAGCCATTCAGCAATTAAACTTATTTCTCTTTGCCACATGATGATCTGTGGAATTCTGCTTATCTCTTTGCCAGTGAAAATTATTTATGGGAAAAGTAACATTTTCAATTGTCTTGACAAAATAAAACAAAATACCCTAGTCTTGTTAGAACAATTAATTTATGTGGTTAAGGTATTTAATAAATCATATTTATGACATGTGCTTTATTAATCAAATTGGAAAGTACCCACAGAGTGTCTGCCATCTATTTAACACCCTTTCAGATGTTCAAGGGATACAAAGGATCTAAGGGACATGGCGAAGGCATCCCCTTGAAAGGCTTACAATCTCACTGGTGATACAGAATTCATGGACATGAAACAATTAGAAAACATCCAAGTGATACACTGTGAGAGACTGATTATACTTAAAATTAGAATTCTGAAAAGGGCAGAATTCATTTGAGCAGAAGTAATCAGGGAAAGTTTCATGAAAGTGGTGGGGCTTAAGCTGAGCCTTGAAAAATAACTAGGGTTTTGTTAAATGGGAGGGAAGAAGGAAAGATTTCCTGTAGGGGAAGTATGAACAAAGATATAGATGAAAAAAATGTGTATAGCATATATGAAAGACAATAATAACTCACATTTATGTAGCCCTTGAATTTTTACACAGCATTTTCAATGCAACAACCCTCTGCGTATATGAATTATTACCCCCATTTTGCAGATTAATAAAGTGATGTTTAGCAAGGTTAAATATAACCTATCTAAAGTTACACAAGGTTGTGTCTGAGTCAGGATTCAAACCCAGGAATTCCTAATTCCAGGACTATATTCCTTACCATGCTTTTTGCCCTTACTGGCATATATCTAATATACTTTACTGGGGTAGAGGATACAAGTTGAATGTAGTAGGAAAAGAGAAGGTTGGAGGGGGGGAATCTGAAAGTCAGAAAAGCAGGCTGAACTTTCTATAGCAGAGAAAGAACCGACATGATGAATATTTCAGAAAAAATCAGTCTGGCTCCACTGATGGGAGACCAGTTACAAGAAAACCAATCTCAAAGGTTGTTCTAATAACCTAGACTTAAGGTTTTAAGGACCTAGACTAGAATAGTGGCAGTGAGGAGAAGGAAGAAAATGTGACGCCAAGAAACATTCTAAAGAAGAAAGGGGACAAGACTTGGTGATATATTGGATGCGGGCAGATTTCAGAAGGGCAAATGTCTAGAATACAAAAGCTGCAATCACTGAAAGAATCAACATAGGGTCTGCTGTTTACCTTCTTTTAAAAAAAGTTATTTTCTAAGCATGTTTCTGGACTTATATTCTGATTTATAGCTGTTCAGAGTGGACTAAGTTCACATTGTCTTTCTTTGCAAGAATTGAAGAATTAAAAAGTGAAAGGAAGACTATCAAAAGGAAATCCTTAACCCCAATTGCCCTGCCTTCCCCCCTCCAAAAAAAGACAAAAATAAAAGGGAAATCTATATTATGGCGCTCAGGTCAATACTCTGACTTTCACAGAAAGATGCAGATAAATGGCAAAATGAAATCCATAGAACAAGTGAGATAAATGGAATTTCATTGAGTTATAGTGCAGTCATCTTATTTCAGTTTTTTTGATAAAAGTGTGAGTGTTTATGTAATATCTTGCACATGGAAGAGTTCTGCTGGAATACCTCTTATGACCAAGGTTTGGTTCTAGGTTCTAGAGAGAGAGACACATAGGTATGTAAGATGTAGTAAATAAACAAGGAATCAAACTACCCATAGAGAATAGCTTTAAGTCACACAGTACTAATTTTGTCCATACAATGATATCCCAATCTGCAAAGTTCTTTTTCATTTACAAAGGAACAGCTGAATGGCACAATGACATCAGCATGCAAATTCATTGACAGAATTTTCTTGCGTATGGTCAGGTCCAATTTGGTGCTACAGTAGCTAGCAGACCTTGGAATCAGGAAGATCTAAGTTCGAAACCATCTTTAGATCCTTAGTAATTGTGTGCCTCTGGGCAAGTCACTTAACCTTTATGTGTCTTCATTTCCTCATCTATAAAATGGAATTAGTAATATCACCTACCTCCCAGAGATATTTTGAATATAAAATAAGTTAATGTTTCTAAAACACTTTGCAAATTTTAAAGCTATAAACAGTAGCTTTTTTTCTGGAAAAGTTGTTTGTGAAATACTCATATGTGAGCAGTTGTCAAACTCAAGAGTTCCAAAGAAGCAAACAGATTAGGCGTAGAATTAAAGGGCAAAGAAAAATAGGTGGGGGTTTGCTATTTTCCCATGAAATCCTTGAAGCAAAAGGAGGCATAATTTTAAACCAATGTGTGAAATACACAGGTTGTAATTTGTGTGTTAAAACATGTAAGGAAGTCATATTCATATGTTGTAATTTTTACAATAATATTAAAACTAGGGATTTATGTGTTGAAAAAATCATTTTTATTTTTGAAATTTAATCATATAAATCAGCCAAAAATGTCTTTAATAGCTATATTATGTGCAAAATATAAAATATTTAAAGGAAAAAATAAAGAGAACTCATTTTTTCCATTTTATTGACTCCAACATCTATTGTTTACTACATGCAAAGTACAATACTTAGCATAATATGTACAAAGAAAAAGTAGATAGCTCTTGCCCTGAAAAAGCTGATGTTCTTCTGTGCATATTCAACAGGTATGCAAGCAAACAAATACAAAGTAGAAAAAACTAAGTAAAAGTACATATCTGATCATACAAAACAGATGTAATGATATCTTTTCAAGCCACAAAAATTTTTGAGCATTTTCAACCTTGATAAATCACACAAGTCAACAATAGCAGACACATTTCATTGGAGCAACAAAAATACAACTAAGGAATGATGATGAGAGTTGTTGAAGGACATAGCTGTTACATACATAGGCATTTGATGCAAATCTTCTTTTAATATTTGCTAGATTAGAAATCAATTCTTTTGCACATTTTGTAAATTGCAGTGTCCTGTTTCAAATTTTATATTTCAGTTATCTTGAGCAAAGGTAGTACATAGGACACATTGTAATTAAAAGAAATAAAGGCATGGAATTTTAAAGCCAAATACCCTAATAATAATACACAGAGAAAAAGTCTTAATTGCCTTTGTCCTTGGTTTTTGTATTCTTTGACTTCTCAATTTTTAAAATCTCACTCACAATGCTATTTCAGAATTTTGTTAATATCCAGGTGAAATAAGTTTGAAAACATAACAATCTGCCTGATGCTATCATAACTAAATAAAGCTTTAGAATTTTTTTCTCTTAAAAATAGTTAATTCACAAGTATAATGCAACTATTCAACAACTCCACTTTTCCTCAATTTAATGCAATCTGATTTTATATTCCAATTAAATATAAAGAAAAAAACTGAGAAATAAAAGCTGCAGTATCTGTTTTCCAGCTATTTGAACATACAGATGTTAGATGATCGTACCTCAGTAGTCCACGCCTATTGAAACTCATGTTTCACTTACCAAATATTCATGGTTTAAAACAGAGCAGACTGCACTTTTGATAACATCTGCTACAACAAATAACAAAAAAAGAGTGTGAAGTCTGATGAATGTTTAAACAGAACATTTTTTATGGATCAGCTAAATCTTTTCTGCTTTTTAATTAAAAGTAAAGAAAATGGAACTTAATTATCCTGTAAAGATTAGCTTGTGGGCATCTTCCTGTAAATTACTTCTAATTGAAAGCAAATTGTCAAGTGACATTCAAAGTACTGTCCTTTAAAACACAGCTGTTCTATTGCTGATTTCAGTGCATTACATTGCTTTCTTGTTACAATATGGCATATTTGAATATTTTAACAATTTCACTGGTTTTGTATGGATTTCCATTTAGTATATCTTAATCACATTTCCTCCTATAATTTTTTTCAAAGTCATCATCCATATTTAAATTCAAGACATCATCTTGAAATATTTTATCATTTGAGCTCTCTTGTTTGGTCTACATTTTCAGGTTTGTTTGTATCCTCTCCTATCATATCTTGATGGGAATGGTTGAGAATGTAGGCAGTTATAACCACTAGACTCATGCAACTGACCAACTTTTTATAGTTTCCTTTCTATTAGGTCACAGTGAATCAATATTTTTTTAAAAAGATGCTCTGAATCCTTAAATTTAAAATAAGATTTTCAATAAATGAGGGTTGCCCTACCTCCAAAACCAGTGACAATTTTTTCTACATCTCTTTTAAAATACATAAAAAACATACAGAAAGAGTCAAATTCCTTAACTACTAAGAAATGTCAAGTTCTGATTCAATGACTTGGATTTTACTTTTGATTACCCGAAACGCTCAAATACATCACAATTTTAAATTTAAATTTAAATCTTCTAATTACTTAGTAAAAACAAAGACATGCATGTGTTTGTGCATAGGAACATACAACTCACCAATAAACTATGCTGAATATCCTGGTGCTCAGGACTGGTATTTTCTAAGAGTTTTATACGTATACAAAACCACTCAATACATATTTATATCTATCCAAACACATGAATATATATCTATGAATATACATACACACATATGTATCTAAGTATATACACATATATATGCCTGAAAGTGCTTTGTTAATACTAATTGTTATCATATTTTTGTTATAGATAAAGTCTGATGTTCCTACATTTGACAAATGATAATATTAGAGATGTGGAAAAATTCAAATCTCATAAAGAAAAGAGGAAGTAAGGTTTGGAACTCAATCATTCTTTTCCTTAGGCTTTCTTTAAGCCACAAGCCTCACATTAATTCTCACAACTGGCTCTTAATCATTAATGATATTTTCTTATTTTTTTTAAAGTTCTGACAGCAAAAGATGGGAGTTCTGTCAACCCAAATAACATCTGTTTTACTTCATAAAAGGAAAAAATGACATTCTCCAGATGTAATTTACTCCCAGTTACATTGATTATTTGCCTCTCATTACCTTCATAGCATTATGCTTCAATCTCTTCTTTCCCAATGTGGAGCTCCTTTCCTTGATATTAAGTAAAATACCTCAACATTCTTAAAACACACTAGCATTACATTATCTGTATAAATAGGTTTCCTCCTTTACTAGATACTAAACTTCTTCTTCTTTTTGCTTTTTGGAGGGCAATTGGGGTGAAGTGACTTGCCAAAGTCACATGGCTAGTAAGTGTGTCAAGTGTCTGAGGCCAAATTTGAACTCAGGTCCTCCTGACTCTAGGACCAGTGCTCTATTGACTGTGCCACTTAGCCGCCCCTAGATACTAAACTTCTTAAGGGCAGGGACAGAGCTTTATTTATCTTTTTGCCTTGTTTAGAAAGCAGTACAATAAAATTGTACAATTCAGTGTTTTTTACAATGAAGGTAATAACCTTTCTACAAATTAAATGAATTTTAGCCATTTGGAAACTAGATATTTCTGCAGAACCTTATCGAACTACTATAATTTTGTTGTCTCAGTTTTTTTCCCCCAACTTCGAATATTATACTATTTTACAGTTATCAAAATAGTTGTATTTAGAAGCTAATATTTAAATAGTTGATCCCAACACGAAGAGATCACTGTCATAGTGCTAAGTTACAAACTGGGGTTCCTTGACTATAGTTTAAAGTATAATAAATAATGAATGTAGTAGAGCTATGTGTTTTAAAAGAATGAATCTGAAAGCAAATCACCACAAGTCATGACTACCTCTGAGTCACTTGTCCATATCTGTTAAATCACTGGAGAAGGAAAAGAGGATAAAAGCGTCAAGAAAAGACAACACTGAATAAACAGATTCCTCTAATGCAAACTGGCTAAGAGTAGACATGGCCAAGCTAATTTCTAAATAAAAGCTGTGTTTTTAACTAATTATATTGATACAACCCGTACGGTTAACTGCTGATAACTTAAATGCTTTAAGTTATAATTAGATACAACTTCCAACATATGAAGGTTGATAAAAATGACATAAAAATGATCTCACTTGTTACATGTGAGATGGTGAGCATTTTTAAAAATCAAATGACAAAATATATGACAGAAGAAAATGGGTTATTGCACAGGAATTTTAGAAGTTGCTGGCTTTTTGTTGTATGGACCATGTAGTAGGGTGTTTGAGAAATTCAAAGTTTAAATATTCCTGCAAAGGTAGGACCAAATACTTACTAATAAAAAGACTGACTGACTGGTCTCCATTTTGTACCTCATTCTCAGTCCCAATCTTGGGCAAGGAAAATATAGAGTCATGGGAGTAAATGGCCAGGAAATATACATGATAAATAGGGTCATTTAAATGATGGACCCAAATCTAACTTTGCTAGCTCTCTAGTTACATTAACTCTCCACCCACATCAATGAACTGGATATTGACAGCCACACATTCTTAATACAATAATGCTACCACTCTGGTGAAAAATGAAATTGTCTTTCTACCTCTTTCTCTGCAATACTTACAGCTTTACCTTACTTAGTAAGTGCTTAATTTGTCCTCAGAGTAACCTGGTAGTGAGGAAGGGGAAATGATTGGTTCTTATTTGTCTGAAAAAAATTTAAAGAAGAAAAATACGTGTATTTTTGTCAACATGTAAAGATTTCTTTATTGATTAAATGACTCAAAACTATCCTCTTAATGACATCAATAAACAGCCTTATCCTTACTCTTCACTCTGAATTCATCTATAACATAAATTTAAATCATATTCTAGCACAAATGGAGGGATTCTATTGACTATCACTTCTCAGCGAAAAGAACATTTGAACTGTATGCTATGATACTACATTATACTATATACTATTCCTTAACATTGGTTGGTTTGTGATAAATGTGAGATGAAATGATAGAGTAATCCCTGAGATCAAGGACATTATTCATTTTGGCATCCTTCATAGGACCTAGCAAAGGGCTGTATATAAGATAGCAGTCAGTAATATTTTTGAATGAAAAAAAGACAATGAAGGAAGGAAAGAAGGAAGGAAAGAAAGAAGAGATGACAAAAACAGTCTTTTCTCTGTATTTCTAATTAAATTAGGCATCAACCTATTTATTTGTTCTTTTGCTTAGTGGCCAAATGATTTCTTATGTCACCTCTGGCTTTTTTTCCCAGCCTATTGCTTTATGTGGAATGCCCAAACATCTTTCTTTTCACCATTTCAAAGCCAATACTTCCTTCAATGCCCTGTTATTACTCTTACCCAAACCTTCCTAGATTAACCCTATCCAACAGTATTCTTACCCTTTCTCTGCTTGCCAAAGCACATTCTCTAATTATTTCATATATATATGTGTGTGTGTGTGTGTGTGTGTGTGTGTGTGTGTGTGTGTGTATGTGTGTACGTATGTATATGTATCTGTACATCTTTATATATGCATATATTTTTTCCATCTTGACCACTCAACTTTTAATGACTCAATCATTGTTACTTCTAAGTTCTCAAATTATTGGCAATATCAAGCTTAGAATGCTTATTTAAAGATGGTATCTACCTGTTCTGGTAGCCCAGACCATCACATCTGGCCTACTAGAACAGAATCTGAGATGGGCTCCCTTCCCTGCTTTCTGTCACTCCCCACTTTTAGCATATCTCCTACACAGTGAGGCAAATGATCCAATATAGATATTGTTTCACTCATGTCACCCTAGTGTGCACAAAAAAGATATTTAATGTCAAAACTGTTCAAATCTAAATCTTCCATTCCAGATACAGCTATGATATTCACCTCTTCTCTGTCAGATTCAAATCTCTACTTTGTTCTCCATCCTGAATTCATGCCCCATTAAGAATGGGCATTATTATTTTATGTCTTTGTTGCCTTTAAAAAAAGATTATAGTCTTTGTTATAATTATAGCATATTTATGTTTCCTGAGGTAAGGATTATAAGAGACTGAGTGGTACAGGGAAATTGTGCTGAATTTGGAGGCCAGGGACTCAGGTTCAAATTTGACTCTGCTTCTTACTACCCATATGATTAGAGGCAATGCACATAACCTTTCTGGGTCTTGGGTCCTCTGCTATAAAATGAAGGGGTTGTATTAAATGTCCTATGAGGTCCTTTCCAGCTCTAAATATAGTAGATTTAGATTGGTGATTTCATCCTCTACCAATATAGGCTTGTACTTTTTCTCTAATTTATACTCTTGGTAAACTGGATAAAGCACCACAGGGTAGCTAGGTGGCACAGTAGATAGAGCCTCAGGACTGGAGTCTGAAAGATTTAAGTTCAAATTCAGCTTCAGACACTTAGGAGCTGTGTGACCCTAGACAAGTCAATTAACCTTGTTTGTCTCAGTTTCCTTCTCTGCAAAATGAACTGGAGAATGAATAATTGTAAACGACTCCAGAATCTTTGTCAAGAAGATCCCAAATGGGGTCATGAAGAGTCAGATATGATTGAAATGACTGAACAATAACAACAACAAAGTACCAAGATATGAATTGCCCAGAGTCACATGCTTACTATGTGTCAGATGTAGCGTTTATATCAAGTTCTTCCAGACTCCAAAACCAACTCTGTATCTACTATACCTGTGTCAATCACCTGCCCCTGATGTATGAAGCCTGCAAAACTCCAAGTACACCAGAACCAGATTAAAATAAAATTGGGAAATATTTAAGAGAATAAATACAAATACAATACAGTATAGATAACATTAAGTTGTGTTTTTCTAAGTCAATATGTAGTCTTCTACTTGCATTTCTAATTGAGTTCAAGACCACTGCACCATAACACACTTTCTCAAAACAGCATCTTGAAAGCTGGAATGATATATTCTCTTTCTTTAATACGCAACCTACTATGCTCAGAAGAATGTTTGACTATATTTTGGAGGGGTTTTTTATGGAAAAATATTTTTGTACAGGACAAATTATAATTCTCTATACACATATACATGTATATATATACATATATACATTGAAATGACAATCTCAACATATTTACTTAAAGCAAAATCTCGATTAATTTGAATTCAAATAGACCCCTTGATTAAAACTATTTATAATAAATGAAAGAAAAAGAACAAATGACAATTAAGGAAATTATAGTTAATATTAATCACATTAAAAAAGCAACAAACTTCCATGGAATTTCATGGGGCCAAGACAAATTCATCTAATATAATTTCCACTTCTAAGATATAAAACAACAGGCATGGTTGTAGAGAATGAAACCAGGACAGTATAAGATTTTCTTCCACTAATTTTCAAGGAAAAATGAATCCAGAAGTAGGGGGTTTTATAAAAAAATACCTGAAAATTCAATTAGTCAAAATATAGAATTAAGCATTCTCATATAGGTTTTATGCTATAAGATATATGAAAGAATAAAAATAGTGTGGCCCTCTTTCAGTTCTTTTATTATGAAAATATTTAAATATATTATTGCAAAACACAGTACCCTATACTTTGTATTAAATGGAAGTTACACAGATAAAGTACAATCCATTGCTTTTTGGGTGAAAACATCTTACCTATTTCTCTTCTATGTTATATTAAATTTTCATCTGAATTAAAACATAGACAAATAAAAACAAATAATTTTATGACTGGAGGATTCCCTCTTCAGTATGCTGGCATTTTTTCATTTATCATACCATATAATATTTATATTCTGTTACACAGTATTGAAATGTCTTGTATTTTATCATATGTTGTATCAGATTACATTGTATTATCTAACATTATATTATGTTGTATTATTTTGTATTTTTACATTTTTATTATATATCATATTACAAATACAAATTGTATGTGTATCCACGCATATATATGCATACATACATATATGTGTGTATACACACATATACACACACACATATATATATGCGTACATACATACATATACAATGTTCCAGTAACCTAATCAGTTAACAGTAGTTCTTTCAAACATTTTTCTAGTTTGCTAAATAATAGTGCAATATTTTATCGGAGTAATGTTAGCTCAAGTTCATTTCCCATCTGGGCAGCTAGTTATCATAGTGGCTAGAGTGCTGATCCTGGAGTGAGGAAGACTCATCTTCCTGAGTTCAAATCTGACCTCAGATATTTACTAACTGTGTGACCCTAGGCAAGTCACTTAACTCCATTTGCTTCCATTTCCACATCTGTTTCAAAAGGAGCTGGAGGAGGAAATGGCAAACCACTCTGATATTTTTACCAAGATAATCTCAAGTGGGATCATGAGTTTAAAATGACTGAATAATAACATTTCTAATCCTGCTATGCCAATAATATGCTTTTAATTTTTCCCAACCAGAAAACAAGACAAATGAATCTCCAAGAATCAGATATTTAGGAACCTTCTAAAATTACTCATCAGAAAATTAAGCAAATATTCCAGCCACATTGATAACATAAGAACACACAACCCTGGATAAAGTACAATGGGTATGACTGAGTTTCCAAATAGTTTGGAAATGAAATAAAATTTCCATATTTCAAATGAAATGTTTAGAATGAAATACTGAACTTCAGACATTTTGCTAAACATTTATGCTCAGAAAAATTTGGCCAAACACTCCTATTCCTGATTGAATTCCTGACTTCTTTGGGTAAATTTTTTTTTTCCAGCTTGTTCTTCCTTTTATCTGTTCTATCCCTACCATCCCCATTTGTCCAGATTTTCATTTTTTCACTGCATATTTTCATGCCCAGTAGAGGGCAGACAAGGGAAAAGACAAGAGGCAAAACTAAATCTGTATTGATTCCCTAGGTTTTAAGTCAATCATAGTACCTAATGGAAATAATATGTTTTAAATAACTAAACAAGAACAGAATTATCTGAATAAGTTTCTTAATTCTCCATTTCACTTTTTGACATAAAATAGTTAGGAAACAATTATATAATGAATATGCATGAGCATAGTATGAAGACTTTAGTCTCTAAAACAAATTATACTTTTTGAGGGGTACCTGGAAAGATGTTGTATCTCATATTTACATAATGATTTAGTAACTGTATCAAATGATAATTCGTTTGAGTCAATTATGCCAACCTTCCTTGCTCCTTGTTGCTCTACACTACTGAACAATAAATATCTCTCAAATTCTTAAAACAAGTGTAGCTTCTGTCTAGTGTTTTTTTCTCAGCATCCTATCCACCATCATTATCCTCAGGAATTTCACTACTCATGTTGAAGAACAATCTAACCCTGTTACCACACAGTGTTTCAATCCTCCCAACTCCAACAATCTCCATTTCAATTCCCAGTTGCTCCTTGAAAAGGCTAACCCTTCCATCTCTACCTTCAAACACATCTCTACCCAATTTCAGTACTTCACCTCATTGATCAGCTTTTTTCAGTTATTCACCTTTAATGACACCTCTGTAATGGTTTCCTCCCTCCTCTCTATTAATACATTGATTTCACCAACTTCTAGAAACCTTTCATCAACTCTTGTCTCCTAGCTAGCTATCGTGTCTTTCCAACCTCCTCTTCATTGTCAAGCCTCCTTGAAAAATTATTTGCAAATTTCCTCTATACTTCCTCACCACTTAAACTTTTAGTCACTTGAAATCTCTCTCCAAATTCCATCAGTCTATTGGAACTGCTCTTTCAAAAGTCACTAGTGCCTCCTTATTGTCTAATGCTTTTGTCTGTTCTCATTCTGTTTCACATTTCTGTAGCATTTCACATCTTGAAAACTCACATCTTCCTAGTTTCTGAGGAAATGTTCCCAGTTTGCTTTCTACTTCTCTAATCACTTCTCTGACTCATTTTTCTGGTTCCTTTACATCCCCCTGACTTTTTTTTTTAGTCTTGCACTTCCACAAGATTCTGCCCTGTTTTCTTCTTTAAACACATTTTCTTCATTGGCAATCTCATTCACTTTACATTTTCAATTATCACTTTTACTCAGATGGCACCCACCAGACTGGACATACTACATCTGCATTTCTAACATTTCTAACTACTCACAGCATATGTCTATCTATAAGTCACAGCAGCACCTCAAATATACCATGTTCAAAAGTATGCCCTTCCTTCTTATTTCATTATTAATAACAGTGGTATATCATTCACGCAGTGTCCTATGATTAAAACAGTGGAATTACCCTAGACTTCTCCATTTTTTACACTTCCTACATCTAATTCCACCTCATTTCCTATGAATTCTAACTCTTCTGTATTCTTATATTTGACTTCTTTCTCTTAACTCCCACTGCTTCTTTCTCTTAATTCCCACTGCAACTACTCTGCTGAAGGCCCTGATGACCATCCACTTGGATTATACTGACGGCTTCTTCATGCTCCAATCTTTCACAGTACTAATAATCTTAATTATGCCAAGATCTCATTATTAACATATCATCCACTAAAACCCTACCAATATATCATTGTGGTTGTATTTAATCCTGTTTACATAATTTTTTCTGTGGCATCAGAATAGGCATATGACATCAGAACAGATAGATCTTTGACACTACAAATATTTGGATGTATCTCCCATCACATCAATATGGAGATAGCTTCCAAAAGATGCAAACTATAATCTATCTATGACTGCAGCTCCTGGCAGGTACTTCCACACTGAGATGACTTCAGTTATAGACCTATGGTTGCCTGATGTCCTAACCTAAATTCTAGACTAGCCTAAAGTCAAGGCCTAAGGTCATCACCAGGCTAATTTTGAGATAATAATACTTTTTTTGTTGCTCCAGTTGGCGAAGACCATTCATCTACCTGTGAAGTGATAGAAAAGCCATGACAAAGAGTCATTAGAGGGAATGGATACTCAACATAGAAGAAATCTTAACTGTCTAACTGCCTCAAGGCCCAAAGTAATAAAAAAAAAAACCTTCACACCTCTTCAATCCATGTTAGCCTTTTTTCATATTAGTTGACATTTGTTGCAAATTGACACCAACTTATATGTCTAACAACCAAACAGATGGGTGATTTTATTCTGTGTTTTAGCCCCACTCCTAACATATCTTATCATTTTAAAATTTTGTTGTTTTCCATAAGGGGGAAGGGGACACACATATATACATAAATATGTATATATGTGTGTGAATGTATACATATATGTATGTATGAATATACATCAGTAGTCTCCATAGCTGCTTTTATAACACCATGTGATTTATGGAAAAGAGTATTGTTACAAATCACAACATCCATCACTATGCTGTTTTCTAGGACTACTTGTAGGGTGTTTTGATTGTCATAGCATCAGAGCTAGAAGCCACATCATTGTCTATCTACTCCAACCTCCTTGTTTTCCAATGAGGACAATGAGGTTGAGTGGGATTAATTATGAATTCTATGGTCATACAAGTAAGCAGAATTTGAATGCAGGCCTTTCCAGGGACTCAACGCAGTATACCAACAATGTCACTATCTCTTTTAGATGCACAAGATACTACAAAGTCCTTTGGAGAGAAGAGAGGAGGGTTGAAGTCCCCAAATTAGACAATGAAAAAAATTGTTCCATTTGTTTCAAAAGGTCTCTGTTTTTATATTTAAAATAAAATACCCTACCTATTTTTTTAATCAGAGTTGGAACAGATTAGATTATTTCTGCAATATTGTATTAGGAAATTTTTTAGGGAATAGTTTGTTCATTGACTTAAGAAACAAAATACTTTGCCAAAAGGTTGTTGCTCTGTGTTATTATTGTCAATGATATGAATACACCCAATGGCTGTGATAGTTTGCCTCAATTCTAAAATAAGTGATTAAAAACAAGCTGCTAATTTAAATTTGAACACTTGAATAACCTGGAAAAAAAACACACTCACATAATATGTGAAAGAATATAACAGAAAGAAAATTGTTTATAACCAGCCATGAGAGAGAGTGGGTTTACCCCAAAATTCCAGGTCTATGAATGCTGGAGACATATCCCAAGACACTCTGGGATCTGTAGTCTATCTCTGTTGGCTAGGAGAGGTCCCACATCTGCCATCTACCACAATATGTTATGAATCAGAGAACTTTGTAACTTGTCTTCACCACTTAAGTTTTTAAACGCTTCCTGCTGAATAGTCATTTACCTTGTGTGTGTTTTTTTTTAATGTTAAAGTTTATAATCTTTTAGTGACTGTATGGACAATAATGCTTTGAATTACTTTAGTGAGATCCCATCACCTTTAATAAAGATTTAATAGAATATGGGGGAATAGGAAAGTGTTTGTGGATTTCAGGCATCAAGGTTAAAGTACTTGTTTCATTAGTCACTTAAATAACAATGGCAGCTAGATGGCACAGTATACAGAACCCTACATCTAGAATCAGGAAGAGTAGAATTCAAATCTGAACTCAGACACTTTCTAGCTCAATGACTCTGGGAAAGTCTATCTGTCTTGGTTTCATCGACTGCAAAATGGGGATCATAACAAAACCTGCTCTGCAGGGTTATGATGAAGATCATATGAGAGAATATTTGCAAAAAGATCTTAACACAGTGCCTAGAACAAAGTGGATGCTCTATAAATGCTTATTTCCTCCCCACCCACCCCCATCATCCATCCCAACAAATAACCTGTTAGCTAAACATAAGGGCAGCTGATGTTAAGAAGTGTATAACTATAGATACCAAATGTTTCCTGGAAATTTTACATGGAGAATTTTCATTGAAGTTTTCAAATAGGGACTATTATTCATTCTGGTAGAATAAAAGCTCTTTTGAGTGAAGGGTCTATTTTTGTCAGGCATTTAATACATGTTCTTTCAACTGAATTGAATGACATCAAAAAATAACGTTGAGAACTTCCTGCAAATTTTCAGCACTCTAGAGTTCCCTTATAGCCCCCTCTATGGATGGAAATAAGGCTAACAATTTCAATGATGTCTTCTTCTAGTAGATGCATAATTAAGATTAACTAACAGTTTTTTTTTTCCTTCCCATTACAGTGAATACTAAAACAGCAAAGTTGATGTCTCCTCAGAAAATCTAAAAGAAGGATAGATGCTTCCTTAATGAGATTAAGGATGAATTTCCTAAAGTCAGAGAGATAGAGCAAATGTTTTCTAAAGTTTCCAATGAATTTATAAAGCAGTCGTAGATGTTTTGCATAGGACATAAAGCTTACTTTTTTTTTTTATAAAACTACATCAGAATTTTTTCTTCATGAAATATTTATCTTCTTTCTCTCTATAAGGCTGAAGTATATTTTGATTATTCTAGTCCCCTTTAGAAGACTTAAGTCT
Source organism: Gymnobelideus leadbeateri (assembly GCA_011680675.1). Lineage (NCBI taxonomy): Eukaryota > Metazoa > Chordata > Mammalia > Diprotodontia > Petauridae > Gymnobelideus > Gymnobelideus leadbeateri. The sequence continues at coordinate 620,596 of WOXC01007443.1, read as the reverse complement.
GTCCATATAACATATTTTTGTGTTTTATAAACCCCTCTGACAGATCTGTGAGGCCTAAATGGGCCCCTTTTCAGAATGTTTTTAAATGCATAAAAGAAAATACATAGGATTACAAAGGAAACTTTACTCAATTGAAATACAGCTATAGAAGTATTCCTAAAGACCAAGTTCATAAATCCCAAGTGAAGAAACTTAGATTCTAGTTTGTTACATATGTGTTTATGTTTGCATGTATGTATCTATACACATGCAATTTTATCTTTCCTCAAAATCCAGAAACAAAAGAATGACAGAACGGCACAATGCCATTTTTTAAATCAACAAATAGAAATATGATCAGATAAGAAAATTGTTTAGAAACAAAGGATACAAACATAATGGCACAACTAGTTTTACAATATCTATCCACTGGATGAAAATGCAAAAAAGAACCTGGAAAATAATGAAAAAATTCAATACGTATTAGGATAGGAAAAGACCTCCAAACTCAGGTTATAATTTATCCTTTGATAATGATTAACAATCCTATTAAATAACATTTGCATTTAAATTTTCTCTTAACAGCTCTAAACTATTATGCCGTGACACATGGTATCATCTCCATTTGACCCTACTTCTTCCTCACAGCTGTTGTGTACTTCTTGGGCAAGCTGTGCAGTAGTACCCTATTACCCCTAAGACTTTCCCCTTGAGGGAGGCGTGCCTGCTGGCCAACTGCCTGTGGTGGACCTTCTATGACCTCCTGGGGACGTTTCAGCCCCCCCTGGTGGAAGGAATAGTGCTGCTCTATTGGGAAAACGGATATGCCTGGTATAGTTGCCCTCCTTCCTCCATGTCATTCTGCTACAGGAGCACTGCCATTATAAGTAGGGCTCTTAGAAACTAAAAATAAAGTACCTCACAAAACCAAAATAAAATCATATCTGTCCATGATTTGGATTAGAGAGCTTTTGAAGTCCCTCCTATTATATACAGCTGTCTTCAAAATTTAGACAGAAAAATTGATTGATTTTGGAGAAAAATAGGTAGGCAGATAGTCTGATAAATATGTACCTACAGAGGTACATAGGGATGGGGGGAGACAGATTAGTTAGATATATAGACAGACAGACAGACAGATAGACAGATAGATAGACAGATAAGACATTTATTGGTACTTACTATGTGCCCAGCATTATGCTAAATGCTGGGGATAGAAATACAAGGAAGCAAAACAGTCTCTGAACTAGGGGTAGTGGTTGTGTGAGTGAAGAGAAAGAGACATAGGCAGGAGGTGTTCTGAGGGTAGAAAAGACAAATTTTGGCAGCTGTTTGACATAAGGTGCCAATTTCTAACGTCATCAAGCTTGATTCTAATAGATTTCACTAAATCTTCAAAATATCTGATTTTGGTGATGTGTGTACTTCCCCCCTTTGCATAGACCACAACCATTCTATAACTTCATATACTATATTTGAGAATGTGTAGGGTTGAAAATGTCATTACTCTCTGTAATAAAGAACTTCTACTTCCTCTCCTTTCTCTCAAACCTGAAAGACACAATTAGGGGGTACAGTTGGTAGAGAAGTGGAATGGAATTCAAGAAGACTTGAATTCCATTCCAGCCTCAGATATTTACTAACTAAATGGTCCTGGGCAAGTCATGTAACCTCTTTCAGCTTCAGCTTGCTAATATGTAAAATCAGACTTGATGGCCTTCAAGGTTCTTTTAAGCTCTAAATACATCACCCCAAATTCTTCTTTATTCAGGCTTATGATACAGTGATCTTTCTCAGATGTGACTTCTGGTCTTGTGATTCAAACTGGGTTATCTTGGAGACAAACTCAATATATCCAAAACAAAATCCATTATCTTCCCCCATAATGCCTATCCCTCTCCCCTATATCCCTAATCTGTCAGTGTATGACCATCCCTCTAGTCACTTAGATTTGTAACTTCATCATCCTCAGCTCTTCATATTAATTGATCTGATATATCTGATCAATGTCGCAATCTTGTAGTTACTATTGCCTTGACAGTTGCTGCTACTTTATTGATACTGCTACCACCCTGGGCCAGGATGTCATCATTTCTTGCCATTATTGGCAAGAAATTATCTTGCCTCAAGTCTTTCTCCACTACAATCTATCTTCCACTCAAAATGATTTTACTAAAATCCTAATCAATAAACTCCACTGTCTCTATTACCTCTAGGATCAAATTTAAACTGACTTATTTGGTATTTTAAGCATGTCACAACTGGCCCCCAGCCTGCCTCTCCAATCTCATTACAAATTGTCTCTCTGCTCATTCTATAGTCTAGCCAAAGTGACCTTGCTTCTCCCTCATAAAGCATTCCATCTCTCCTTTCCATGAATTTGCAAAGGCTCTCTCCCATGCCAGGAATGCACACCCTGTCCACTTCCACCTCTGGGAATCTTAGATTTCAAAACTCAACTAAAACATCTGTTTGCCTATGAAGACTTTCCTGTCCTAGTCACTTCCCGAAGAGGATAACTGGCATCTTTTCTGTATGTATATTGCATTCATTTCTTTGTGTGTATTCTAATCCCCACTTCCAGAGAATGTAAACTCTTTGAAAGCAGGAAATGCATCACTTTTGTCTTTATATTTTCAACTACTATCACAGGGCCTGGCTCAGTCCAAGCTTAATTTTTTTGAATGATTGATTGATCAATTTTTAACAAATTGGTAAGCTCATACAACCCATTCTTCAGATTACAGATATACATCACTGATTCTAATTCAAAGCCTTTTCAGCTTGGTAAGATCTGTTAGAGACATCACTGGGAAAGTCTAGTATGGAGTTACTTCCATGCCATGAGAAAGCATCAGAATAGTATCTCTATTTATATATTTCTAAATCAGTTCCTAGCAGTCAATTGAATAACTTATTCTATCATTGATTGGAAAATTTTATCATCTCAACATAATAACAGTTTCAATAAAATCAATAAAAGGGACAATGACAACACTTTGTTCTCCATCTGCTCCACAAAAATATAAAGATCTTTGAGATCATGTGAAAGAAAGCTGAAATCATTAGAACTAAACAATTGTTCACAGTTTACCTGTTATTAATATCCCTCTTCTTTCAATTAAGCATTTCCGGTTCAAAGACAAGGGATGCCAATATGTGATTTCTTCACAAGAAGCTCTCAGAGAGGGAAGGAGATAAATCCTAAGGAGTTAAGTTGCTCAAAGCACATAAATTAGCTATGAGGGTGTATTTTATATTTACATGATTCCCACTTTCAAGGCAATTTAACTCTTCACATTAATCATTCATGATTTTTTCTGATGGCTACTCTTCATTCATTCAATAGAAAGGTATTAACTAGATACAATGTTCAATGCTCAAATTCAAATACTATTTTTTAAAACTTTAGACAAATCCCATGTAGTTATTAAAGATTGCTGACGTTTTTTAGTGACAATTCTTATTTTGCTAAGAAATTAACTTTACTTTCCTAGACATCAGTTTTTATAGTTGTGAAAAACATTAAAAACATTCTTGAAAAATCTCTTCTGGAACAGGGCTATTGCAGTTTATCATCATCAACCTAGCCATGTAACCTCTGCTTGACTCATATATATTATATATATATATATATATATATATACATATATATATATACATATAATATATATGAGGACACTAATAATACATAATTCTCAGGGTTGTATCAAATGAGATAATAATTTTAAAGCTCTTAATACAGTGTCTGGCACAGAGTAAATGCTTTATAAACTTCAGCTATTGTTATTGTTGTTATTCTTGTAAATAAAGTTGAAAATAGAAGATGAAAAAAAACTTAGCTTTCAACAAAAATGGTATACTTTATTCTGTTACGTTATACTCTCAATCATAATGATCAGTTTTACCTGTCTGTTTCTTTGATGTGTTACCCTAGGCCAATCACTTAACCTTTCAGTGAACCAGACAACACTTTCAGATTATGAGTTATAGAAAGGGTACCAATACCCACTGGTAAAAAAAAAAATAGTTTATTTACCAAGAGTTTCCTGTAGTAATGAATTTACAAACCAAAAGGACCATAGATTACAACTTGTCATATGTAGTAGATGGGGGAGTAGAATGAAAAGATTATTAAAGTTGGCAAGGATACACTATATCCCAAAAGTGGCATGGGACATATTTCTCCTTCAGTGTGAACAACTTCCATTGCATTGTATGCTTTCAAAATGACTTTTCCAAATTATTGAAGTGCTTAAATATATAATTATTAATTGAATGCTTATTATGCTTAATTATAATTTTGGTTCAATAATCAATGAGCTGGACCACATCCATACTGGCATTGCATCTATTATCGCTGAGTTGTTTTCAGTCACATCTGATTCTTCATAACACTAGGATTTTTTCTTTTTAGGCAAAGATACTGAAATGGTTTGTCATTTATTTTCCTACATCAGCTTGTTTTACAAATAAGGAAGCTGAGGCAAACAATGATTTGCCCAGGGTCACAGAGCTTACATAAGTGACTGAGGCCAGATTTGAACCCAGGAAGATGAATTTTTCTGACTCCAGGACTAGCATGCTATTCACTACACTTCCTTGTTGCCCATATATGGTACAGACAAATGGAGGCATGGGCCACAAGCTTCTTCTCTTTATGGGAAATGTGGGAACCAGGGAGGGATGTGAGGTAGGGGTGAGTTCCAGAGAGTCTGATTTCATGCCACATCTCAAAGCAATAATAAACATTATCTCATGCAACAGCTGACCATCCTGACCTGTGTAAATCAGAAAGACAAATGAAGTTTTTGAACCAGCATCCATTTTGGAGGACAAAGTCATAGAAAAAGTATACGAAGAATTTTATAAGATCTAAACTAAGTCAATGTATTTTGATATTTGGTTGCTTCAAAGCTAAGTAGGGCCTAAGAAAGGAAGTAAAAAGAGAGTTGGATAATATGATTTGGAGCAATGAAGAAATTAAGAAGATTATTTCAGGTCTCATATCTCTATTAGGGTAGAGCAGGCAAAGTGAAGGTGATGGATATGGCCAAGACTTAATGACATCATAAGAAAAACAAAGTATCTCTGCCTTAACAGACAGAAAAGTAATAGTTACATATATGATAACCATTTATAATATAAATGTAAGTACTCAGACCTTAAACTCTCTAAACTAAAGGTCATAGTAAATACCAGATTAGAAGGAAGGATAAAAACAAGCTTTAGACACTCTGTGTGATGAGAGTAACTATAAACCCTGGTGTGTAAATAATAAAAAAGCTATCAAATCAGAAAATAATAGGAAATGGAGAGGAGTAAAGATATTTAATTTATCACTCTATCTTCAAAAAGTTTGCCTAATGACAGTCACTACAATGAACAATAATCCTTAAAAAAACAAACAAACAAAAAACTTGACCAGAATACATTTATTACCCTTACCATTCAGCAAGACACGGGAACGTAAAACACATCAGTTTAGGGAATAAGAACATTTGTAATGTACTACAGCTAACAATAATGGTGGTGTTTATATAGCATTTTAAGTTTTGCAAAGCATTCTATAAGAGAAGGCAGTAATGATTGGTATTGGCTGAAAAATGGTGGAGCAATATATTGGAAAATAAACTTAGGAAGAACATGGTGAGAGATGTTAAGTTAAATAATCACAAAAGTATATGTAGATGAAAATAGGTGAATAAACAGAATCAAAATGCAAAAAAAACCATTGGTTGTCATAATGGAACATTTGGAATCTACCACTTCCATATTCAATATGCTATGTGATAAAATAGACAAAGGACTTAAGAGGAGGAATTTAAGACAAGTGATGGCCCAACAAAGATTTACATAATATTGGTAAAACAATTTGAATTCCTTAAGGAAGAAATTTCAAGTTTACTTGAAGAAGGGAAGATTCCAAAGGAGTGGAAAACATGGCACAGATACTATTGTGTTCCTTCCCCTCCCCTCCAAAGGGAACCAAATACAAGAGTACAAGAGTAACTACGAACTCAATGTACCAAATGTGCACATTCTCACCTATATGAAATAATTTTGAAACTAGTCTATCTAGGCAGTAACTAGGGAATAGGCAACTAGGTGGTGTAGTGGATAGAGTACTGGGCCTGGAGTCAGGAGTTCAAATCCAGCCTCAGACACTTACTAGCTCTATGACCCTGGGCAAGACCCTGTTTGCCTCAGTTCCTCATCTGTAAAATGAGCAGGAGAAGAAAATGGCAAACCACTCTGGTATCTTTGCCAAGAGAATCTCAAATGGGGTGGGATTCAACTGAAAAGATTCAAAGCAACAACAAGCTTTCATAGGAGAATTTATATAATATACACAAGTAGAAGATGTGGAAAGATAAGATCATGTCGCGACTACTGTTTATTGATTTTTAAAGAAAAATGATTTACATCTTTCCTCCTTTCTCAGCCAAATTCCCAGATAAATTTCTCTACCTGTCCCCTGCTTCTACATCCACTTCATTTTTCATTCTTTTGTAGTCTGGCTTCCAATGGTATTACTTCATTCAAATTATTCTCTTTGAACTTACCAACAATCTCTTAATTGCCAAATATGATGAAGTCTCTTCTCAGCCCTCATCTGTCTCTATCTATCAGCTTCATTCGACATGCTGACCATTCCCCTTGCATGTTTTCTCCTCTTTGGGATTTTGTGACACTACTTTCTCCTGGTAATCTACCTGTCTCATTGTTCTTTCTTGAGCTCCTTGGCTAAACCATCATCAATATAATGCCCACTAAATGAGGGTGTTGCCCAAGGATGGGACCCCTTTTCTCTACAACCTCATTCTGGGTAACCTCATTAACTCCAGAGGGTTTAATTATCATCTCTATTAAAATGACTCTAAGATTTGTATATTCAGGTCCAGTCTCTTCCCTTAGATTCAGTCCCATATTTAAAATCTCCTGCTAAACATTTCAAACTGTATGCCAAGATGTCTCAAACTCAATGTGCCCCAAACATCACTAATGTTTTTCCCCAAACCCATCCTTTTCTAAACTTACCTATTTTGGTTAATAGCAACACCATTCTTCTAGTCTCCCATGTTCATAACCTTTATATTATCTTCACCTTCTCACTCTCCCTCAACACTGTATTTCCAATCAGTTGCCAATCCTTTTCATCCAACTTACACAACATCTCATCCAACCTTTGGTGTCAACTCACCATATTTCAGGCCCTCATCACCTCCTACCCTAGATTAATGCAACAGCCTCTTAATTCTTCTTTCTGCTTCAGGGTGCTTCCAATTCCAAATTAGTCTCCACATACCTGCTAAGTTTTGATCTTGCCATTTCATCCCCTTATTCCATGGGCTCTAGTCACCTCTAGATAAAATATAAATTCCTCCAGTTAGCTTTTATAGATCTTTACAACCTGACTTCCCAACTATCTTTCCAGCCTTATTGGACATTACTCTCATACTCTATGGTCCAGACAAACTAGGAATCTTTTTGTTGCTCAAACATAGAACTCCATCACTCACCTCTCTGTTTCTTCATTGGGCCAACACCCCCTGGCCAAAATGGATTCCCTCATAACTGCTAACTTATAAAATCACTCTTTCTTCAAGGGGCTGCCCAAGCACAACTTTCTATATGAAGTTTTCTTTCCTCTTCCTCACCTTCAATTACTAATAACCTCCCCCCAAGCTACTTTATATATAATTATTTTTATTTATTTGTATTTAATTTCTTTATTTTTTTCTGTGTATGATAATGTATTTGTCTCACCCATTAGAATGTAACTCCTGTGAGAGCAAACATTGTTTCCTTCTTTCTATTTTTATTTTATGATTTCAATCCCCAGCATCTAACACAATGCCTGGGGTATAGTAGTCACTTAATAAATGCTGGTTGATTTGTTGTTTGATTGACTAAAAATTTCTTTGAAAATATCTCCTGAAACTAACCTTTCATCCACCATTCACAAAATCTTATGATAAGTACAAACTCACAGATGAATTTTTTAAATCATTCCCTGAGTGTCAGCATCATGTAAGAAAACAAACAAACAAAAAGGAAAATATATATCTAGATGGACAGATCTAGAAGTTATTCCATCAGAATATATATCTGAGGCAAGTTCTATAGCAAATGTTCTATATTCAGATTTAAGTAGGAGGAAAATATTTGCCAGCATCACATCTGGAACTGCGTGGTGTTTTTAATAACCCTAATTACACACTACAGAAAAAAGCTTATCATTTAACATCATAAGATGTAAGGAAGGAGAGCATTCCAGGAATATAAGGAAATCTATTCAAAGGCCCACATGTGGAAGATGGACTATTGTGCAGGAGGACACCACATCTAGTCCATGCCCTCATTTTACAAATGAGGAATCTGAGACTGAGGAAGGTAAAGTAGCATGGCTAAAGTCACACTGCTGTTCAGAGGTCTAACCAGGTCTAGAATGCAATTAAGTAATATGGAAAGTGCCCTTTGGGAGAGGTGGAAGTAAGCAGGTTGCAGTAGTGATTCTGCCATCAGTATTATTGTACTCTGCAAAGATGTGGTGTGTTGGTGCTCAGAGGTAAGAATATAAACAATCCTTTTGTGTTTTCTTTCCTCCTGAATACAGCTGCCAACAATTACTCAGACCTTTTAATGAATGTGAATCATCACAAGCCTAGCATCACTGAAAATACAGAAAGACAGGATGACAAAGGGAGATTTTACTCATCTCATATTTGGTTTTCTTTTCAGATATGAACTGATCAAGCTACAACCACAATGCATTTTCTCTATATGCCACTGCTGTGTAGGATTTGATGATTCTCAGAGGCTCTTTGTCACAAATAAATGATGATGAAAAAGTTACTTTTGGCTAGTATGTGTTGAATGTTCTTAGAAATAGTGCCTTTACAAGTCAAGTTGCTAAGTCATGTCAAATGGTTTGGAAGAGTCCAAGAGAATTACTTAGGAACCCCTGGGACAGATGGTATTTACCTCCAGGTGGGTGTTTCTCAAGGTTTGTTGGACAGCTTCATATTCAACGTGGCCCAAATCAAATAATTTTCCTTCCCTTAAACCTACTCCTCTTTGCTAATATCTATGTCACTTCTAATGGTAACCCAAGAACCAAGACATGAAGCTTTACATCAATCCTGGACTCTTACCATTCTCCCACCACTCTGCCCTCAAATTAATCACCAAATTTTGTCTTTCCTGTTTCCTCAGTATCTCTCATTAATCTCTCTCCATTCATATTGCCAACACGCTAATTCAGGTCTTCATCACTTCTCACCTAGATTATTTCTATAGGTTCCTAACCTGTTCCTGTATCTAGTCTCCCATTTCTCTAGTTTATCTTTCATAACATTGACAGAATAATTTTCCCAATAGATGTATCTGACACATACGTCCTCAAATATGTCCTCTTCTTTTCATTGACAGCACAACCAACCAAATTCAGGCCCTTGTTGTCCCTAGTCTTCACTGCCATATTCACCTCCTAATTGGTCTCCTTTTATTAAAGTTCTCCCCTTCATCCATATCACCTAGGAGAGTAGATCAAAAGTGTGTGAGAATGGGATGGGATACTGAATATCCCTGGCATCCTCTCTGGTATTGGTGTTATGTTAAGGATGCATTCAGGAAGCATACATAAGAAAACCTTACATCTTAATATTTTTATTCAACTACAAAAAAAATCATTTTATCTACCTGTGCAATAGTTCATAGGACATTTATATAAAAGAATATAATTGGATAATGACTTGCCCTAAGATCATCTCTATTTGACCACCAAGGAAAAAAGATAAGAGCAAGAAAATGATGATGATGATGATGATGATGATGATGATGATGATGATGGTATGAAGATGAGAATTAGAGAATTATAAGAGCTTATACTTCTAGAGCCTTGACGGTTTGCAAAGTGCTTATTACTTGATTATGTATATAATATGTAATCAATGGAAAGAAATGTTAGTTTAATTGAAATAAAAATATATTAGAAAAATATCAATAGCACATATAGACTCATGAAATTCTGGCATTAAAAGATCTTGGAGATCATCCAATTGAACACCTTCATTTTACAAATAGGGAAATTAAGGCCCAGATATATAAATACACAAATAGGGAGATTTGTAGAACTTTATCATCTGTGCGGGAGCCAGACATCTTGTGTTTGGGACATGCCTTTCATAATGCCCATAAACACTGCAGATGAGCCTATGATAGTTTGACATTCCCTACACAGAAACACACTAAACATTTGATTAGAATATTTATTTTTCCTCAAAAAAGTGCATGTTACTTATAGGATTGGAAGTAGGAAAGGGACCTGTGTTTTCATTGCTAGAGGGAACCACCAGAGGAGGAAACTCCCTCTATCAATGTATGTAAGCAGGTACCTTCAGTGTAATTCACAGCATTAGAGTTACCTAGTATCATGCCCTTACCTGAGGGTGCTCTGCCCAAAGGATGGCTTAAACCTGCTAGTTATCTTGGAGTTTACAGGCTAGATTTCTTTCTCTCCTGGATCTATTTTCCAGGTCAGTGGTTTTTCCAATGAGATAAACCTGGATCCAAGCAGGCCAAACAATGCAAAAGTGATTACCCTCTGAAGGGTCTCTTGGTCCGCCTGTGATCTGTAGGCCTGGAGCTCTGGAGGCAGCCATGCAGCAGCAGCTGCAGCCACTACACCACTGTGTACCTCTCACCCTGGGGGCAGGGCCCAGATCACACTCTGCTCTTACTCTGGATCAGCAGGGATCCCCACTGACCTCTTACTTCCTCTTGGTGTTTATGGGAAACCACCACAGCTGCCAATGATTCACTCTCCTGAAGTCTGCTCTGGTCCATCTGTGCCACTGGTCAAGGCTGCTCTGGGTCTGGGACTGAGGCTCACAAAGGACTGCTCAGCACCCAGCCTGGTTCGATAGACCCTTCTTGTTAGCCTGCCAGGCTGCCTTCAGCAGGATATTTGTTTCTCTCTGTCACTTTTGTGGGTTCTGTAGCACCAAAATTTGTTTAGAGTAATTTTTTTTTACAGGTATTAGAGGTGGTTGGTGTGGGAGCTTAAGTAGGTTCCTGCTTTTATTCTGCCATCTTGGCTCTGCCTCTAGATTTCTTTCTTAAACACCATGTTTTAAACCCAATTCACTCTGGCTTTCATTGATTGGACAACAATTGTTCCCTGCCCAAGCACCACTTAATGGTTATTTTTTGGACTTTCCTGGCTCAGAGTGAATGTAAATATTAATTGCTTCTCCTTTGGCCAGCAACACTGAGGGTCTTCCCCCTCCCAGTTTTATTATTATTATTATTATTATTATTATTATTATTATTATTATTATTATTATTGTTGCTGTTTTTGTTGTTGTTGTAGGGGCCATCCCTTGACTCACTTCTTAAATGGACCTATTCATTGAAAGGATATTGCCTCACTCAACATGAGAACTCAGAAAGACCTTAGCTTAAAAAGATCAAAGTCTCCGACTGCTTCCTAGACCATCTCCATACCTCCTGATCTATATCTGGCCCCATGACCCAGATGGTTCTGCAGGTGAAAGTGGGGCTGGTGACTGCACAGACCTCCCTCCAGTCCAATTCAATTGTATGTCATGTCATCATCGTCCTGATGTCATGGTCCTCTTCAAAGGACAAACCACAACCTACACAGACTGAATACTGAGATTAAGTGATGTACCCAGGGTCAATCACACAGTCAGCTTGTGTCTGAATCAAGGCTCCAATCCAAGTCATTCTGGCTCAAAAGCCAGCTCTATCCACTATTCTGAGTTAATCCACTATCTAATCATAAGTAGATAAATAATTCATTTTCATTCCTTCTTTAAAATAGTCATTTAGAAATTCCATGAAAAATCAAAGATCCATGAAACTGTATAAACACAGAAATAAAAATAATATTTAAAGTTAAATGAAACAGAATCTATTTAGAATAAGAAAAGTCTTTAGAAATCATATTGAACAACCCTTTTATTTTACAAATGTGGAAGTTTGGGGACAGAGGCTTTAAATGACTTACTCCAGGCCAAACAGCTAGACCCTTGCAGAGATGGGATTAAAATGTACCTCTCCTAACTTCCAATTCAATTCTTTCCCCACTACACCATCTATATTTTGGTTTGCTAGGTGTAGCAAAGAAAGAAGCATCCTCCTAATAGATCTCAGTTAACCACAGAGGTTCCTTAAAACATTCCTTAGCCTATCCAGTACAAATGCTATTTTACAAAAAGTTATAATAAGTTCAATATGAGAAATCTGTTCCTTTAGAGTAATAAGTAAAAGGCTTTTAGTAAGGGATCTATTGAGAGAGAATGAGAGAGAGACAGAGACAGAGAGACAGAGAGAGAGAGGGAGACAGAGACAGAGAGAGACAGAGACAGAGAAAGAGAGAGAGGGAGAGAGACAGAGACAGAGACAGAGACAGAGAGAGAAAGAGAGAGAGAGAGAGGGATGGCCTTCATTCAATACCCCAGCAGGTTTGTTCAGGGCTCCAGATTTTTTAAAAACCTCCACTCCAGAGTTCAACCCTGATCTGACTACTGGCGTGATTTTTGGATGCCTGTTTGCAGATGGAGTAGAGTTATCAATCCGAACAGACACACCATCCGGGTCCAATGTCACTTCTCCTCATTATGTTAATAGTTAATACATGCAAATGAAAACACTCTAGCAATTTGATTTCTTTGAAGATAGTTTGCATATTGTCTTAGGCATAATGACTGTACACTTCTCTCCGCCTCGATTTATGCAAGGGTAGTCCAGTTCATTTTTATCAGCTCAAGTTCATTTTGGCTGCTAGTGGAATGTAGGTGGGGGTTTCTTTTTTACCTTTCACCTAATTACCATTCAGGTACCAGAAGCAGATTTTTCATGCTATTGGTATTTTTCTTAATTAAGAAACAAATGAATTCTCCCTAGCAAAAAAAAGAAAGAAAGAAAGAAAGAAAGAAAGAAAGAAAGAAAGAAAGAAAGGAAGGAAGGAAGGAAGGAAGGAAGGAAGGAAGGAAGGAAGGAAGGAAGGAAGAAAGAAAGAAAAAGAAAGAAAGAAAGAAAGAAAGAAAGAAAGAAAGAAAGAAAGAAAGAAAGAAAGAAAGAAAGAAAGAAAGAAAAGAAAGAAAGAAAAGAAAAAGATGGAACAAGATAATCAGATACCAGAAGCTGCTCTTCTGTTTTCTGAATTGAAGCAGCTCCATTGTTAGGTATCTACAGTGAGGGGGCAGAAGAAATGTCCTAAGTGTAGAGTATGTAAAGTATAAAAATCATGCAACCTGAAAGTACTTTTTGAAAACAAAGAAGGAATATAAGCCTATAGAATTAGCTTTATGAGTGCAGATTTGCCATGCATATGAATTATGTTGCTAGCAAAGGTATATCCTTAAAATAATCCCTCACATCGAAATAAAACCAAGGCTGTAACAGTGGTCCAGAAAAGTCACCCCACTTTTCCTTTGTTTAATAGCTCCCCTCTTCCTACTTATTCTTGACAAATTAAGGGTGTGCCCACATCCACCCATAACAGCAGATGTTTTTGTTGTTTTGTTTTGTGCTGTAGTTTAACTCTCTTTAGTTGGAGGCTTCTTTTCCTACATGGACCTGTGTTGGCTCTGCTATAACCTTATAATCATGTGCATGGAGTTTTGTGCAGAAGAAAACTGAGGCTACCATCCTTCTTTCTCTTCCTGCAGTGTGAAGCAATTTTCTATAAAGTAACTAGTCTCCTGGGAATTAGTGGTCCACTTACTAATGGTTAAACACTGAACTGCACTATCTGTGCAAATCTTAGGGTCACAGGATCATAGATCTGTAGCAACAAGAGGGTTGAGAGGTCACACAGCCCAACCTCTTCATTTTACAAAGGACTAAACTGAGGGCCAAAGAAATGAAGTAACTTACCCAGACTCACAGCAGAGCCAGGATTCCAACCCAAGTCTTTTGATTTCCCTTTCCCTTTCTCCATGCAAATGGCCCAGTGACTGTCACTTTCCTTAAAGCTAAGTATGAGATGGGGCCAATCCCATGTCTTTTTTATTTTACTTTCTCAGTATTCTAGCATTTATTATTGTTGCTACACTTCTGAAACCAGGGAAATCTCTGCTTTATTTGAACAGACTTCCACTGGGATCCTAACTTAGTGTTTGCATGACTTGCAAACATGAATCCTCAAAGGGAAGCTGGTTCTGGCAGGTTCTACCAAGCAGGGAAGGCTTTGACCTTGGACCTGGAAATGGATCATGTGTCTACAATTTGAAAATGGGGCTCAATAAATTCCAGAATGTACCTTGCTAGGAGGATGGCGATTAAGTGCAAAAAACCACTATTTTTGGACACATAGCAAGTCAGGAAGATGATCTGGTAAGGCAAAGAGTTATTGCAATCTGCGCTGATGGGAAGACATGACCATGATAATGGAACCGTGGAGGCTTAAAATGCTTATTTAGGGCAAATAGCAAGGACAATATGAGTATTGAAGTGGGTTTTGCCAAGATGATCAAGGTGCTAGAGAAAAGTTGTTCCTAGGATCCACTTACCAAAGTTCTTGTTTCCACTGACTCTGGACAATCTATATATTGGTAGAGTCTACAAGGTTTAGAAGTTATATATAAGATGCTTCTAAATGTTAAATGGTTTGGATAGTTTAGTGCTACTAATATAGATATATAGCTACATAAGATATGTACATACAGATACAAATATCTATGCACCTCTATATTTTCCTAGAAATCAAGAATCACCTCTTACTACTTTATAATAGCCAGATGTAAAAGTCAGGCTTTGATTTTTTCAAGGTTATAATTAGATGGTGATATGTAAATTAATAGCAAGGTCAATGACATCAAATGAAAAAAAAAAAATATATATATATAATTTTTGATGAAATAATTAAATTTAAAGTGAAGTAGATACTATAAATTTTATGAAAATTATACTTTTAGCAATATAAAATTGTATACTACAAAAATTCAAATCATCATTTTTATAAATCTGCATTTCAACTGAAAGCATACATGATTGAAAGTTGACCAAATTAACTACTCAACTTTTTAAAAATTATGCCTTCTTAAAGAGTGGCAAGATAAAAGTGGAATTGGATTGTGATGTATGGCCAAGTTAAACATCTCTAAACAAAATGGTGACAAAAAAAAGTATTCCAATGAGCATTTCATGACAATTCTTAGGAACTTTGAAGGAATGAATTATATATAATTAGAAGTTACATGTTTGTACTGAGTGAGGTAAACAGGTCATGTGATCATTGAAATTGTATTAATTTCTTAGTAAAGTGAAATGCTATACTTGCTTTATAAAAACCCATGCCTTCTCCAGCCAAAAAGAGAGAATTCTTCACGTCCACTCTCTTAGAGAGGATTTACTTCTGCCATTTAATAAAACTGCCTGTTTAACTGTCAAATCTGTTACATTTAAATTCAGTTAATGTGTCATAAGTATTGATGCATGAACTTTGAAATATAGCCTAGGGAAATGGTTCTTTTTTCCCCTTACTTCTTTTATTCAAGCATTGCTTAATTCAAATGATGTTGGGGGGTGGTGGGAAGTAAATAAGTGGTTATTGTGAAGTAGAAATTGGTACTTTGAATCGTTAAGGTCAGTTTCTTCACACATAACTTCTTACTAGAAAGCCATTCACTTTTAAAGTTTCTTTGAGTGCTGTGAAATTTTATAATTCCTCCAAAATCTTCCCATAAACAGAACATTAGGAAATTAAGTATTCAGTGATGTAGAGCTGTAACTTCCTACCTGGCAATCACCAGTCCCACAGAATAAAAGAACAAGTCTTACTTAGCTCTCCATCATGTAGTCCCCATGTTACAGACTTCTTTTTTCCTCCCTCAATCAGTCTCTGACCTCCTCACATGGTGTCTCTGCCAAATTCTTGGCAATGGAAGTGAGGGGGACGAGGCCATACCATAATCGTGTTGATAATGAGGAGATAGAAATAGCAAACCAGCTGGATTGTCCTAACAAAGTATGTCTGGGATTTAGAGACACAACAACTGTATGCTCAGGTCATCTGGGTATGTTTTAACCCATTGGTTTCTTTAATGACCTCCATTTGATTAATTGTATTTGAACTTGGAGAATTTATTCCATAGTCTTTTAAAATATCTCATTTTCCTCTGGTAATGCTAGAAATCACTGAAGCAACATTTGTTACTTCAGAGCAAAGGCATTTTCCTTCCTCAATTATAATAAAAGTGAATTGCAGCAAACTTCAGACTTGTAACATGTATCTCTTTTTATATTTAATTGATCCACACACACAAGCTGCTAAATAAAATCCACTAAATAATGAGTAAATAAATGAAATATATTTTCCATTTCAAAATACTTAAAGTGAGAAGTAATAAGTATTCTTCTTATGCACATAATATTTGAAACATAAAAGTAATTTAGATGTTTTCTGGAAAACAGTGCATTAATTAATTAATTAATTACTGTTTTGAGGAAAACAAACTTTATTTTTTTGTTCCAATCTAGAAAAAAAATCAGAAAAATATTAATTTAAAACTAGTTTGCATTAAAATATGCAAAATAATATATTTTGAATGGAATTTTGGACACTCAGAAGACTTTGAGCTTTATAGAATAGCTGAAGCTTTTGCCAGGTTTTCCTCATATGCATATGAGTAAAAGTTGCCATATAAACTGGCCAGCAGCATCTGTTTAACCCAGACTCTTTACATAAAAAAGAAAATGTGTTTCTTTGTGTCTTACACTTAGAGAGAAGTGTTTATACAAGTATACATTTCACAATTACCCTTGATATGAATATGAATTTTCTGGTAAATTCACCTTCAAACTGATTTTGTTCTCACAAGGCACTGGCCAGTCCTATGGAAGAGTCCACCCTTTTATAGAGGCAAGAGTAGAGCAAGTGATAATCAGGGCTCTACTGGAATTTTTCCAGTGCTCAAATCAGTCTTTACAGTTGTTGCTGTTGTTGTTGACTTGTTTCAGTCATACCTGACTCTTTATGACAGCATTTTAGGGGGTTTTCTTGGCAAAGAAACAGCATGGCTCGTCCTGTCCTTCTCTAGTAGATTTTACAAATGAAGAACTGAGGCAAACAGGATTAAGTGACTTGCTAATTTATGATCACACAGCTAGTAAGTGCCTGAGGCTGGGTTTGAACTCACAAAGATGAGTCTCCCTGATTCTAAACCCAGTGCTCTATTCACAGTGCCACCCAGCTACCAGAATCCTTACAACAGACCCTGGTAACAAGAGCAAGGTCTTTAGGCTCCATTTGATATCCTTAGAATTTACACAGTGAGCACATTGCATAGCCTATAACGTGATTCACTGGTAGTTCAACATCAATTAGTTCCTTCCCTTTTCCTATAATTCTCAGGTACAATATTTCCATTTTTACTAAACTATTGCATTTATCATCTTAAAAATGATGGAAAACATGGAAACTTTCAGCACTGGCTAGCTTGTTTGGGTATCAGGAGGTTGCATTTTGGGAAAGCATTTGATTCTGACACATACTACAAAATAAAAGTCTGTTGAATGGATTAAAGAATCTTCTTATGCATAATCCAAGTTAATGATAGATTATTTAGGTAAACTTTTTCCTATATGCCTAGGATTCTTAAGGACAAGAAATGCCTCAGCAAGACACATAGCCAAGCTTTCAACCAACTAGTAAGGCCATTTGCATGGAATCATAGGGAAATTCCACTGCTGGAACCATTTTTGTAGATCACTTTACCACACAGTGACTATTCACCTGTTATTGAATAGACAGAGTTAAATCTCATGGTTTGTTAGAATGTTGAGTTTGTTTACACTCTAAGGACAGCTGACATGAAAATGGCCTAACAGCTATGGGTAACAGTGTGCTTGCAAGTCCCAGAATAAATGATATATCCCAAATTTATATCACAGCAGAATGCTGTGGAAGTTGGAGTTAGGAATTAGGAAGTTAGGAGTTAGGAAGACCTGAGTTCAAATCCGGTCTCAGACACTTACTAACTGTATGATCCTGGACAAGTCACTTAACCCTGTTTGCCTCAGTTTCTTCATCTGTAAAATAATCTGGAGAAGGAAATGGCAAATGATTCTAGCATATTTGACAAGAAATCCTCAATTGGGGTCATGAAGAGTTGGACATGACTTAAATGACTGAACAACAACAAATCCAGTAGCAGTAACTTTCAAAGATGTGTTAACTTTTTTCTGGAATCTGACTCAAGTTCTTTCAAACCATAGAGAAAATAAATATTATCATTTGTTTCTTTGCCCTATTTCCCTTTACCTCCATATGCTAATTCCATCTTATTCCTATCTCAACTTCTTTCAAATTCTTTGACAAAAATTCAAAATACTTCATTTTCTCTTCCACTATGTCATTCCTATCAGCAGAGATTTATGGTGGCTTTTACAAATGAAGTCTTCATGTTTTCTTCTGAGGCTTCCTTCTGAATTCTCACTGCTACTCTGAGTTTCAACCCATGAAGTAAGCTTTCTTCCCACCCCCTTCACCTCCCTGACCCCTACCATAAGAAAATACATGAGAGATCTTGGAAGAATTTCAAAGATATAACATCCTTAATAAGGTGCAAAAAAGAGCAATACATTTGGCCCAGAACCAATATTTTTCCCCTGCTTAAATCATTCTGGATATAAAAGTAAGGATAAAAATATGAGAAGCATCTTAAAATCACTCAGAATTTAAAATACTGGATATGTATGAAAGATGAACTGTTTCTGGCAGAGCCAGACAAAATTTCTGAACTCTGGAAAATAACTTTGGTGGATAAACTTCTCTTTGTTGCCTGCAATAGCAATGCTTAGTTCTAAAGTACAGGCCTTGTTTCCAAGACCAAACTACATGTGATTATTATAAGGTTAATAACACAAGGATTGCTGACTGAGAAGAGAGAGCCTATGCTTTAAGCAGGAATGGTCTTAAAAACTCTTTTCTGAGCTATTTCCTGCTTTGGGAAAAAAACAGAAGTTAATCTTTCATTTCGGTCTGATGTCATAGACAGCAAAAGAGGGAAGCTTACTAATGGCCTTTAGGGATAGTACTTTACATTTTATTACAACCCTACATATAAATTAGATGACTTAAAAATTCATTCAAATGTACTATTTGCATTGAGTTTCATAACATTATTTTACGTTTTCTTTTCCCCATGCTGCCCCACTCCCATTCATCACTTCTACTCCCCTAGTTATGGCTGAATAAATAGGATACATTCAAAAGTTACTTCCACATAAAACTCTGTCTCATTCTCTCTCTCTCTTTCTCTCTCTCTCTCTCTCTCTCTCTCTCTCTCTCTCTCTCTCTCTCTCTCCCCATATATATGTTTCTGTTCCTTTCTCTCTCTTTGTCTCTTTCTTTTCCAGTCTCACTCTCTTTTATCTCATTTCAATATAGAGTAAAGAAACCAGAGTAATGTACATAAATGATAAAGATAGCTGTTACCATAAATAATTTCATGAATTTAACAAAAACAATTCAGTTTAAGAAACAAAGTAAAAAAACAAGAATGCTGTGTTTTTTTCATATGCAGCCTAAAACAAAATGACTTTCGTGATTGAATGGATTGAATAAACATCTGAGCTAATTTTATTTCTATAAAGTACAGCTCTACCCTTTTACCATATTTGTATCTAGAATTTAGAGACTATCATGAAGGATGAGAAACTTTCATGTGAGATCATTTCTAATCTTAAATTTGCCAAATAAATGTTTCTTAGAATTTTACTGTAATTAAGAATCCTTACTATTTCATATGAACCCATCTTTAGCCAAATGTTTACTTCACAAGGGTAAGTCAAGAAGACTTAAAAAAAAACTTTTTGAAGTGTTTGTCTTCCTAACTGTGCATGATAATAAGCAATCTGATTAATTATCTTATTATTTTAAGATGCTAAATTTTCTGAAGGAGCTTTTAATAACACAATGCACTATTCCTGTATCATGTTGCAAACTAAGAATAACAATTTATTTGGGGGAAAACGATCCAGGTTTAAAAAACAAAACTTGAATTCAGATACAATAGATCCTGGACTAATTTCATATAGTCACTTTCTAAGTGCACCAAATGATTAGGTTCATGAACAAGAAGATTCTTTAAAGAGTACAAAGGATTTCAGTTTCCCTTTCTCACATAAAGTCAGTAAGGACAGGATATATTCAACATCTTTCTTCTTCCCTTCATTTAGTACTTTGAGAGACCATATGTTCCAAAGAAAATCTGTGGTTATTAATCACTGTTGCAGAAAAGCATCCTCAAAGATTTCCATGTGTAGCATTCCATACCTGAACTCAATTGTTCTTCCTTCTTTGCAACAAAAACTTTTGAACCAAGAGTCAAAGTACGTCAAAGTGAATGCCAGGCTAATCAGTCCAGTCACAACATCCCAGATGCATACTCCCATTTAAATGAGATTTCCTAAGCTGCAGGACTAATCATAAAATTGCACAATCTAGCTGGTCTAGTAGCTGATTGTTAGTTTCCATTTCTAAGAATTGCTGATCTTGATTATTTTGACGACATGACTGTTTTTTTTTTTTTTGATTCATCAACTCCGATTTTCCTCAATATATAATTAGGTGGCTCTCAATTACATACTCTGGAGGTATGTAACTCCAAACCAGAGAGGGGTGGTCTGGGGGAGTCTCTGACCACATATAAAATATCAGTTCTTTAAGCATGTCTAAAGGGGGGGAGGGATGGCAAAGGGGAGATGAGAGAAGAGGACAGAGCTGAAAAGGAGAAGGGGAAGGCAAGGGATGGGAGTGCTTTACTTTATCTCTAATAGGATAATATGTATTTAGGAAGAAAAGCAGATTTTTTAACTCTATAGAGTTCAAAAATAGTTATTAAATAAAAGAGTTGTGTATACAACATTAGTTGCCAAACTTAATAACAACAAAAACAATAGTCCTAAGTATGAAAAATGACCCTTCTCAAAAACATTTATGAATATATTGAATTGCTATACAGTGAGTGATTATGCCAATATAACTCCCTTTTGCTCCACTGCCACAATGGTGCTTTTCACAGCACAACAAAAACTATATCCAACAAGAACACATTGCAAAGATCTACCTTCTTCCTCATTAGTAATGTGGTCCTCAGAAAACAGCACTTCAGGTGAGGCGGCTTCCCCTTCTATCTCACCATGCTATCACATAAGATATACTTCTCTATGTGGTGTTTAGTTTTTTAAATAGCTTCTTTCAACCATGCCTCCCACAAGGCTTGTCTATTTGTTAAGCAAAAGATCCACGATAAAATTGTGTCATTCTCATACAAATTTATGCTGAACAAATTGGGTCCCCCTAGATTACTTTTTTTATACTATGCTTTCCTTGAAGTAGAGCTAATCACTGCTGAAGTGACCAGCAGTTCACCTGTACTGATCACTTATTACTGGTAGCACTCCAGGTTATACTGTAAGGGCTTTCACATAACATTCCAGTTACACTATCAGCCACTCAGCACCTTGCAGAATTCATCTTACTGATATTAAGCCAAAAGCATTAACTTAGACCCAACTGTCCTTTGGAGATCTGACCCTTAAAACTCAGAGAAAAGTGATACATCATAAAGGATTTCTAGAGAGTATCAAACTGTCCAAAATCTAAATTCAAATCCAAGTTTTCCAAATTCCAGTGTGGTAGCAGTTGTCTATATTTTCATGGCTCACCATGAGTGGCATTTCATTTAAAATCTAATAATTATAATTCCATTTTATTTTTCTATACTTCTTTCTACAGAGGATATTCTAGCTAGTGTAAATCGCAATATATTCTAAGAATAAATGTCATCTTTTACCTGAAAAATCCACAAAGATTTCTCTAAGTAAGAACAGGAGTACTATTATATACTGGTTAAATCATAGATATTTTAACAGTTTTTTTTTTCCTAGAAATAAAGATTAGTTTTGGTCCTAAGAGGATTAAATATTTTTTTCAGTACAATAAAAATTTTTACCATAGAAGAAAAAATATTTAGTACAGATTCAGAAAGTAGTATTAGTCTTATGATATGCCCTGAAATTTTCCTAAACACAGGTGTCTCTCATCTGTATAACATAATTCATTTGGTACCTAAAACCACTTAGGCATCATGCTAATGCCTGGCATGAAAAAGAATATATAATATATATATATATATGTATATACACACACATAGTCACAGGTATGCTAACTATAATATATGCATATATTATTTATTATATATAATATTATATATACCTACACCTATTTGAATATATCTATATATACACATAATACATATACACATACATATACATATATGAGCTGTCCCACATTTGCCTTTCCTTTATATTTTTAAATATTTTTAAAAATTTTTTTCAAAGGAATATTTTACAAAAGTGAACTATCTTGTGTGATATGCATATATGTACATTTATATGACAATCCTTACCTTTCTTGCCTTTTGTAAAGCAGGCAAGATATTCAATGAAATAAAACTGCAAGCTATTTTTGAACTTCTATTTAGGAGCTCACGTATGGCCTTCTACAGACTATGAAAAGTTAAGGACTGTAAGTAAAAAAAAAAAAAAAGGGAGAGAAGAAAGAAAGGCAAAAAATAATGATGCCCCACCTTATAGGAACTCGGCATTACTTGACACTACACAGAAACTGACCTTTTTGTCCTTCAGGCTTGCCTACCAGGCCCCATCTTCTATCGCAAAAGCCAAATCATCTGATCCCAAACTAACTGTCAACTGCTTGTGATGGTGGGGAAGCCAGACATCAATCAATCAGTTTTTATCAGAGGTTCTCTTCGTTTTTCTGTTGTGCTCATCTTATCATCTGACCCAGTTGTAGCCCTGACTTCAGAAGCTTAAGCAACTTGATGACAAAATATGCGTCTGTTTGCCCAAGATGCACATTGTTAAGAAGTGGGGCGATATTTTTAGAAGCAAGCAAATATATTTGCAAATGAATTCTTGAATATTTCAGGTTAAAATATAATAATAATAATAATGAAAACTTATGTTGGTCAGTCTTCCCAGAAAATTCTGGGTTTATTTTTATTTAAGAGGAAACAGGGAATTGCTAATAAATTAAGAATTATAAAGAACATTTACATTCAAATCAGCACTCTCTCAGAAGCATAGCATTTGTTAGTCAATTTAGCCAGAAATATCCTGTATAGGCTTATATGAGGATGTTCCCTCTACAAGGGGAAAATGGTCTAATTGTATAAAATATGTACAACCCCATTTCAGTCTTAAGCTTCCTAAACAGTTTATCCTTATTCTATTAAAAAAAAAAGCTTAGATAATTAGAAGCTTTCTCTTTAAACTTGTTGAATGAAGTCCTAGAAAATCACTGTTTAAAATCTTGAATTTTGTTTGCCATATCTATGTTTATTGGCTCACTGCCCTGGTGAAATGCTGCAGAAAATACTCTTTTACATGAACTAGTTAGAAGTCAGAAGAGGCTAAGGATTTACATAGTTGATTAAGATTAACTCTAAATTAGAAAGTTTTCAAATCTATAATAAATTCTTGACACAGGAGCTTGGAATAAACATGAAATTAGTCACTAACAAGATAAATGTATGTTTTATATATATATGTTTGGACAAAGAACTTTCAGAGAATAGTTTCATTTTGGACTTTGCCTTCCCTTTTATATGACTAAACAGCAATAAATTCCATTTTAAAGTTTATTTCAATTCAAAAAGGAATTTTGATGATGAATATAAAATTTCTTCAATTAACATTTAGGGATATAAAATATTGTATTATGGGGCATAACTCATCCATCTCTCATTAAGATAATTGACTTCTCTACAATAAATGCAGTAGTGCTTTTTAAAGGCAATATTAAATTTATCCATATAATTTTGTCAAATAAAATGCATACCTTGACCATAAAAAATTAAGGCTATAAAACAGCAGAAAATATCATAGTGTCATACTTAGAAGATGGGTAAAAATCCATGTCAGGAAAAAAAAATTGTATACAATGAGTAACACTTCATTCAAAAGATTCCCACTGAATTCACCAAATTTTCTATAGTGCCAAAGTCCTTTGAATTTCTCAGAGTGCTACATAAGCCAGGAAGTTCACTACCCACATGAAATTTTATGTTTTGCATGCTATTTGATATGTGCAACTGAATTGGATTGCACTAGTAATTTGAAGTGGAGAAGGAGAGAAAGGCTATTTTCTTCTTATATTACTTTATGAAGAAAAATGTTTTGGAATATCTTAAGTTTCTCTCTCATCCTAAATTCAGAATACTGTTAACATGCTACAAAGGGGGTAAAAAGCCTATGGCACTTGTTAATCATAGATAATGAAATACTTAAATTTAGCTGTGTGGTTGATTTAAACATTAATTGTAATTTAACCAGTCATTATATACAAGTATCTTAGGAATAGCGTTAAGGACTTAAGTAATCCAGTTATTCCTTACTATCTTTATTGGTTTTGGAAAACACACATGTATATGTGTGTATGTATGTATGTATATAGACATCTATCTATCTATCTATCTATCTATCTATCTATCTATCTATCTATCTATCTTACGTTACTCATTTGTACCAATACCCTAACTAGAGAGTATGCCAAAGAAGATGGTAAACAAAACCTTATCTATCCCCTTCACTAATTACAGGAACTTTCAACTTTATTGATTCACACCTAACTTCAGCGTCCCCAGTAGCTGGAAGACATCCCTTGAGTAAGACAAACTTGACGCATTCTCCCAAAAACAGATCATTGCTTAACTTTCCAAAAGAAAATTGGTAAAGAAAAATAAAATTTTAAAAGATCCTGACCAAAAGGAAATGCAGAACAAACATATTCCTAACCATTAACTGGTTAATTGGTCTTATGACTATAGGATTTTGAATTTAAAAGGGTTTTAGAGAACAGGATTTGTGTATGAAGATTAAAAAAAAGTGTTTGAACCTTTTACTCCATTAAGGTGTTTTAGGAGGCATAAAAGCAAAGGTGTTTCAGGGAGGACTGATAAACATCAAAGCTACTATATTGCTACAAATAAGAAATTTACCAGGCACAAAATTATAGAGATGTAAACTATGAGTAAAGATTCTGGTTTATTCTTTCCTATTCACGATGGAAGCTGCAACAGTTTTTATAGGAGAGATGAGATGAATCCACAATTTTCAAAGAGTTCAATTTTCCTAACATGAAATGAATTAAAAAGTTATGTGTGTTTGTGTTATATGTACACACACATATAATTTATGTATATATATGAATACATATATTCATGTATAGTAGAGAAACATAGAAATGCTTATTTTCAGACACATTTCAGAGTTAAAAAAGGAATATTTTTTTCCTTACTGGACTTGGTTATTATAGGTATATCTTTACAATTGGCAAACCCCCAAGAGGAAAATATGCCATAATGCACACCAAATCTATCACTAATTCATGTTGCTATCACTTTTTCAAGAATTACAGAAAATTAACCAGTCAGTAGCTGGCACCAATATCAAACAGGGAGTTCTACTGAGAGCAAAGTTGTCATCCTAGTGGTTTTCACAAGTTTAGAGTCATTGTGATAGTAAATCTTTAAATGTGTGTATGTGTGTGTATTCATGGATTATATGATAGTGTATAATGTCACCTATATGTTTAGATAATGGCTTATATAAAAATGAATTCCATCTACTTTGTCGAAGCAGAAAAATGCTTAAATAACCAAATGATTTGACTCATCACAACATTTTCTTCAAAAGACTTTTCTAAAATTTGTCAGCTAAAGCACATATACAGTTCATGCACACACAAAATCATTTCAATATATTTAATGTTTCCCCTTTGAAGTCAAGTAGGAGGCCTTGGGCCCAGTCTTGAAACTTCCTTAGTAAAAATATTTACATTATAACATATTTAAATATGTACTACACCTTATGATATTAAATATATTAAAATCTTAAGTAACATATTATTGAGATAAGCAAAATTATATTATTTGTATTATTAATGTCATGACACTTTAAATTTAATGAAGTACTTTACAAATTTTATCTTATTGGTGAACTGAATATTCCTAGAACATATGGGAAATCTCCAAGAAATTTAACTGATGAATTTGTTGCATAGAGATTTTCCCTATTTTGTAATGGCCTGATAGGTAAGGAATGTTGGGTAGATTTCATCTCTATGGTCTTCTTAGCCACATAGTTCTTTCCCTACCGTGGAGATACAAAATTAAAAAAAAAAAAAAGAAAAAGTCTTAACTTTAGACATTTGTAGGAGTTAAAAATATCCATGTCTGTACACTTAAAAATCCAATTCCCCTTAGTAAAGTCAAGGAAAATTTAAATTCGATGAAATCTTCCAAGATCTCTAGTCTTATTTCTTTTGCGAAGTGGTATTGGAAGAGAAGTTTCTCAGTGTAGAAGGGTAAAGAAGAGGGAGATAGAGAAATTTTATCTTATTATTTTAAAACCCAAAATCTAGGCCCAAAGTAATTTCCTTTTGTTAATTCAATGAAATGATCATACTTCCTTGTAAGCAGTATTTGTCAAATGCACCAATTATTAAGCTTTAAATAATCCTTACTTCACCATTCTCCTGTACCTATGTGTCATCTCAGAAAGACAATCTGACACCACAGCTCTGACACCCTCTCAGACAAGCCCCTGGGCATTAATATTTAAATCTTACCTATCCCTTGTGATTGGAATTCAGCCTCTATTCACAAACAAAAACTCAATCGATGTTCTTAGAGTTCAAACTAGATCCCTAAACAGTTTGCCACTCTCCATGCACAGATAAGATAAACTTTCTTTGACCCAAGAGATGAAGTTGCCATGACGATCAGAGAGTCCACTTTCTATATTGATATTTTGCTGATGTAACAA
The DNA here is from genome assembly GCA_011680675.1 of Gymnobelideus leadbeateri. Taxonomy (NCBI): domain Eukaryota; kingdom Metazoa; phylum Chordata; class Mammalia; order Diprotodontia; family Petauridae; genus Gymnobelideus; species Gymnobelideus leadbeateri. Next base: position 593,725 of record WOXC01007443.1, on the reverse strand, counting down.
CAAATAGAACCAGATCCCAGTGCCGATAATGGTGATTAATTAATACTAATATTGATCCCTACAAGCAAGAGACAAGGCTATTAACTTGAAGCCTGAAAAGTCAATTGTTACCTGTGGCAGAGATACTAGGAGCTGATTTTGAAACATAATAAACAAATGTGCTATCTTTATGCTAATACCTTTAAAGGGATCTTTCTCTTTCTGGAGAGCACAATATTTCTATATTCAGCCCTATTCATTTAATTAAACTTCAAATGTTTTAAAATAAACATGTTACCACTGGCTAAAAAGTCCTTTAAGATGGCCGCACCATGCTCTCTTTGAGGAATATAATGGAGGGCTTTTGCTCCTATTACTTTGAAGATAATAAGGCCATAACTGGGCTAATTGCTTTTAAAATACTGAACTCACAAAACTACATTGCAACTCAAAACAACAGTTTTGCCAAATAAATTATTTTTGGGAATCGTGTCACCTATGTTCCTCTGGACCGGGGGAAAAATTAACAGGTGAAAATTTAAGTAAGGGAATACAGTCCTTTCTCAGCAAAACTCCAATGTCAATATTCACTGAAGCTTTTACTTCAGAAAAAACTGAATTTTTGGAGAACATCTTTCTTGAAAAGTGTTTTTTTCCCCTTCATACACAAACTCAGTCTTAGAATTAACACAAAATAAAATCAAAAGAAAAAAAAAGTTTACTCTAAAATAAAATGATTTCTTTTTGTAGAAAAAAGACAGCTTTCATATAAATGCTAAAGATGAAATGTCAATAACTAAGTTATTATTTTAATAAACTTTTTATGCATATCATTATTTGTTCACACATTCATTTTATCTGATTATATGGTTCTTCCAATTTAGGCAATTAAAGTTTGGCAACATGTGGTCATGTTTATAAGAGAAAGTATTTTGACAAAATATTGTTTTTTAAAATTATTTTATTTGGGATAAATAATGTTTGTATTCATTTAATAAACTGAGTTGAAAAACCTATACTTAATAATGATGTAAATATCTGAAATAGAACTGAAACAAAATGTCCTAAATAGACAATTCTTGATTCTTTATTTTCATAAGAAACCCAGATAATTGAATATCTTTTCAATTATCCCAAATATTTCATTTTAGCCAATAAAGTAATGTCAACCTTCTTCCACAAAGTCTTTTACCAATTTTAATAATCAGCAGCAAATATCAGGACAATTGGAGTTTCTTTTTATTTA